>OZ010579.1:59338063-59690563 GCA_963932145.1 Acanthosepion lycidas | reverse complement strand
ACTTCCTTATGGTAAGATTATTGTTATAACACACAATCGTACTTGGTATAATGTAATTTGTTAAGTATTCTCTATATGTAAATGCTTAGGCTGCTGCTGTAATCCTTGTATAGATAGTATGAAAACTAACTCCAATGCGACTACTATTAGGTTGGTGCAAAAATAATGTCGTTTTCTCACATAGTAACATATGTGAGAAAATGACATTATTTTTGCACCAACCTAATACCAACTTCATACCATGATTTTTTATAGTATTGGATTAGTTCATTTAATCCACAAAACCACCCCCTTTTGAGATTACTACGTTATTAAATAAATATATTTATTTTGTATTAGTATCTCCCCCTCCTCTTTCTGGAGATTTCACCAATGTAGTGTTCCTGTCTCAGATCTACTTCTAGTTCTTCTATATGTTTTATTTTCTTTGAACTTATCCTTGTTGGTTCTATGATTTGTTTTAGAACTGGCACATCAAAAATGTTGTACAGCATTTTAACCGGTTCTTCAGGCCTTACATCAGTTAATCTTTTCTTCAGCTGATTTTTTTTTAATTTCATCCAGTTACACTGGATGAAATTAAAAAAATACTAGTCATACTATGTTGCACAAAATTCTTTTCATTTCCATCTTGCTTTCTAGCACTGCTATGACTGTGGTCTGACTGGTGATGATAACAATACTAAAGTTACAAGAAAGTTTTTTCTCCATTGAGCTGGAGAGATCAGCTGCAAATCTTTAATCAACTTAATTGTTTTTATACTTAGAAAGATTAAATCAACTGTTTTTTCCTTATAAGTTAGGTTTGATTTGTTAAGAATCTTATTGAAAAGTATTTTAGTAATAACTTACAAGAACTCTGAATTACTAATTCTATCTGGGGTCAACTCTTTGCACAGAATTATTAAGACTGAGTTAGGGAAAGAAAAAAAAATCTTATTTTCAATCTGAATTTCTAGGATGGGGAGTTATCATTATTTACACTATTTACTTGTGGTCTGTTGTCCTCATCTTTGTTGCATTAATGACAAAGATGAGGACATGTAAATAGAAAAAATAAAATCCTTATGATGTGAACAAAATAAAACTTCCTATTACTTTTTTTTACTAATACTTCTACATTTTTTACTATTCCCAAGGCAGTAGTTAGTAGTTTTTTCTAGTAAGGTAATGATATTGATTGGTTAAACTTTAATGACCATAGGTAAAACATTTTTATGAGAATACGGGTGTATGTCATATAAAATTTATGTTCTTATTGTAAATCTGCCAGAGGTAGCTCTTTACTCTTACTTTATTACTAATGCAAAATACTAAACCACTGCGACCAGTACATGATTTTTTTTTGTTTATGTCTTTTATCTTATTTATCAATGATTAAGCATTACTCATCTTGTTGTATGGATAAAAAGAAATTTCCTTATGATATTATTATTCCAGACTTAACAATAAATGAAAGATTTAATTCAATCAAAATTCATATGTATATTATTATTGAAAGAGGATAATGTTCCAATAATTTTGCTAAATTATTGGTGAATTGGGCACTTAAATATGTCTTATGTGGGAAGGTTGATAATGTATTTAGTTAAAATTCATTATTTCTTTTATCGCCTCACATCATCGACCTCAACCAAGATCATTGAGTCCACAAACATGCACTGCAGTTAATTAAAAGTCAATAGTCTTTTCATTGTATATGCCTTGCTAGCATCATGTAGAGTTTGAAATTCAGAGTTGTCCTATACCTAGACTGGTTGTGACCCACTAGAGAACCCAGTCTTCTCTGCTATTTAATCCATAACTGTTGGGGAGAAGAAGTTGGTTCATACCTTTACCTATAGTATCTGTGCAGAAGAAAATGTAAAAAGAACTCAACCAGAATTTGAACTTGTCATCAATGTCTCATTCCAAATCACTAACCATTACACTATCTTCATATCCTGTTCATTTCTTTTATATATATTTGCATTAGTTACAAAAGGTTTTATTACATTATACAAACTCCCTTTAACATATCTTGAAGCTTTAAAAGAGTAATTTTCAGGATTTATTGGATTCTTCCTGACTTGCTAGGTTTCCTTCTCAACTGCAATTTGTTTTCTTACTTCTTGCAATATATCATACATATTTTCCTCAGGCAGTTTTTGTAATTTCATCTGGGCAATATTTGCATGTTTTCTGTGAAGAAACAAAAATATTAATGCAGTCACTTTTTATAGAATCTTTCTTAAAAACAATATTTGCTACTTAAAGATTTTATTGGCAAAATACTTTTGGAAATATAAAAAACGATATCCTCATAAAATTGATATAAATCTGATAAACCATAGGAATTCATGCTCAAGGAAAAGGAAAATTTGAAGATACAGGTATTAAACAGTGGATGGGATAACACACTATTTACAGTCCTTTAGAATTAATATTCTTCATTTTTATATGATGGGTCCCTTCAGGACATAGGTGATCATGGCTCTCCACGACTTCCTATTTTTGTAACTCCGAATAATCTTTGTCTCTTTACTATCTTTCCCACTCCCTGTTCTGCCATCTGTTTGCAAAAGCCTGTTAGGTTACTTACTGCTTCTTCTCACCCACTTGTCTTCAATATGTACTGTGAGTGTCAAATTCTTCAGCCCCTCTTTTCTCATTATATGTCCAAGAAATTTTATTTCTTTTTTTTATGATTTTGTGTATAAGTATCCTTTTCTATTTGCCTTAAAGCTTCCTCATTGATCACATGCTCTGGTTATGATATTCTCAGCATCTTTCAGTAGAACCACATTTCTGTTGCCTCAAGGATTATCTTCATCTTTGAGGAAATTGTCCAGTATTCAATATAAGAGGATATATTACATAACAGTTTCACGATCTTTTCTTCGTTTCTAATGAAGTTTTTTCTGTTTTTAAGACTTTGTTTATCTTTTGGAAGGCATTATTTGCTATTCCAATGCTCCTTCAGATTTCTATGTCACATTTTCTGTACATCTGTTAAAAAGCTTTCCAGAAAATTAAATTTTTGTACTTGCATGAATTTCTTTATTTTTTTATGTTGAATTCATATTCTTCTTCTATGTGCCATGTCCCTTCAGGGTGTTGGCTAACATGACTCTCCATGAGTTTCCTGTTCTTAATAAATATCTTGCTATCTCTCCAAAACCTTGATTTGCTTTCCATTTGCTGAAGCTTGTTAGGTAGGTGATGTATTGTTTTCTTCTGACTCTCTTGTCTTCAGTCTTTCCAAGACCTCTTTTCTGATTTTGTGTTCTAAAAATTTGAACTCCTGATGTTAAGTATAATTGTTCTTTTGATTTTCATTTTCTCTAAAACTTTGTTGTTGCTTACATGTTCAATTCATGATATTCTCAGCATCCTTCTGTAGAAACACATTTCTGTTGCCACAAGTCTCTTTTTCATCTGTGAGGAGATTTTTCAGCATTCACTGACATATAGGAGGACTGATATTATGTAACAGTTCAGGAATTCATATTAGAGAATGTATTTTTTATTTATATTTTATATATCTTTATCATATTTGAATTTGGTAACCTTGCTAGTTTAACATAAAATATATATCTATATAATATGTACATTAAAAACTAATAAGTATGAAAATATTTTCTGATATATAACAAATGTAAATACTATCTACACATTCTATTATATATTGTAAAAGATTTTAATATAAAAATAAAAGCTTGACCACTTTTGGTATTTAACTAGTAATTGTACATTTAGTTATTGAAAAAAGTCATTCCCTGATCACAAAAATGTTATACCGATAATATAAAATATTAAAAACAAAACAAGTTTTTTGGAAAATACTGGAAAATCATACACAGATACATACATACAAATTTTATAAAACATCCACACATAAATACATTAGAATATAGCCTTATAAGAATATTTTGTATTCATCTATAATGCATCAATGAATATACTTCATTTCCATTCATTTTATGTAAGGATTCTATTAGTTTAATGTTATTTAATGGAAAAAAATGGAGTACATATTTATTTATCTTTTCATCAAAGTAGACCCCAAAAAATATTTGTAAAGTGCAATTTCAAAAACTGCTTTGTCAGACAGTTGAAAGTTATCAAAAAAAAAAATCAATTCAAGGAAGATAATATATTTCTAGAATGTCTACTGTCATTCATTAAATTAATTGATAAATATGCAAGTATTTTCATTCTAGTAAGATGAATAAATAATGATTATTATAAATTTAATGATTTCTGGTACAGAAAAATAAGTAAATAAGCAAAAAGAACCTTATACTGAAACCAAGAAACTTTTTGACACTGAAAGAGGGAGAGAAAGAGAGAGAGAAATTCTACCTCAGAAATCTTGAGCCATACACTTAACATCTGTTCAATTAAAAAGAAATCCTTATAAAAGGATGTTATTTGATGAAAAAATATGTATGTAGTAAGACTGATAGAGTTTGTGTTCAAAAATAAAATGCAAATGTTTTAGTGGCAAATTCTATATTTGTAAACAAAATTTCTTTTCTTTGTAAGCACAATATTTTTTTTTTGGTTTCTCTTGGAAAAAAATAGTTTTTTAAACATAATGGGAACTGAGGAATAGATCATCTTTGGTTTCAACAAAGATTTAATCTTAATATTTGTCTGAAATGTTCAATCAGGGAAAACACATTGTTTTCTTTATTTCAGTTTAGTTTACAATTTCTACTTATTTATTTACTCTAATTATATTCGGACTATTGTCCTCATCTTTGTTGTTGTTATCACAGCATTTTGGCTTCCTCAGGGTAACCTACAGGAAATTATGAATAATTCTGTATGTTACTCGACAACAAAGATGAGGACAATAGTTTGAATATAAATACTGTAAATAATGATAAATTCTCATCCTAGAAAATCAGACAGAAATTTTATTTATTTGTTTCTCATAACTCAAAATGAAGTTACCAGAAGAAAAGGTAAAGCTATAAATTATTTAATTTTCAGTTGGAAATAGATGAGATGGGAAAATTATTCTTTTTTGGAGTATAAATCCACCTGGATTTCTTTATTTCAATCATTCCTCTTATTAAGTATACAACCCCCCACCTCCCTTAATTATTTGACAAAACATTTCATTAGTGAAAATTATAAAAAGATATAAAAATTCCAGCCACCTCTTTTATCCCAGCCACCCCATCTATTTGAAATGGAATCATTTTGTTATTCTATCATCATTCCATTGTTTATGAATTTCATTCTAAGTATAATTTTAACTGATATCCATGAATTTTTAGGCAATGTTTAAACTTCATGCCCACAAAAAATGATGTGTCAAAAGGACAGTTATTCTCTTGATACTGATATTACTGTATACACTTATGCCTCCCTCAACACTAAGAATTTTAATAAAATGCAGACATGAAATTCGATTTATATATTTTCTTTATTCTTGAGAAGTGACAAGAAAGACATTAAATTATTATTTATTAATTAGATTGCTTATTTACAACAATAATTTTACCTTTAAACAATTATAAAAATATGTGAACCAATAATAAAGAAATATTTATTATATACAATTTTATAAAGAAATAAAAAGAAAAAGAGTCCTAAATATATAAAAATGTCTGAACATGAAAATTTAAATAAACAAGTAATGACAAGTAACTGTAATTATAAATTTTGGTAAAAATTAATTTTCCAGTTTTTTCTTTATTTTGCTCTTGCCACATAAATTCTCTGAAATAAGTTGAGAGCATCTAATTCTTATACATATTTTGACAATTTTGTAATATTTATAAATTTTTGAATAAAAAGATTTCCTTGCAAATTTCTTTCTTGATAAAATAGTAAATAATAAATATTGCCTTGAACTTGGTTTACATATTTTTAAAATGTTGAAAACAAATATTGCCAAGGATGTATAAAGTGTATACAGTAATAGTAGTGTCAAAGGAATAACTGTCCTTTTGACAAACCATTTTTTGTGGGCATGAAGTTTAAAATTGCAAAATCTTATTACTTGAGAAATACAGAAGTAATTTTTACACGTTGACTCATCTGTGAACATACTCATACAAAACTTATATTTCTGGCTGTTGATATATATATATATATATATATATATATATATATATATATATATATATATATATATACATATATATATATATATATATATATATGATAAAGCCGTCTGCATGCAATCTGTGGAGTTAAGATTTAAGATAGGACATCTAACGTAGACCTGTTTAACAGGTGTAATATTGGAGGAATCGAGACTTTTATCATACATTCTCAGTTACGGTGGACTGGTCATGTCTTGAGAATGTCTGATGACAGGATATCCAAGATCCTAATGTACAGCCAGTTACGATCAGGGCTACAGGAATGTAGGACGCCCATGGCTAAGATACAAAGACAAGGTGAAAAGCAACTTGTCAGCAGTTAATATACCACATAACACCCTTGAGCGCTGAGCTTTGGAGCAGGTAGAATGGAGATCAACATGTTTTAGTGGACTCAGCAATTTTCAATCTGCTTGTCTGAATCATCTTCAAGAAGTGAGAGCAAGATCTAAAAGGTCAGCCAATCTAACTCACAATTCTCACACCTGCTCCATATGTGGCCTCCTTTGTAAATCACTAGCGGGTCTTAAATGCCACTTAAGATTATCGCATAAACTTTCATAACTGAATCAATAAGCTGGCAGATCCTCATACGTCAAAACCGACGGGAGAGTCCATTATATACATATATATATATATATATATATATATATATATATATATATATATATATATACACACACATTTTCAAGGTACTGTAAAATGTTGATCTTTAGTGTTTGTGCTATAAACTAACTATGTGTTTCATGCTATTTCCAAAACAGCATAGACAAATAATAGCATACAATATGACCAGTGTTGTTTTTTTGACATTGTTATCATATCATATTCTGATGGGGTGTTATTTAGCTTACCCTATGCTGCAGAATACCTAATTGAAACCAAAATGCATCCAGGAAAATTACTGTTACAATTTTATAGTCATTTATATCCAGTAATGGTAATTTTCTGTTTTTCTCAAAATGGGCCAGCAAAGCCAAGTAACAATACTATAACAATGCAGCAATAATAATGTCAATTATTTGAAATTCCTGTTATCTTTATTTTCATTTGAATTCCGTAATTTTGTGAATGGGCTCTTCTCATTCAAAGTACATAATCTTTTAAAGATTTCCGATTAAGAATTTAATGGTAAATCATCAATGACAATTATCATTTTAGATAAAGAATGAATTTCAGTAAAATTTAAACAGTACAAGATAATTATTGTAAACTTAACAAAAACATGAATTAATTTATTATGGTGAATAAGTAAAGTCTAGAGACTTTGACAAATACACAAAGGGACATATTTCAGGAGATATAGATATTAAGGTTTTATTCAAGAATTTGCTTTTATGGAGACTTATATTGAAAATATGTGTATATGGTGATTACACCCACCTTGTCTGTCAAGACACCTGTTAGGTGGTATTGTTCAGGACTATAAAAGGATGGACAATAAACCCTCTTTCTCTTTTGCTCCCGATTGTATTAGTGAAAACAATAGAACTTTTATCTGCTGAGGAAATTATCTCCCCTGACCAGAAAACTGACTATTTAATTTCAAACAATGTGGATATGTACACACACGCACTCTACAGTGAAATACATAAATGTTTTCTTTCCTTTGTGTAAATATACTTTTTCATTCTCTTTTGTGAGTCATGTTGTTCTTTGGTTGATTTTGTTTAGAGGCATATCAACCACTATGGGGGTCATTTAATGCTGAAATCTAAATAATTTGAACATAATTTTATGGTTTCAGATAAATATATTTTGAACACAATTGCATGCTTTCAACTACAGACAAAATGGTATTTTTTTCATATGAATGTGAATTGCATATTTTTATACATTCATAGTATTTTTTTTTTGGAAGCAGGTATCACTATTTGCCCATAGCTGGGATCCTAACAGAATATTTTGAAATACCATTTGATTTTAGAGATTGTAGGATATATGGAATAATGTCATAAAAGTTCTTTCATGTTGGTTGTTTGGTTGATTTTGTTTCAAACTATGGATTATTTAATGCCAAAATCTAAATATTTTGTACATAATGTTATACTTTCAGATTAAAATTTTTTTTTTAGATATATATTTTGTATATAAAGTGTATTATTGGTAATTTTACTATAAAAATGTATTTTTTTAGTGTCATCATTTTGCTATAAAAATGTAATGTTTGTCATATTATTATAAAAATGTATTGTTGGTTTTTGTCAAGGGGTTCATTATAAAAGCCCATAGTTGTGACACTAGGTCTGGGTGGAACTGTGAATGACAGCAATTTAGAGGTGGTTCCACATTTCTCCAATCTCCCACTCATAGGCCTTGCTGCTGGATGTAATTTATTGTTATACATGATGACATGTTATTCTTTATATAAATATCTATAAAATTCCGCCATGTTTTGAAATCCATTTCTTTTGAAAATGTTCAATTTATTTATTTTTTTTACTAATGTTCACCCAATACAAGTCCCAAGAGCCACTCAAGGTAGACGATTACAGAAGAAGGATGTTGTATGGGCAATAAGAAATGAAATTTATGAGGATATGGGGTAAAGATGATTGTTTGAAGAGGATAATATTGTAGTTATTAGGAAAGTGTCCTTTCAGGTGACTGTTACATGCAGTAGTAGTTTTTGAGAAAGATTGAAATATGAATGGAATTTAAATGGCACAGCAGGTCTTAAATTTAAAAGTTAGAACTTGTTGAACTAAGGAATGTAGCTTGGTAGAACATTTGACATGGAAATCATGATAGGGTAGCAAGGTGGAAAATAATTCATCACCCACAAGGCCGTGTAGATACTTTTGAATTCTATCAAGACTGGAAATTGAGAACTGAGAAGCTCAAGCCCAGATATGGCAGCAGTATTCCATTTCTGGTCTAATTTGGCTCTTGTAAAGAGAGAGCTTAGCAGGAGGAATCAAAGATTTCCACTTCAGGGATAACAAGTCATAACACCTCCTGCTACAAATAAGTGACCAGCAGTCACTGTGCCCAATTCAACTTGTATAGTAGCATCATTTGCTACTGGTATTTATATGGATCAAGCTTTAAGAAAATAACTTTTTATAAATGTATATCAGAATAAGTTAAAGCCTCACAAAATAACTGAATACATACAAAATATATCTACAGGCATTGATTTCTTGAAAATTATTTTACACACACACATCATTATTTCAAAACAGAAAATGGTGGTTTTTTTTTTTATTCTCTGAAGCAAGTATAACTCACAAATATGTGCCTATCATTATTTCTAAGTAAAAAAAAAAAAATTTTTTTTTCTCTTTCTTCTAGTGACTATCATAAGGTACATGATAGTGAGAAACAAATCCTTTAGTTCCTGCCAAGTAAAACATCATAAAAAATTCCATATAAATATACTGGATCGCTTTTCCCAAGTGCAACATAATATACACTGACTGTAATGAAGATAATATAAAAAAATAAAATGTTGCTTTTTATTATAAAAAAAAAAGGATTATTTTCTACATAAAATATTATAAGAAACTGAGTCTACATAAAATCAAGTTTTCTTCATTGTTTATTTTAAAAGACATTTTTTAAATAAAAGTTTCATCATAATGGAAATTTATAGCAAGTCTGAACAATATTGAATGCACAAATCTGATGTGTCCAAAATAATGTTGCAAATATAAAAATTCCTTTTTTATTTCACTGCTTGGAATTCCCTCCCCTGCAAATAATTTTTACAAAAATAGCCTTACTTGTCAAATTTATTTTTCTAGTTGAGATATCATATATCTCATTTGTTTCTTAAAAGATTTATTTACATTTGGACTAATATCCTCATCCCATTATTATCATGACTTTTTAGCCATTTTACCATCTAGACTTCTTAAGGTATCTGTCACTCTGGATAATCTGCAGAAATTTTGAGCTGAACTTTTTATTTAATCTGAAGTGAGCAGATTGTTCTCATTCCACTTTCCATGTCTAGGGACAACTCATCTTGTTCGTTTTTAGTGTCTCTCAAATTTTTCTCACCCTGGTTCCACTGAATTTCTTTCTTTACTACCAAACTCAAGGAGTGAACTTGCAATTAATATGCCATCAAATTCATGAACGGATATTTTCATCCACTACTCATGACAATGCTAAACCTAGAATTTGTAGTTTTGTAAACTAATGTTCTTATTGCATGTTTACTTCTGTCATACTTGACCTCTTTTGCTAACACTTCTCTTTTCTTATTGATATTGCTGCTGAAGCCTTGCTGTAAAGCTTGGGTCTCTACACCATTGTTTCTCTTTCTTACTTTCTTTCATTATGAATGAATCATATATGGTATTTATTTCTATGCTAAGCCTACTGAGGATATGACCCCTTGGGTTGTCTAAAGTCAGACTCAGTGAAACAAGGCAAGCAATATAAGGCTGGAGATCAGAATGACTGAAACATTGTGACAATAAAGACAAAGATGAGGACATTAACCTGAACATAAACATAAATAGATAACTACTGATCCCAGAAATTCAGACAGAATTTATTGTACCATTATTAGCAATTTTTTAAACAGGGCATTGACTAAAATAAATGAATACATTTTCAATCTGAAAATATACTCTTTAAGCTATCTTCTGAAAAAAGAATGAATGTATGAATTGTTGGGCAGGGATCTGTATAAAGGTTTCTCCTCTTATATGTTTAACCTGTACCTCATCAACTGCAGTTGAGATCATATATCTCAATGATCTTTTCCATGACTGCATATGTGCTTTGCCAGATCTACATAGGCTTTTGAATTCAGAGTTATCATTCTGTTAGACTGATTGCCAATTGCAGCTAGAGAGTCCAGTTTGCCTTACTATTTAAATGGGAGATAAGAGATGAATTTCAAGGGTATTTGCATGTAAGTAAATATAATGAACTCTGTTGGATTTCAAATTGGCTTACCAATTTCTCATTCTGAGTGGTTAACCATTACAAAACATTCATGCCCTTATAAAATATCTGTTAAATACAAATTTAACTCCTTAAAAATTTTCCAACTGGAAAAATTTTCTTATATAATTTTATAATCCTTTTTATGTTAGAAATTTTATAGAAATAGAATCACAAACCTTCAAAATCTTTTGGAAATGAGTGTTTCAATATTTTTTAGATTGATATTTTAAAATTTTAAATTAGTAAATGATGCATATAAGTAAGAATATTTTTATAGGATATTTGGGTTAAATTTTGTTTATTCTTAATCAGTATCTTTTAACTGCTTATTTCTTGCCATCTTAAGACAAAATATTTGGAAGTGTATCTATTATTAGCAAAGCATTTTCTCTATTTGATGAATATACTTCACTTCAGACACTCAAAAATCATCTTACTCATCTTCTTTCTTAATCAAAATTGTTATGTTTTCAACAAATTTTCATTGTTTTGTCATTCTTCAGCCTTTTGATTTTTTTAATGAAAATAGTGTAGATATTCTTCTTCACTTGAAGCATATTTTTTTTATTTGTTATATTTTAGTAGTTTTTCTCATGTAATTATTCTAGTGAAATTGAATGTTTCATGCACAAGTTGATTATAATATTAAAACAATATTATAGTAAGGGAAATATTACTTGCATGATGAATATATTGATTAATCTTATAATATACATAAGAAATTATATTCATACCTATATCACTATCAAAGTGGGCTTGCCAGCATCGTTGCCCAGGGTGAAAGCTATTCAACCCACATTTTGTTTCCTATTACACAACTCACCAAATTACTATTCTATGAGTAATCAAAATATTGCACTTTGATTTGTTTTTATGAATAAAATCTTTAAAACTAGGAGAGAAGCTGAATCTTTTTCACCTACTTCCTTACACATAGACCCTGACAGCAGACTAACATTCTTTCATAGGTATCATTCTTTTATAAGGAAAGTACAAGAATTAAAACTGACTTTGTTTCTCAAAAAAGATAAGAGAAGAAATGACTATTATTTTTATACTATTGCTCACCCAATATAAGGCCTAAAAGCCACTCAAGGTTGAGGGCTACTGAATGAGGTTGTTGTAAGGGTGTAAAAGGAGGAAGTAAAAAAGTGTATATTACAAGGATATGTTGCATTGATAACAGTTGACCCTAAACTTTAACCCATAGTAATCAGAGAAACATCCTTTCAGGAGTTTATTCCAGTTCTAGGGTAAAAGGTCCCTGAGTGAAAATCCTTCTTATGAATAGAATACAAAGTGAATTTGGATGAATCAACCCTGTGTGTTTTGTGTGGTGAATGTCTGAACTGGTGGATCTAAGAACTGTAGCTTATCTAAACATCTGCCATGAAAATAATGATAGATAACAAAAGCCTAGCAATATTTATCTGTGGAAAAGGGGTTATAAGGTAGAAAATAATTCACCACCTTCAAGAGTGCATAAAAGCTTTTGAAATCTGGAAAGTGAGGATTGAGCATTTTTTGTCTCACCTGACTTTTGTAGAGATAGCTTATTGCAGGAGGTACTTTTTGGAGGAGTACAAAAAGCCAACCATTTTTCAAGTGATATGTTGGATATATGATTCTACTTGAGGTCTAGAGTTAGCTTAAATCCCAATAAGCATTCAAGGCAAGAAGCCTCATTGTAAATATATCTGTTCATCATGACTGGAGAAAACTCAGATTTTCCTCAGTGATAATGAAACATTACTGACTTGGTTTTGGCAGTATTGAATTTTGCAAGCCAGTTCTGCCACCATTGAACTGCAAGAGATAGTTCAAAGGATAGATCAGCTGCCAGGCTCTGGTTTGGGAGATGTACCTATAGACTGAGCTACTCCTCTTGTTTCAAACATTTTTTTTATTTCTTAGTCCTTTAGCTAACTGCATCCACAAATGATTTGTTTAACATATTAATTAACAATTAAAAATAATATCATCTATAATAATATATGGAAAATAAAGATACCTAGATATTACATTGTTTATGTAATCATAAGATACTCATTATATAATTAAGATTTAATCTTAATTGTTTATCAGATGATATGAAAAGTAGAAACTTCACTTGAGTATCAGCTTTTCATGACTTGGTTCTTTAACTTCATTACAAAAAGATGGCTTCTGAAACAAGCAAATGAAAGATCTTTTATGTATTAAGAGCTTGATTGATTTTCTGCTTTTGGGATTTAATACTAAAGTTTACTTTCATCAATAGCAATAATTGATTTTCACTGGACATTTTATCCAAAACCTCATGAAAACAGAGTAATGAAAAAAATTAATGAAAAGTCCAATATAAAAATACACAAATTTTCTCTCTTTTAAAGAATAAGGATTCTATAAATTATTTTTTTCTAGATTTCTTCTAAATTTTTTTCTAATCAACTTAACAGCTTGTTAACCATAAAATAGTTTTAACAGAAATTAAAAAGACAAAGATTTTTGCAAGTAATATCAATACTGATGATCAAGTGCAATGATTAAGATATTTTTGGAAAATTTCATTCTTAGATTGATGTCTGACAAAATTTTGATATAGTTCATTAATTTCAAAAATTAAATACTCTGTTGTTTTTTTTAATCTGTATCACCTCATGCAAGGCAGTAAAGCCACTAAGACACAAGAGGTTTCAGGGTGTAGAAGAATTAGGAACAGAAATATTAATAATGAGTGGTAATAGAAAAGAGTAATCAGGACAGTAAATACTGATTGATATTGCATTTAAATTTTTGCAGATAAAAGCTGGATGGAAATCATGGATCTGGATGGGAGTTCCACAAGTGAGAAGTACAACAAAAAAACTGTTAACATAGAATTTATGGCTACATCTAGCCAGCTCAACTGTAAATTGATGAGATCTTGACACCAGTATAGTACTGCACTTATATTTAAAAAGTCTATGTACCATAGCAAAGAGCTCATCCAAACAATTACTGTGAAGGTATTAATAGAAAAGACACAAAGAAGCAATCTTATGACAGTGGGAAAATGACCGAGCTGCCAGACCAGGACAAATAATATTGCTGATTCTTCTTTGGATTTTATCAAGGAGCTCTGCATAAATAGCAAGGGCACTGGACTATATGTGGCAGCAATATTCTAAGCATGGATGAATGGCAGACTCATAGATATGTAAGATAGATTCAGGAGAGAAAAATTGTCTTGCATGATATAGTGAACCAAATATCTTAGCAGCAGATTTAGCAATAAATTCAATATAGTTGTACAAGTTTTTAGCTTGCTCAATGTGTTTAAGTAGTAACATATTGTTTTCAACCTAAAAGAGAATAATGATAACATATTTAAAAAATTGAAACAAGTATATATATATATATATATATATATATATATATATATATATATATATATATATATATTAGCATATATTCTATTTTAAAATGAAAAGCTAAGATTGTCAACTAGATACTAATGTTCGAAAACATGAGACAGTTTTAAACATGGTGGATGGTAAACTAAAAATTAAACTTTTTGCACTGGAATTTAATACCAAATAAATTCACCACACTTAGTGAATGGTTGCTCAGCTTTTCAACTTTGCAGCAAATAAACAAATAAAAAAAATGACACAAAGCAAATATTGAATATTCTAGCTACATGAAATATATCACCCAAAAGTTAGATTAAATTATTTAAATTAGGCATATTTTTTCTGATCAAGGAGAGGAAAGAATTATGGAATCAGCTTGTAATTTGCATTTCTATAATAAATAACAGCAAATGTCTAAGTATGCAAATTAGTTTGCATTTAAAAGTGTGCTTTCAAATCTTAAACTGTTAAAATTATTAAATGGAAAGGAAACATGGCTACATTTTACCTGGTTTTAGGGTGGGATCAAACCTTTCTGCAATGTTTCTGTTTTAGCACAGCTCACAGAAAAGCTTTGAGAGATCCCTGGTCCAGGGTGGGTCAGTGTAATACTGATGCTAACATGATAGTGTTTAGAGGGACCAGGTAATTTTTAGATTGTCCAATGGCAAACACACATTAAAAACAAACTTGTGCCATATTTTGCCACCCTGGGGAGTCAAGTAAATATACCCAGTTTTCATGCTTGGATCAAAGTATATTATGTGTTTCCTCTTCCCAAAGGTCACATGGGATATCTAGTCCTAGGGATTCTAAATCTATGGCAGCACCTCCTCACTGCACTGAAGATGGAGGGTTTGTGGACACTGATGTCAGTGTAACAGTGGTCTCGGTATTGGGTAATTTTGGTCCTTGGCCCTTAGGTACATGTATTGGCAACTTGCATTAAAAATGACTTTGTGTGACATCCTGCCATTGTGGGGAGGTAAAACATGAATAAATTTAACCTGGCTTTAAAACTGGGATCAAAGTGTAGCATGTATGGTCCTTGTCCCTAAGTTAAGGTAAGTCTGGTTCAAAGGATACCAGCCTACTGCAGCACCTTCCTCATTGCAACAAAGAAGGATGATTAATGGATATGGATGCCAACAATAGCAGTTGTAGGGAGTGGGAAATTTTGTCCTTCACTCATATATATGTGTATGAAAATCCCACATTAAACTGTTTTTTTGCCATATCTTGACACTGCTTTTTTTCTGGTCTTGAGGGAAGAGTCAAAGTGTAGCTCATATCCCCAATTCTAGGCCTGCAGTAGCACTCCATCATTGCACTAAAGAGGGAGGGTTGGAGGATATGGATACCAGCAACAGTGGTTGTAGGAATTGGACAGTTTTTGTCCTTGGCTCATCTGTACAGGTATAGGCCTCCCTCATAATAAACTGACCTTGTGTTACATCCTGTTGCTGTTGATTGATAAATGCTGACATAGCTCTAGCAAGAGAGCTGTTAGTTGAAATAAATAAACAGGTTAATAAACTCATTCATATGGCAAAAGATGTTGGTTGTACCCATTTAGCTGTGTCTAAAATTTGGTCTAAGCATAAATCAAAAGAGAAGGTATAGAAGTAGATATCTCCAAAATAAGGTTGTTTTTTTTTTTCATTTGTTTTTAATCAATTCATCTCAAGCAAGATGATAATGCCACTAAGTAACAAAGGGCTACTAGGAGTGAAAGAAAATGAGAAGACTTTAGTAAGAATCAGGAACCCAATCCTAAACAGAAAACATCCAGTTCATAAGTTTGGAGAGGAGTGTGAACCGGATGATAGGTGAACCTATCTACTATTGCTTTTAAAATGCATTTTTAAAAATGAAAAATATTTCTTAAGCTTTTATTTTAGTCTTAATTCCAAGCTAATAGATTAAGCTTAATATTTCCAAAAAGCAAAACACTTTACTGTATTTCAAACCGAATTTAAATTGGGTGGAATTATTTTTTTTAATTGCAAAAATTGGCCATATTAAGAAATCTGTCAGCAAAACATAATTCCCTTTATTAAAAAATCATTAACAAGTAAAATATACTTTTTTGAAACTTTATTTCAGGAAGATTAGCTGATTTAAATTTCAATTAATCTGAATTAAAACAAATATAACATTTTGTTTAAAATATTGCAGAAAAGCATTTTTTTAACACTGAAGTTGGTGTTATCACAAAAGGTGCTGATAGATTTATCTATAGCTTAATGTGTAGCATTTTTAAGTAAAAAGCACATAACTGTAAAAATTACTTAATGAATACAGAATAAATACCCTTATTAAATAATTTTGTAACTACCTAGTAATCTTAAAAAATTAGGAAAATATTCTAAATAATCTAATATTTTATTGAATTTTAGTTACTTTGGATTTATAGTTTAACTTACAAAGATTATTTGTTAAGGAAATATTAGAAAATTACCAATAAATTTAAAATTTACTATAGTTACTGATCTTATTTTCTGATACTGACACGTATTTACAAAAATCAGCACGTTTATACATAAAGGAAAAAAATGTTTAATTCTTTTAAAAATGCTGCATGGGGGGGGGCAGTAAATGTAGCTTAAATAAGCTAACCTATTGATGATTAGTCAACATAGTTTTTACTTAACTATTGTTAAGTAAAAAACAGAATACAGAATTTTAAAAGATTTAAAACTTTGTAAATTACTATAATTAAAATTTTAAAAATGAAAACAATTTTTGTAAAAATTCATTATTCATTGAAAAAAAATTTCTTAACGGCAATAGTGTTTCATAATATATTTTATTCATAAAAACAATTAAAAGCTTTTCCAATTAAATAATGTCTTAGATTTATTACATTTTTTAATGTGGGGGGAGTGCATAACAGATGTAAAAACTTATTTTTTCCAAGATTTTTTTTAAAAGTAAGATTTCTAAAATAATTTATTTATGAACAAGTCCTGAAATTTTCATTAAAATCTGGCAATTATCTGATTTTTGCAAGAATTTCCAAATCAATGTGTTTTTCACCACAAAAAGACTCAATTTCCCATACTAATTTATGGTCACTCATTGACACAAGAAAACAAAATGTTTAACCAAAATTCCAAAGGTTCTAAAAAGAATTAAAACATATAATTTAATAATCAAAAAATTCTTTTGTTCTTTACTCTTAATAATAATGTAAATATTTTGATGATAAAACTCTGTTTTTATTAGGTTTGGGGCATTTTTTCATCATGTACTGTACATACTCTTAGTGAATCATTGAAGTTACCTATTTAAAAGGAAAGCAAACAGGTACAGTATGGAATATAACGAAGAATCAGTGTAGAAACCTCAAAGCAATATGCCTTGTAAATAGAAAAAGCACAAAACAAATGGGTGGAAAGAAGAGTCAATATTTGTGACAGAACTGTAAGATATTGGCTAAATGAAATGGGATTTACAGAAAGAAAAGCTTAATGTAAAAAAAGCACAAACACTTAAATAAAAGAAACAAAATTGCAGTGGGCTATAGAGAAGCAATCATGAAATGAGCATGTCAACTCAATGACATGTCTGGTAAAAAGTTCAAATATTATTCAGATTGAAAATCTATTTTGAAAATTTTAAAAAATGGTCTTGACAAGGTTTTATCCTGTGAAGCTGAACTGTCAGCTGCTATTTAAGAAAATAAAAACCAGTTTGATGGAGAATATTGTTTTTCATTTGTAAAGTCCAAATCTCAAAGAATCCAGGCTCTCATCAAAGTCCCAGAAGAAGCAACAAAGTACTTATGATTTCTTTTCATTTTTCGTTATGATGATTCTTTGATTTTTCCCCAACATTGAAACATTTCATAATTTTTATCTCTATTTAACATGAAAAAATTATCTTATTACTTAATTTTATTTGCTTGAGCTCTATTTCATCAAGTAAAAATGTTCAGCTGCTAAACAAAAGTTGTTTTGTCATATCTGTGATTTGTTTATTTACCATGAAATAAAAATGCAAGGTAAATATCCTCAAAATTCTTTCCTTTGAGTTACATGACCAACAGACAAGCATATACCATCATAATCATCAATGGCAAGTCCAAGACTTGAAAAATGCCTTTTGCAATTCTTTTCTTGATGACATTGACTGTTACTTTGTGCTATTTCTTATTTAATGTTAATGTTCATTCCCACTGCTTCCCAATTCATTTCTGAAATATATTTTTGAGATATAGGGCATGCGTTGTCACCATGCTGCTCTACAGTAGCAAGATTTGGAACCTTTACTCTAGACAGGAGAGATGCCACAGTGCCTTTCATCTTTGCTGTCTGAGGCACATTGTAGGTATCAATTGGTCTGACTAGATTAAAAATGTTGTGCCGACTTACTCGGCCTATACACCCTTCTCCAACAATGTCAGCTTTGCTGGCTTGGACATGTATACTGTATACTAGATGGGATGATTCCAAAGGTTATTCTATATGAGGAACTTGTCACTGGCAAGAGTGCACAAGGGTGACCTTATCTTTGTTTCAAGGACATCTACAAAATGGACATTGACATCAAGAGGTGGGAAAACATTGTCAATGATCACTCACACTGGAAATATGATTTACCCCAAGGGCTGTCATTCCTGTGTGGGCCTGTTCAACCATAACAGATGCTGCACCACCATCAGCAGCTGAGGTATAACTCTTTGGGCACAGATTCAAGATTTCTCAAGACTGACAGATGCCACACACTTGAGATAGGCTCAAAACAATTTAGTTGAATTATTGTACTGTTATCATCCATATTCTCAATAATACTTATATATTATATAAAAGTTACTAAAAATATATATTTTTAATACTCTGTTTTCATTCCTGTCTAAATTTCTTGGATGAGAAGTTATCATTATTTATATTATTTACGAGTGGACTATTGACCTTGAAGTGATAACAAGAAGACATGAGACAATAAGAAGGCTTTAATGAACTAACAAGATGGCTACATTTTCTATTGAAGAGTCAGCAACAAAGGGAGGTTATTAATAGTAAGTCAAAATGGAGATTATTAGGAAAAGACCCGTTTCTGAAAGGAACAGGGAAGTGTTCTGAATTCCACATTCTCCTCTTCCTTAAAGACAGAGTTCCTGATAACGAACAGGCTTATACTGTTCTCTTACACATTGTTTTTGTGGCTCCGATGTAATAGAAGTGGGAGTGGAGGGTTCAATTGGTTATTAGAATTCGGAGTGATTATTAGATTTCTTGAGAGAAGAACCACTAAGCCTTGGTGCATGAATTTCATCTGTAGTGTTCTGCCATTCAGGAATATTCAAGTCTTCTGAGTCAGTAAGTGGAATCATAGATTCCATAAAACCAATATCTACAAGAATATTAGATGTGTTCCTCTCTTGTGATATATTACCAGTTGGGGTTAAGTCACATACTGAGATTGTCAATTTATGTCCATCCACATATCGTATGTAGGCATATTGTGGATTTCCTTCTAACAAATCCACTTCATCAACCAGAGGATTGTATTTACTGGCATGGACATGTACTAATACCAATCTAGGTTCTGGGGGAACTGTGTTGATATGAAAAAAGTCTTTCATGAAGCATGACATTGGTGGCAGTGCAGAGTATAGATTAACACTTTGGTCAATACTCATTCCTATTGAGATTCTCTAAGTTTCTTGGATGCCAGAGTCAGTGTAATGCGTATCCAGATAATGCCATCATAAAGCTCACATTGTCCATTCCCTAGTGGATTATAAGGCGTTGTTCTGCTGGTTGCAATTACTAATTTTATTAAGTATTCTCGCAGCTCCCTTGTCAGAAATGAAAGTCACTCGAAACATGGAGAATATCTGATTCCAACATTGGATAATGGTTTCTGTTTTCATGCTTGGGAATGAAAATATGAATGGAAAATGAGAATACTTATCTATTACTGTGAGTAAGTAGCAATTCCAAGACAACAGAAGGTAGGGGCCCTTTGAAATCTATGCATATACGGGGCACACAGTACATACCCTTCTTACTTCCTCAGCAGAGTAAGAATGTTTTTTAGCCTGACAAAATGAGCTAGTCTTATTATTCTGTGTTGACAAAGATGAATGTGGAGGTCCGATAATTTTTCTTAGTTAATGGCAGCCCCACAATGCACTCTAGAGTGTATATCTGATGGGATATTATCTTTGCAGGGTTGGTACATTATATTGTACTCATAGCATCTGAATTCTATCCTTCATTATTGAATTATGTTGTTTTTAATTTTTCCCAGTCTTTTCAAGTGGAACATAAAGTTTACAGCCTGCTGATCTCTGATTATTGTAAACTTTCATCTCAACAAGTAGTGAGACCATTTTTTCACAGCCACTACTATGGCACAGGCCTCCTTTTCAACAGAGGCATGCTTGCATTCCATGGGAATGAGTGTACAGGAAAAGAAGGCAACTGGGTCACCAGCTTGGTTCAGAATAGCTGCTACAGCATTATCAGAATCATTGGTTTCTACTATGTGTGATACTGTCTCATAATGCTTTCCCAATTTCCTCTTTAAGGTCATTGAATCTCTTTGCTGCTTCTGCATTGTGAAAAAATGTTTCGGCAGCAACCAGTGGTCTAATCTTATCGGAAAAATTTGAAATCTACTGGGAATAATAGGAGAAAAGGCCAATGATACAGTGTAAAGTGGTCTTGTCATTAGGGACTGATAGCTCTTTAAGGGGGTTCAATCTCTATGAATCAGGTCTTAGTGAACCATGGGTTATGTCATATCCAAGAAAGTCAATTGATTCAGTTGATATGACTGACTTCTTTTAATTAAAGTTGAGATTGTGAAGCTTACTTTCCAGATTTTGGTTGTGTTCTTGCTGTGTCCTTCCAGTACTAATGATGATATTATCTAAATAAACATAGGTTACAAGCAGATGGTATTGTCTTATTATATCATCTATAGTCCTTTGAAAACAGGCCACACCATTCATGACTCCAAATTGAATTATCCTCACTATTGTTGATTAAAACAAACATAGTAGTTCACTTAAGTAGCTCTGAAGAAGCCAGAGTTGTAGATGCTGTAGAAGAGGATACAAATGAGTTAGCTGAGTGACAAATCTTAGAAAAGTGTCTCTTTTTATCACATTTGTGACATGTGGCCTCCTTCACCGAGCAACAGTTATAGTTGTGACTAGTGCCTCCACAAAAATAGCAACTATTTTTTGAAGCAGTAATGGCACAAGTTCGAGCTGCAGAATGATGGTCAATTTTCACTTCAGAGATGGCATTTATAGCCAGTGTAAAGGGATGAGTGTATGACTCAAAGCACTTCTGAGTAACCTCAAGTTTGATCAACTGCCGTACTTAAGTTTTATTTTTCAGTAAGAGATGCCTAAAAGTACACGAGCATAGGCCACTAATAAAAGCATCTCTAATAGAGTTATCTCAGTTTTGTGAAGTGTTTATAGCTTTAAAATTTAAGACTTACTGAGTAGTTGAAGCTGTTGTCATACTTGTCAATCATCTCACCTTCCTTTTGTTCTTGAGTGGCTAAAATATTACTAGGAAAAGTCCTGTTCCCAAACAGGCAAGTGTTTTGAATACCACAGTCCTCATCTATGTTGTGATTACAACAACATTCCAGCTGTTGTGCCCTTAATAATCTACTCACATTGTGAGTTAAAGAGAATGCTGAGTGTTCTACTGAGTTTGATATTATTCATGGCCAACAAGAGCCAGCTGTTTGTTATATTTTGTTGCTTTTTATCATTTGTTCTGTTATTTGTAGAATTATATTAGGTTGGTGCAAAAATAATGTCGGTTTTTGACGTATTTTTTAACATCAAAAACCGACATTATTTTTGCACCAACCTAATATTATTTATTCATTTTTTAATCTGTTTCTATTTCTATGGCTAGTGCTTCCCCCCCCGGCCTCCCTCTTTTTACTTTACATAAATGATCTACCTAAGAGTATACTCTGATCATTTGTGAATATCTATGCGCTAAGACAATGATTTATGGGTGCATCACCAAAACTCGTGATAACCAGATATTGGTAGCTGATCTCACCTCTGATTTGGCTCTAACATCTCTGTGGGGGGAGAAAAACTGGCTGGTTACATGCTTGGAATATGAAACTAGTTACATTCTATCATTGTTGATCAGACTCTAAGCTACCACCATCCACAATAAATGGATATTCCCTTAGGAAGCCCTGTGCCTTGAATTACTAGTAAACCTCAAACTCAACCCAGATCTAAAGTGGAATTCATACCTGATTCCTCATTCTATCCTCTACCTTTACAAGAGCCAAATCAGGTCTAAAATGGAGTACTGCTGTCATATTTTGGCAGGTGCTGACAAATCCTCACTTTCCAGTCTCTATAGCGTCCAAAAGCATCTCTTCATCCTAGCGGATGATAAATTATTTTCGACCCTGAAACCCCCCTCACACAGAAAAGATATAGCCATCTTCTTACTGCCCTGTCACTATTTCTATGGAAAGTGCTCAGAAAAAACTACTTTCCTTAGTTTCACCAGTTCTAACCTTCATGGCTATGCTACACATACTGTAGTGAATAACACTCATTGATAAGAAGTAAATTCCACTCAAGCAGCGTCTTCCCGTGAACCACTGCTCTGTGGAACTGACTCCCAAGAGGATGCTTTCCCCATCACTACAATCTTAACCTTTTCATGTCTAGGGTTAACTGTTATCTCCCCACCTATCAACTGTTATCTTCCCCACCTATTGCCAAAAACTGTACCTCTTACTCTGTAGCAGTCAATATCGAGTGGCTCCTGTACAGTGTGAACAACACTGTAAAAAACATTCATCTATATATATATATATATACATATATATATATATATATATATATATATATATATATATATATATATATATATATATGTGTGTGTGTGTGTGTGAGTGTGTGTGTGTGTGGTACTTATTGGAAAGTGCTCAATATCAGTGATAGAGTAGTGTATGGATGTCAGTTTGTAACCTTGGATTACAAACACATCCATACAATTAAGTATATATATATATATATATATATATATATATATATATATATATATATATATATATATGTATATGTATATATATATATATATAAGTGATGAAAATCTTGGTAATCCATATGGATAATCCCAAGGAGGATGAAATCCGAAGAGCTCAATGTTAAGTCTGAGCAAATAATTTAATTTAAAGAAAAACAGACCACTTTAAGGTTCCATTGTAATAATTTATTTCACCAGAGAGTTTCTTTTTCTCTGGATCATCAGACCTCATTTCCAAGGATGAAAAAATGAATTTAAACCTATTCTTTTGAAGGGTAGTATTAAGCTTATGTAAGCTGATATAGAGAGTGTTGAAAGATAGTGTGACAGACATGGTCGAAATTAGAGAGGGAAGGAGGAGATAGGAATGCTTTTAAATATTATATCAATAAACAAAATATAAAAAATAAAAGGTTACTAATATTAATATTTCTAATATTATGAATAACGGTTAAGGAATAATATTTCATAGTTAGAATCTAAGTCATCAATTTAATTTAAAACTATTTCTAGATGAGTAATATTTCTTAATTAAATATATACATAGATATATATTACTTTAAAATATATGATATGCAGATTTAGATACCATACTTTTGGTTTTGTTTATGTCTGTTTATCCTGGTCCTGCCTCCTACTGAAGAATATGTGGTA
Source organism: Acanthosepion lycidas (assembly GCA_963932145.1). Lineage (NCBI taxonomy): Eukaryota > Metazoa > Mollusca > Cephalopoda > Sepiida > Sepiidae > Acanthosepion > Acanthosepion lycidas. Next base: position 59,666,479 of record OZ010579.1, on the reverse strand, counting down.
GAGATGCATCATATCAAACAAAAAAGGTGCCATTGGAAAAGCAAGACCTCATTGATGTAAAGACATACAAATGAACATGAATACAAATTGGAGAAAGGAAAAAAATATTGTTAATTTATTTAAGGTATTTGTAGATTTTAAGTGGCACACAGGGCATTCTACTCATGTATCAAAATAAAAAAAGAATCTAGGCTATGGGAAGCAGGCTAAAGGAGATTACTTGTACTTTAAAGAATAAACAAAAGTACCATGAGAATATAGGCCTACCAGTTAGGATACAGTCATTGAAAATGCATGAATTTTAAACTCTCCAGGAAACATTAATCTGTTTATAGTGCAAACTGTCACCAAAAATGCATGAACTTGCATTAGAGTGTGTGTATATATATATATATATATATATATATATATATATATGTATATATATATATATATATATAAATATATATATATATACATATATATATATATATATATATATATACATATATATATATATATGTATATATATATATACATATATATATATATATATATATACATATATGTATATATATATATATGTATATATATATATATATGTATATATATGTATATATATATATATATATATATATATATATATATGTATATATATATGTACATATATATATACATATATATATATATATATATGTGTGTATATATATATATATATATATATATATATATATATATACATATATATATATATATATATATATATATATATATATATATATATATATATATAGGGTGACCCCAAAAAACGGGAACTTTTTAACAATCCAATAAAAACAAGTGCGATGGAAGAAAAATATTTTATTCATAGTAATTGAAACCTTAAAACATGCCATTTAAGAAACAATGATGGAATTTTCATTTTTTTTAAATTACGGCCTGTAGATGGCATCCTCCTGTACGAATGCATTCTTGAAATCTGCTGTTGAGATTCCTCATTGACTGCTGCAACATCTCAGCTGGGATACTGTGAATTTCATCTTGACTTCTGAATGGTGAAATGTTTACTTGTTCATGGTCACTGTCTCGCAGTCTGGCAATATGTACTTCAAAAATTCCCATTTTTTGTGGTCACCCTGTACATATATATATATATATATATATATATATATATATATATATATATAGTAGATACTGAGATTAACAACAATCAGCAACAACATCTTTTTATACTTGAATGCAATCTACAGGCCTGAAGATTGTGTTTAAGCATAAAACACACATTGTTGACCTCAGTGTTCACTTTTGTATTTTTATATCTACATATACTCTATCTCTGATATTGAGCTCTTTTACCCATCAATATAGCATACTTTAAAAGTATTTTTGATACTCCCTGAATATGTGTGTGTATGTATATATCTATATATATAGACACACACACACTCACATATGTATATGTGTATATAGATGCACACACATATGTATATACATATACATATATATATATATATATATATATATATATATATATATATATATATATATACACACACAGACATACACACACATTTATATAGTCATCCATAGACAGACTGCTTTGCTGTATCACAGCTCATCACTGTGCGTAGACATCCGATTGCATATATATATATATATATATATATATATATATATATATATATATATATATATATATACATTTAAACACACATGACAAACACACATAATAAATATATATATATATATATATATATATATATATACATATATATATATAATCGAGACAGGTAAGTAAGTTGGTATGTAAATCAATAATTTTGTAGCCTTATGATGGGAAAAACATCTAGTTTACATTGCAAATATTTCTACAGACTTTATATTATTTTTAGATGACATTCTGTACATTGGACTTACTTAAGAGATGGGTGCATATCTTCAGTCTCCTCTCTTTGCTTATCCTCATTGGAAAGCAATACATTTTATATATGACTTAATGGTTATTAACACAGAAAACAAAATCGTCAATGTATGTTCAAATTCTGTTTGCTAGTTATACATTTCTGAAACTTATTAATCAACTTAGCTAAGCTGCATTGTATTACCTTTTGAATTCTTATTACTGTTATACCACAATGTTTACTGATGTAATGGAATAACCTGTCACCCCCATGAGTGACTACACTATAGGTAGTAACTACCTATGAGTATCTTAAGTCAACAGACTTAGTCAGACTACAGAGACTAGCTGGGATCTGTTGAGTACGACTCAGGCTTTTGCAAGAACTACCGACCTTCCAATAGTAGCACTAACTACCGGATTGACTTGCAATGACCTTGTGCATAACTGTTACCTTTATTCTTATTTTACTGATTTTTACAATAAACCTTTACTTACTTTATCCACTTTGTTTTTTCAAGTATATATTCCTATTATATAACATTTACCAAAACAAATAGTGAGAGAATGACCCCTTGTACAAGACATTCTCCAATCTTACCTGCTACTGATAGTTGCAAGAAAATAAAACTGTTACATCCATTGACAACCTTGAAAGGGGCCCCTTACTTAGCATTTAATACAATGCAAAAGGGTTGCTTCATATATTATGATAAAATTATTTTCATACATAGGACATTGTATCAAATTCATGAAAATACATACAATATAAACAGTCCATCACTTTCATATTGGTTTTGAGTTCATTTTTCCTTTTCCAAAACTAGGTGATGCCTCAAGTCAAGAGATCCCAATTTTCCCAACCAAAAGTTTTATAAAGCAATTTCTAAATAGATGAATATAAACTCCATTTTGTCAGTAAATGCAGACAATCAATATTAAATATCAGAAAACATCAGAGGAATGTAGAACTGATTTTTCTTGAGTGGATCACTGTTCTTTTCTTATAGAAATCATTTAGCTACGAGTTAGCCTTATACAAATCTAGTTAGTACTGAGGTCAAATTTTGAATATGAATTTCTTTGCTGGCATACACAAACCTATCCTATTTTCTGTAATTCATTCATAGGCCTGCAAAATTAGCAAATTCCAATCCATAATATTATTTTTAATCAATTCACCCCAAGCAAGGCAATAATGCCACTAAGACGCAAGGAGGGTACTGGGAGTGAGATAGAACAAAAAAAAAAAAAGACTTTAGAAGGAACTGGAAACCCAATCCCAAACAGGAAACAAGAGATAAACATTTACACCTGTTTAAAAGACCTGAGAGGAGTATGAAATGGACAATAAGTGAGCCTATCTTCTCCTAGTGAGGAAAAAATAGTAAATACAATTTCAGAGTTCAAGCAAAGACATTAGAACTTTAGAGCTGAAGTAGACTTTAGAAGTGACCGAACATCTAATCCTAAACAGGAAACAAGGTATAAACTTCTACTTCTGTTCAAAAGAGCTGGGAAAAGTCTGAACCATATGACAGGATATCATTCTGTTTTTGGTTTTCTTAGTTCCTGTATGCTGACATTAAGCTTTCATTATATCTCCCAGTGTATAATCTACAAGTAATATGGTAAACAAGATACTTTTAGAATGTTTCAAATTTTAAAGATAATAATCTATTGTGTCTCAATGGTATTTGTCTGTTGCATATAGAGAGATACTTGTTGATTCTAAGCAGATAAATGTTTTATGATAGGATATTAAAAAAAGTTTTAATCATCTGTAATCACATGTGTTTTCAGACTCTCTTTGAAGGAAAAAAATTGAATTTAAAGAAAGCCTTAAAGGAAATTGATAATTATTTATTATTATATTACTTATTTATATAGTTTATATAGTTGGATATTTCAAGTTACATATATTATCTATTTAATATTCTCATCATTGCTTACTTACTTATGAGTTGGCATGAACTGCATAAATGTAACTGAAATATTTATTTATTTATTTACTCAGTGATTCATTTTAAACAGCAAAATACTTATTGATACATTATATCTGTAAAGCTGAATTTAAATTCAACACAAGTTAATGGTAACTTATATAATTTCTTATAATTTAATTTTTGTTTTTATATGACTGAGTAAAGGAAAATCAAATTTTTGCTTTCAGAAGAGACATGCTCTTAATTCTAATGCCTAATTTCTAACATACTTTCTAAGCTTTAATATAAATGTTTTTTTATTCTATTTTAACATGATTTATTAAATTTGTATACCACTAAAAATTACAACAACAACAACAACAACAACAACAACAACAATAATAATAATAATAATGTGATTATTTGTTATTATTTATTGAGTCTCTGTTGAGTGATATGCATATAACTTCATCTATTGTTTCTGCTAAGAAACCATAGATGGAGTTATATCTCTAAACAGGATCCTCCCAAAGCATGTTGACATTATGGTATCCATGCAATAATCCTTAAGAAATGTGCTCTTGAATTGGCTTCTGTTCTTTCTAAACTCTACAATAAATTGCTTCCTCATTCTTGCTTTGAACTGTGTGATCCATCTAGGTATAGGCCTATTAGCCTATTACCTTTTTTGGCAAAGTACTAGAGGTTCTAATTAATTCTGAATTAATTTAGCATCTCAATTCACATGATCTTTCAGATAAACTATATAGCTTTCACTTCTCTCGGTCAACTTCTGATGTGTTAACAATTATTGCTTAAAGGGTCTATCAAGCTTTAGATAAGAAAAGTGAAGCTTAGGTTGTTGCTTTGGATATCTCAAAAGCATTTGACAGTGTTTGGTATACCAGTCTTCGTTACAAGTTGAAAGGTTATGGTATTTCTGGATGAATTTTTGAACTGGTTCAGTCTTTCTTAAAAAGTCATTAAATGAAAATTGTCTTGAATGGCTATTCTTCAAGATCCTTTTGCCTTAATGCAGGTGTTCCCTAGTGCCGTATCCTTGAAACTACATTGTTCCTATTTTTCATAAATGACCTTCCTGATGGCATCAGTTCTCAGCTTTGTATCTATGCTGACATAACTATTTACTCCTGTCTTAATGTTAAGTCTTATCAGTTTGATATTGTTAAATTGGCAGCTGATCTAAAAAGATTACCTACAATCTGCTGTTAAATTGGCCAAGGTGTGTCTTGTTAATTCTGGTTCCTCCAAAATGAAACTGCTCTCTTTTAATTGTCTGAGAAAATCCTTTTTACCTTCCATCAGCATAGGGGATTCTAACCTCCAGGAGAATGACTATTTTTACCTTCTCAGACCAATGTTTTCCACTGATCTGAGGTGGAAAGAGCATATTGAATCATGTCTGGAGCTGGGAAGTTGGTTACTTGTGTCGATCTAGACAATTTTTCTTGCCAGAATCTATTTTAGATATTTATAAAACTACTATTCATCCCTGCTTTGAATATTACTGCCACATTTTGTCTGGTGCAAATCTGCAATGTGAATGGTTCTGACCTGGCATCTTGGCTTCAGTAACTTTCCCATTACTGTAATGAAGCTTCCCTGTGCCTTTTCTATAAATACCTTCATGGTACGTAGACATTATGAATGTAAGTGCAGTACTAGATTGGCAGTAAGATCTTATCATTTTACAATTGAAATGGCTAGATGTAACCGTAAGTTCTATGCTAACAGTTTCTTGCACTTCTCACTTGTGAAACTCTCTTTCGGCTTCTTTCTGCCTTGTCAACTTTGCTCTTCAAAAATTTAAATGCACTATCAATTGTTATCTTCTGTCTTCTGTCTTTTTGTTCTTTTATTATCTTCTCTCCTTAATAATATATTTTTCTCATATTCACTAACACTCAGTAACCCCTTTCCTTTTAGTGGCTTTACTACCTTGCTTGGTCTGAAATGATTAAAAAAAATTCAATTATTTTATTACATTAGTTTTTGGTGATTAATTATTTATTTATCTAGTTTATTTGGCTTTGGCTTTTGAGCTATACATATATCTTTTATATAAACATGTAAGGGGATAGTTTTTACACAGACTACTAGGTAGAATAGCTGCAGAGGAATCCAATGGACAAGGTGGAGAGGTCTCCAAGCTTGGAATCAAGATGAGTGATGCCAAGCTATCTTAAAACCCACTGAAAGGATCAAGAGGAAGAAGAATCAAATCAACACCATGCCGGATCAGCAATGGCCACACATCCCATTGATTCACTTCACAATGAGCATGACAAGAGGACAACTGGAGTGACATATGCCATCAAGCCATTAATGGAGAGTATAACCATTGAAATGTTTGTACTCACTATTCTTTTAGAGAAAAGTGGATGGACATGATAATTCTGAAACTCTTGAGGGCCACTGTTAACAGAACAGACTGGAGAAGGTAGTCAGTTTCTTCTATCCTCAAGTCCCCCTGACAATTGAATCAGTCGAAGAACTTGTGATAATGATGATGAATTATCCTATGTAGTTAAATATATTAGTGGTATTTGCTTGTTGTTGTACTTGCTACTGTCTCAGAGGGTATGCCATAAGCCAGAAGGATCTTCTCCATTTTTCTCTTATGAATAGAATTGAAAGCTTCAGAGAAATCTACAAAAAGTAAGGTGGCCTGTAGATTATTTGCCCTTACATCATCAATAATCTGCTGAACTGTCAGGATTTTTCCAATAGTTGATCTATTTTTTGAAAGCTATTTTGATTTTTTTTGAGCACTTTCTCTACTGTGGGTTGTATTCAGTTGAGAAGCATTGAGCTGTAAATTTTTGCTGCAATAGAGTTAAGTGTGATTCCTTTATACATTTTTAACAATCCCAGTTATTTTTTTTTTTTTTGGAAAAGGGAGTATGCAACCTTCTGGCCATCTTTCTATAACTTCTCCATTATATGTTGTGTTACAGAGTTGAAGCAGAATATTGTTGAAATTCTAGTTCTTCCAAACCTTCAGAGGAATGTTATCCAATCCTGCTGTTTTTCTATTTTTTATGTTTTTTAACATCACTTTGATTTCTGCATTTGTTAAGTGTCCAAGTTTAATGTCAAGAGGTTGCTCAATGATTTGTTTGACCTCAATATCTAAAATGTTAGGTACAGAAATAACAAATCTTAGTTAGATCCACAAATGTAGATACTAGCTACTTTGACATTAAACCAGGGGTCCTTCAGGATGACACCCTTTTCTCTTTATTACTCTTGACAATGTATTGAGACTTTCATTTGATAAACATCATCATCTAGGTTTTATTTGATCACCAAGTCTCTCAAGTTGGTATCCTGCAAAAATGTTAACTGATATTGACTATGCAGATAAACTAGCTATCATTGCAGGCACCATTACCAAAACCAGAGCTCTCCTACATCAACTAGAAAATTCTGATATCAATGTTGGACTAAATATCAATACTTCTAAAACTGAATTCATAACCTTCAACCAGAAAGGCTCAGTACAAATTGTTTCAGGTGAATCAATAAAATCTGTCATATCTATTATATACCTAGAAAGTAAAATAAATTCTACTGAAAAGGATGTGAAAATTTGTATAGCTAAAGCCTAGACTGCCTTGAACAAAATGGATGTAATCTGGGAATCTGATCTACCAGACAACCTCAAAATGAACTTCTTTTGTACCACTATAGTGTTTGTTTGAATGTATGGTGCCACTGCTTGGACATTAACTAAAACCCTTGAGTCTAAGCTTGATGGAACCTGCCCTTGGATGCTGAGAGCTATACTTATCATCTCCTGGAGACAACATCCAACTAAATCACAGCTCTATGGACCCAACCCTGGTATTTCTAAAATTTTACATGAACACAAAATGCACTTTGCAGGACACTGCTGGTGAGCAAAACAAGAACTTGTGAATGATCTACTGCTCTGGCATAAGATGGGTTGGTTACCCAGTAACCACCTACATTGACCAACTATGTAGAGACACAGGATGACACCCTAACAATCTTCCAACCTTGATGATTGGCATGATAGACTCATGAATGTTCAAGCTAGTTCATTAAAAAATTAAAAGAACTTGCTTGTTACATATAGATAGTTACATGTTTGAATCATGTCAAATAAATGTTTTATGATAGTTGGCATATTAATAAAATCTTAATCACCCTATGTTGATAAATGGTTCATTTATAGATAAATAATCACTTTAGTCAAAATTTTTGCAACAACTACACAAAGATATGAAAACTATATTTAGCAATAGTTGGGAAATGTCCATGATTCTTGCTATAAACATTTATATCACTGTATTTATTTATTTTTTCTCAATAGGATTAGATATGTTTGCCTATTGTCCAGTTCACACCCCTCCCCAGTCACACAGTAGAGGTGTAAACAGGAGTAGAGGTTTATCCTTTTTTTCCTATTTAGGATTGGGTTTCTGATTCCTTCTAAGGTTTTTTTCTTTATCTTTCATTTCAAGTAACTCCTTGTGTCTAAGTAGTATTGTCACTTTGTCTGGGATGAATTGATTAAAAACAAATATTATTAAACCTTACCTTAGTCTTGTGCAAGGCCATATTTATTGATCACACAGTAAAGATCAAATTCACTCCACATTCATGAAGATCTGCTCGATTAATGTGTCAACTATTATTCTAATGTTAAATAAACATTTACATTTAACACATATTCTCCTCAGTTTAAACTGACACATTTTTTGTTGCAGATATCTAAATTATAATTATAAACTAGAATTTTAGAAAGTGAAAATTTCACTGAAACATATAAAAAATTTCCCAGTTTTCATATAAAATCAAGAAAATATGAACTTTAAGCAAAATGATCATAATATATGGGAAAATATAAGCATCAGTTTAAATTGAAACTGGGACAAAATATGGATTAAAACAGCCTTCACAGTTTTATGTAAATTTCCTTAATTTTTATGTCAGATAGATTTTGTTCAAATGTATTCCTGATGAGAATTATTAATTGAAAATTGAATTATTTAATAACTGACCTTCTTTTGTCCCAAATATCAAGTCATCTTTTAAAGCTATAAAATGATATATATTTCTGATCAGTGATTGCCAAATAATTAGGGTTTTTAATGGAGTAATCTAACTGTCTCAACAGAAACAGTTCCAAGTTTGGTCTTTGGATCAGCACAGAAAAGATCAAAGTGATGGCTGTTGGATGGCCAGACACTGGAATCTTTTGATGAGTTCACCTGTCTAGGAAGTAACATCTCGCAAAATGGTGACTCAATAAAAGATGTAGAAAAAAGAATTGAAAAAGCTGCAGGCTTCTCCAATGTATGAGACTGATATGGTCTAGAAATTCCTTCAGCCAGGGAACTAAATGCTGACTGTATGTAAATGGCAGTCTACGCCAATGAGATATGAAGAAAACCAGCATCTGCCAGAAAATAAATGTCTTCTACTGATGATACTTGAGGACCATACTTGGGATCTCATGGCAAGACTACATAAATAACTGACATGACAAATTTTTTATGTATGTATCTAAAGTTATAGTAATGTTTTTTTTTTATTTCCCAAACACAGTCGACACATTGTGGCTGTGTTCATAGTTCATGTTAATAAGTGCTGACTTTTTCTTTTTTTATTACAATTGATTCCATTATTTTTAGTCTTTTTTAGATGTGGATAAGGCTATTATACTTATATTTTCTACAAGTATATTGTGGATGGAGTCTGGTATCATTCCTATAACTCTATATACATACATAAACCATCCATGCATTCAGTTAAAAATAAAAATAAAAAACGTCCTTGATAATGCCTAAAAAGAATAGCTGAAAGATCTCATATATACAGAACATTTGGACAAGTTTTACAGATTTTATGTTGAGAAACTTATGTGTATATAAACTTATGTGTATATAGTAGAACCCATGACTTGTTGAGTCACTGACAATTCAAGTTATAAAACATTGAAGTGGATTTCAAAATTTCATTGAAATAAAAGTTAATTTTTTTATGATTCAGTTAAATATTTCAATTTGTTTGTGTCATAACATCTTACTGATTGCTCACAGCATTTAATATGAATAGAACTTCTATGATAAACTTGAACTTTAAATCAAATTAACTTAAAAATATTTTTTAATATGCCAAAAAATATTTTTAAATAATATTTGCTTGAAAATATTTTTCAAATATGCCAAAAAATATTTTTTAAACATTTAAAATGTCGTTTGTTTAAAGAAAGCTGAAATATGAATAATTACTCTACAAACACCTGGATGAAACAGTGAAGCAGGATCTCTTTGTGTCTGTATTTAACTTTAATATATATATATATATATATATATATATATATATATATATATATATATATATATATGTATAGTTAAATTCCCAGATCAATTCTGTGGACAAGACAGATTGGTATAAATAAAATGACAATTGGAAAAAAGATCTTAGATTTTGCCGACGCGTTTCGTCTTCCGACTTTTTCAAGGCAAAAATGAAATCGAAATGTTCTTGTTGTTATAGTAACATTAAAAAATCCAAATTTAAAAAGATAGACGCTTCTGTCTAAGCCTTTTTTTCTGGTTAATGTAAATTACCTTTATAGTAAGGCTTAGACAGAAGCATCTATCTTTTTAAATTTGGACTTTTTAATGTTACTATAACAACAAGAACATTTCGATTTCATTTTTGCCTTGAAAAAGTCGGAAGACGAAACGCGTCGGCAAAATCTAAGATCTTTTTTCCATATATATGTATGTATATAACTTATAAAATATACATATATATATTTATAATTTATTATATGTATATATATATATATATATATATATATTTATTATATAAAACTGATAAACAATAAAGTCCCAAATCACCTCATATGGGGAATAGCCTATTTCAGCAGAAGGGGATATCATTTATCTGTCTTATCAACGCTGGTGTGGACTGAGTTTTTATCAGAAATAGAACTGTAACTGTAAAAGTGAAAAAAAAAAAAACAGTTGAAAAACAATACAGAATTTATCTATTTTAATGTTTCAGTCAGAAAAAAGTCAAGAGACAGAGGTCAAGGGAGGGTGGAAGTTATTTGTCTTAAAAGGAAGATGTTTCATAAAATTAAACCCAAATATTAACCATATGATATTAATTTGGGGTTATATGAAGAATGAAATATTAATTTGTAATTAAAAGAGGAATAAAAAGGGGTTTAAAAATAAGTTTAAAATATATAGATAAAAGGATATAAGGGATTAATGGAAAGAGAGTTGGAGAAGTTTATAAATTATAATTAATATCGGTAAAGAGGTTATAGAGTGGGGAAATATAGAAATTAGAATTAGTTATACATTTGACATTTAAAGAATTAGGGGGGAGTGAATCTTATGGAAATATGATAGCTAATTAAGCAAAACCTGTATTATGAAAATTTGAATTTGTTTTTATGTTGGCATTTTAATGCTAATTCATTCCACTGATTTAATAGTTGGCTTTGATTATTGTATTTTATTATCCTAATTTTTTCTTCTGAACATAAGTTACACCTATCTCTAAGACTATTAGGGCTATGTGCGGAACCTATAATCTTCCAAACTACAGTCAACAATGAAATTATTTGTACACCCATCAATATTGAATATTTTTATCAATTTCTCAGAATCTAATGCCTGTATGATGCCAGGTTTTTTATGTTAATAAGCACAAAAAAGGAATATAAAACTCAATTTTCAGAACAATATGTTAAATACAACTTTATTCATACAGTAGAAAATTAATTATTTGACAGCTGTCAGAGTTAAATTTCTAATTCTGACACAAACTTAGTCTGTACACTGGGATTAAATAAGATTTTAAATTGATTGATTCGTGTAAGTATAAATAATTTACTTAATTATTTTATCGGTGAAGCCTTCTAGACTATTTATTCAGGAGAATATTTGTAATAATTCCAGCAAAGAACATCACGTGGTGCATAGAGTGTCCCCATTGTTATTCTTACATTAACAACATGACAGGGAAAGACAATGAAGCTTAGTGATGAGTTGAGACAGAATTATTAACTGCCACAAGTCAGGAAATAGTTACAGTACTATTTCAAACTGATTAGCTATCCCTAGATCTATGGTACAATCCATTATAAAGAAGTTTAAACAGTTTGGCATGACAGAGAATTTACCTGGACATAGAAGAAAACCCAAATTCTCAATGAGAACTGCATGAAAACTATGTCATGAGTTGTTTTGAAAGACATTGCCAAAAGTTTGGATAAATGAATATCAGCATAATACAAAGTTGTTTAAATAGAAATGGGTTGTATGGAAACCAATCATGACAAACCCATCTTCACAAACAATGTCATATTGTTGCTTGGTTTAATTTTGCCAGAACATTCTTGGGCAAAATAATTGCTTTTGGGAACAAGTATTATAGAGCAATGAAACAAAAATCGAACTTTTTGGACATAATGTTGTACAGATGATTTGGCACAAAAAAGGTAAGTCATTCCTCCCAAAGAACATAGTGGTTGCATTAAAACATGGAGGTGGCTTGATGATGTTTTGGGGTTGTTTTAGCTCAGAGGGGACTGAACAATTAATTGCAATAAGAGGAATAATGAAATCTGCAGACTATATTAAAATACTGGATGAAAATCTACAACTATCAGTACAAAATCTTCATCTAGGTCGGCAATTTACTTTCCAGCAAGATAATTATCCCAAACATACGTCTAAATCAGTGACTGCATGGCTTCAGAAAAAGAAGATTACAGTTCTGCCATAGCCATTAATGATTCTTGACTTGAATCCTATTGAAAATCTTTGGCAAGAATTGAAATTTCAAACAAATCATAAGTCACCAAAGGACCTTCAGGGATTAGAATGTGTAACCATTGAAGAATGGAAGAAAATTCCAGAAAAGTCTCGCTCAAATGTCATAAAAATTTAGAAAATAATTGCAGTAAGTTATAAAGATGAGAGGTCATGCTATTGATTATTAATATTGTAAAAACTGTTCAATTTTTCTACTTTTCATACTGTATGAATAATTTTGTTTTTCCTATTTTGCATAATTTGTCCGTCAAATTTGTTGTATTTAACAAATTGTTCTAAAAACTGAGTTTTATATCCCTTTTTTTAGTGCTTATTAACATATAGAAAACCTGGCATCATATGGGTATTAGATTCTGAGAACTGAAGAAAATATTAAAAATTGAGGGCATATGAATAATAAGAGTATTTTTATGTGGGATATTGTATTTTTAAACTTTACCTTGTCTCTATAAGAATTAAAAAAAAACCCTTTTTGTTCCTCTCTTAGTTTCATATTAACACTTCATTCTTCATATAACCACAATTTAATGACATCATCTGGATTTAATTTTATAAAACCTCTTCCCTTTAAGGCTAATACCTTCCACCCTCCCATGACCACTGACTCATGCCATTTGTCTGACTGAAACATTAAAATGCATAATTTCTGTATGAATTTTTTGACAACTGTCAGAGTTAAATTTCTAATTCTGACACAAACTTAGTCTGTACACTGGGATTGAATAAGACTGACAAAGTTTTTGTCAGTTGAAATAGATCTATACACCATATGAGGTAATTTTGGATTTTATGGTTTAGTACTATATATATATATATATATATATATATATAGATAGATAGATAGATAGATAGATATTTATTTATTTATTTAAAATAAGTACAAACATGCTCTGTTATAGTTATTTTAGAATTTAAAAATTTATCCATTGTAGTTATAGAATTTTTTACAAAACATGTGTTTCAATATAAGAGAGCTGACTGGGATTTGGTAGAAATGTAAAATAGCATTAGTATATAAATGTTATATGCACTTTATTATTTTGTTGCTATTTCCTTAATAAATTTTGTTGAGTGTTGGTTGCTTGATTTTGATATAGAAGGCCTTGAGAATCTGAAGTTTTTGTTTATTTTTGTGCTGTATTATATTGGTGTTGTCAACAAGTATTTTCCTGTAATAATAATAATAATAATAATAATAATGACAAATATTATTATTATTATTATTATTATTATTATTATTATTATTAAAAGAACATGCACACAAAAACAAATATTTTCATTTCTCAACTTAATGAGTGTAGAAATTGTCAAAATGTTTGGAGATTTTTGAGTTCTTTTCGATAATCTATTAGACATTTTCAAGGCTTATACTATTATAATAAATGTGTCTATTTGTAGATGTGTAGATAGACAGAGAATGAAATAAGATTCATAGGTATTCTTTAGATATGTGCTTGAAATAAGCTTTGGAATAAGGGTTTGTAAAAAGTGAAAATACTTTTGATACACTCTTTGTCAAAAACAAATGACAGATTGTACAATTATCCTAAACAGTGAAGGAACGAATATTTACTCAATCTATTCTAGCAAAAAAAATCTCTGTGCTTCCTTGTGGGTAATGAATTATTTTCCATTATACAATCTCTTTTTCCCACAGATGAAATATTGCAAGCCTCTTACTACTCTATTGCTACTTCCATGGAAAGTGTTCAGACGAACTACATTCATTAGTTCCGCCAGTTTTAAGCTTCTCAGTTATGATCTGCCATGACACGTACATGATAGCAACTTACCTACATTCTTATTGTATTCCATTAGTGAAATGTAAGTTCTACTTGTGCAGCTTCTTCCCATGAGCCGCTGCTTTGTGGAACCAACTCCCAAGAAATCACTACAATCTTGGCCTATTCAATTCTAGAGTCAGCTGTTATCTTTCCCACATATCCTCATAAACTGTACTTCTTACTCTGTAACCCTCTACCTCAAGTTGCTCTTGGGTCTTGTACAAGGGGAACATTATTGTAAAAATCAATTAAATACATCTATACTGAATTGACTCAAGTAATATACATAGTATATGAATTTCTAGAATTGAATAATTACTGTTTCAATTTATATATTTAACTGTGAAGTACTTCACCATAGTTTTTACTCTGTCATATAAGATCAATGTCATAAATTATACAAAAATTGCAAGAAATTCCAAAAACAGAGTTAGTTGTTATATGACAGTGTATAAATTGAGATAAAGTTTGATTGAAAGACAACCTAAGAAAAGTTATAGACAAGCGTATGCTTGCAAGAAGGATATACGACAACAGCAGAAATAGATTTACGTGATTTATTTCAATAGGAATGTGTGGGTTTGGGACAGCTGCCGATCTGGGTTGATCTCTCATAGTAGTTCTCACTGGTTGGCGCTCCTCCTGCTGACTGCTGCTGACTGCCCAGACTGACTGTGACAGATCTCTTCCCTGGCCTCCTATTGACTGCCAGTACTTCCCTGTGTGACCCCTTTTATGGTGATTTTATGCCTTAACAGGATCAAAAAATGGCGCGAATATAATTAAGAGGGAAGCATTTTTGTCGAAAAATAGAAACACTTTAAAATCTTATTTTATTTTTTGACCAGAACTCGTGCGTCAGGCCTATGTGTAAACGACGATAATGGTCATTTTGTGACGGGGCCTTGTCCCGTTCACATCCAGCTCTCACTCTTGAGTATGTTAGTTTATTTGCCTGCAAATCAGCCGAGATATGTCTTATTTTATTTTATAACAAAAGTAATAAGCAAATAAACCAAATAAACTACTCATAATCAGATGCTGTTTGTAAACGTTGCCAGTTGATATTCCAAAATTGTCTGATTTAACAGATATTACATCCTGCTCAAAGATTTTATGTAAGAAAAAAATGAATTCTTGTCTTCCAGTTCATTTTGTTAAACTGCTGGATGAAAATCAACCAATTTTAAAAGGTATGTTAATATAAATACAATTGCTCAGCATGTGATCATGTTCAATTTTAGTCTGGAGGCAATTTCATTTTTAGATTCTTCCTTCCAAAATGTATGAGATTTCAAAGCTTTTGTCATAGTTATATAAATTTTCTTCTACCATTTGTAATTTTCTTATATCCTTTATACTGTAATTGTATAATATTTTATAGATGTCTGTTTGAAAACCGTATTAACATATTTTCCAACTGAAAACACATCATATCCTATGCTCTGTATTGGAAGATAACACAAAAGGTTCAAACTGTAAAACACAGAATTAGTCAATATAATAATAATTAAAAGAATGCATTTTTTAAGCCAGAAAATATGTTTGGCCAAAGTAAATTTTTTTAACTGTGTTAAGCCCAAGTAAATTTGAATAGAATTGCAAATAAGTTTCTTGTTTTGTTTATTTTTATGAATTTATTTATTATTTTATAGTAAATTCTACATTTAAAACACTTGAAATAGTCATAGTTACATCTCAATAAGAAACCCAGTTTGTGAATACTTGTGAAGTACAGACTTGAAGTGTTCTTAGGACAATAAAGTTAATATACATTTCTGAATAAAAATTTTATTTCTTAATCTTGTTGTTGCTTTTTATCACAGCATTTTCTGAAATTTTTCTCCACATTCTAAACTGAATTTGAGAAAATGAAAGCCAAGAATTAATTTTGGACAAGTCTTGACTTCAAATCTTCAAACAGTTTTGCTAAAGATGAATAAAAAATAAAAAAGTATAACAAAAAGATGAAAAAACAAGTTAAGCATGTCAAATAATGAATGTCAGAATCTCAGTTTTTATAGAATAAATTCCTTTCTTGATTCTTATGAAACCAATGTGAAATATACATGAGATTGCATTATGATTAGATTATTTTTATTGATATATAAAATGAACAATGTTTTATTTCTGATGTTTTTATTGTTTATTATTTCTAAACAATCTGACACAAATCTTTTGATGTTTTGTCCTAAAAACTAAGTCAAATCTTATGAGGAGAATGCTGAAACGTTCTCAACCCACTGACCAAAAATATCAGCAAATGACCAAATGTCACAGTTTTTAAAAAATCTCTTCTTACAAGAACTGTTCAACAACTCCTTATTATTAATAATACATACATCAGTAATATTTATTGGTGTTTAAGCTAATATAAAAAGCTGATATAAAAACTGGATTTAATAAACAAATTTTACCCTAATATGAATTTCTAAAAGATTATGGCTCACTTGGAATGTGTTTGGATAGATATACACACACACAATGATTCCAGCACCTCATAAATACCAAGCCATAAAAGATAGTGATTGTTATTCAACTGAAGGGATAAACAATACGTTTAAATAGTGGTGTCTATTTTGCATATGTCTCTATATCTACATACCTACTAGTAAATGAATATTTGTCACCTTTTGTGATTGGAATGTGAGTAAGAATAGATAACAAACTTTTAACTTATTTACTGAGGGTGATACAAGAACAGTCACCTTTACACTTCATGTTTGCACAACATGAAAAGGTGTTAAAGCAACTGGGGAGCTTAACAAAAACATTATATCCAGGATTAGACAGATAAATTGCTTGGTTTAAAATCATTTCACCTTTGGACTTTTACAAGGACTCCTTCACTAGATCCTTTTACACACAACATGCACACTTACACACATGTACACACCTAGAAAATGTGGACATAGGAATCAACATTGATAACTTGATAACAAAATAATTTTGTTTCAGTGTGATCTTAAATATCCCCTTAAATATGGGTATCCACTGAAATTAACATTAAAGTGATAAAATCTATCAAATTAATAAAAAAAAAAACATTACTTCTTTAGAAATTGCTTAGTTTATGTTAAGAGATGAAACTGAACAGATATGAATGTTTTGAGAATCTGAGAGAGATTTGCATTCATATGACACTATTTGACTTTGCTTGATTGGTGACATACACTGTGGCTGAGTCAGTCTAGAGCATGTTGGATCTGATGATGCTTTATTCTGCAAAGGGGATGCAGGTTCAAATCCTGCCAGCAAGGGCATATTTTTCTTTATAAGACTACTCAAATAGTCTTATAAAGAATTATTTGGCTGTTAGATGAAAATAAATAAATATACTGTTTAATAAATGAATGGAGTCTCTACTCAAATATGGGTATCGACTGAAAATAGTGTTTAAAATGATAAATAAACACATGTATATGCATATGTGCATGCATGCATATATATATGCTATCTCTTTTCCTCTCAGCTGTGATTTTTAAAATTATAAATGCAATGTTATTCATCATTTTCTGTCTCCTTTATCCTTTCTATTTATTGTCCTTTCACTTCAGCAAAACTTTCTCAGTTTCCTTCACTCGTAGTAATCCTTTGTATCTTAGTATAACTTTACCAGGGTTGAAATTATTGTATAACTTTACTAGGGTTGAAATTATTTAAAAAATACTATGTATATACATATATATGCACACACCTGACTGAAATTATTGGCACCATGTTAATTTATAGACTTTATAGGGAATAACATTCGAAATATTGTTGCAGTCTTCCTTTTAAATGGTGGCAGTTATAAGTGTGAAATGGTAATCAGATGTATTCACAAAAATTATTTCTTACAATATTATATTCAACAACTTACAACAAATTAAAAAAATTATATTTTAAATGATATTTTTTAATTTAATATCACAAGAAATATTTAAACAGGTAAATCATAATTTTTCATATATGGATATTAAATTATAAACATTTCCAGAAGCAACTAGATTGTTGATTTGAATTGAGAGCATGTATTTCACATCATAACATACAAAACTTTTGAGCTGGAGGAGCTTCTACATGGTAAAAATGTACCACCAGGAATTTGATTAAGCCTTGATTTTAATTTGAATTGTTTTAGCTAATTTAAATCAACCATTGACAGCCAAGCAGTAGACAGCAGGACATACTCTAAATTGTTTCCCTGTTAAATGTAGGCATTTCAGTTTTAGCCTCCAGGTGAATCCATACTGTTGAATGTTATGTTGACATTTTGTAGGTTTTTCTTCAGTGTAGTTGATGGGGAATTACAGTGCATATCTTAATATCTGGATAATAGGGATGTTTAGAAAATTAAAAAACAATTTATTTGAGTCAATAAATCAAACTGTGGATATGAGGACATTTCTAAATCATTTTCTATCTGTAAATCAACTGTTTGAAACTTTGAAAAATCATTCTAAAGTTCAAGAAAGAAAACTTCTGTAGCCAATAAACCTGAACTTGGTAGAAGGATAAATTGTTAATCATAGCAGAACATAACCTTTTAAGAACTGTTGAAAATCCCCCAAATATTAGAGTTAAGGATCTGAAAGATGATTTAGAAGGTGTTGGAGTGAAAGTAACATTCCCTTCATATTCCATTGGCAAGGAAGACGTTCCCAGAACTGTTGTATTATGGAACAGACTCCCAAGAAGATGCCTCCCCAATCAGTGCAATATGTACCACTTGCTCCCTCCTTGTATGCCCTTAAACAACCTCTGTTTAATAACACTTTAATATGAGTGATTTTTGAGCCTTGTGTTGGGAAAAAAAAGAACTGCTTTTATACAAGCCTTGCAGAGGGCTGACCTACAATCATGTTGACCTTGTAAGATCTATTTTTCTAACGTCTAGTCATCTGAAACTTTATTTTGCATTTTCAAATGAACATATTTAAAAAGATTATTTTATTCTGAGAAAATAAACCCTGATCAGATGAAACTAGAACTTTTGGGGTACAATGACAAGAAATTTATTTGGAGACACCAAGTTGAGGCTTTTGATTCAAAGAACACCATTCTTATAACAAAACATGGGAGAGGAAATATACTTTGAGGGTGTTTCTCTACAAAAAGTAATATGAAGCTTGGAAAGAGTTCATAGTATAATGAAAACAAATGGATTCTTATGAAATATTGGATGTCAACTTGAAAGTGTCATTGGAAAATTTGAAACTCTAGATAACTGAAACTTTATTCATGACACTGATCCAAAACATAGTTGTCAATTAGTCTACAAATATCTTCAGGATAAGAATATAAAAGTTTTACTTTGGCATTCAAAGTCTCAAACTGAATCAAATTCAAGACTTATAGGATGAATTGAGATGTGTAAGAGCAAAGGAACCAAAAAATCTATAACAACTTAAAGATTATGCAAATAAAATATGGGGAAAATATCTGTTGGTATTTATGGTAATTTAGCAAAAGGTCACTGAAAAAGATTAGAAAGAAAACTGTAGCTCAAAAATGGATATACAACTAACTATTAATTTTCTTGTGCCATTAATTTTGGACATATATATTTTTGTTTGTTTATATTACATAAATAAAACCTTCATTATTCAATTATCTTTGTAATTATTTCAAATAGACGATAGAAAAAAGACCATACTAATATTTTCAGTCAGCATTGTATATGTGTGTGTGTGTGTGCAGGATATTCCTTATACCTCTGAATAGACCTTGAAATTTGTCTGCAATTAGTACTCTGTAAAAATGCATAATTTTTACTAGTTTATGAATTGTTTTAGCTAATTTAAATCAACCATTGACAGCCAAGCAGTAGACAGCAGGACATACTCTAAATTGTTTCCCTGTTAAATGTAGGCATTTCAGTTTTAGCCTCCAGGTGAATCCCTACTATTGAATGTTATGTTGACATTTTGTAGGTTTTTCTTCAGTGTAGTTGATGGGGAATTACAGTGCATAAATTTCTATGGAAAAATAAGGTTTTGGTGGTGATTCTGATAAGAAGGTTACAAGCAAAACCTTTTTCAGTACACTACATTAATTATGGACTGCTTTTGCTTTCCAGAAGCAATAATATCAACCAGAATTATCATAAAAAACACCATTTTATTCTTCACACTATTTACTGTAGGAATCAGATATGTCTAGATGCAATGTAATGTGTTGTGAATAGTTTGAAATGCAATTTTGTTGAGTGTGGGTTGCTTTGTTTTAATGTAGTTGGTTCTTTTTACTGTGTGTCTGTATGAGTATTGCCGTGTTATCAAATTGTTGGTGAATATCTTTGTTTAAATGTCCATATAACCACTCTGAAGATGGCTCATGTGAACTGAAAGCTTAGATCAATGGACAGCATAATAAAAATTATCCAAATGTTGGACAATTTTTGTCATTATTTTCCCTTGAAATTAATATGAAGTTTAGAATGGCTCATGATCAAACATAATAGACATTTGTGGTCTGTTATATTTAACAATATATGTTTGAATATATATATATATATATATATATATATATATATATATATATATTTATGTGTGTGTGTGTGTGTAATAGTAGTTGGCATCCATTTATCTCATGAGATAATGTTAGCTCCCTGTTTAGTCAAAATTTAGTCCTTTTGTAAACAGTATCTGGAGGATCTTAACAATACAATTCTTGGAACAGTCTTCTGCAGGTGCAACAGACAAAGCTGGAATGTGGAATGAAGATCTGAGTTTGCACTGTTTGCTTCCTGTATTGTCTTCTGATCTCCAACATTTGTTTTCACTTTTTCCTGCCCTTCATGAACACTCCTTGAACAATATGGCTCCAGCCACTGTAACTGTCTGATAGATGTTCCCAGTTACCAGATTCAATGCCTGTGAGTTTCAAGTCCCTCTTGCAGATGTCCTTGAAACATACAGCAGGGCAGTTTACTGAATCCTGTGGCCAGCTCACTATACACAATGTCTTTTTTTTTATATATAGCCATCATGCATTTGATGTACATGATGCAGCCATTGAAGACAACATTGACAGACATATTTTTTGAAATTTGCACGTTTCTTAAATGTTTAATATATAGGCTTAAACTTCCTAATTTTTCATAATTTTTATAGCAACAATGATATTATTCTAGGGTATTCTGAAAATGCATTTTCAATATTTATAGTAGGCTAATAATTACAAAATTTTGAATTTTTAGGGACATTTATTCCTTGGAGAAATATTGAATGCTAGATTTATAATTGATTGCTTTCATTTGAGTTTGATTTTAAGGTCTTTCTTTGTGCCATTTGGGGATAAAAGCTGAGTAAGGAAATGAGAAATTGATTCAAAACAATCAAGCTAATTGGTTAGAGAGGAACTAGAGAAATATTTGACATTGAACTGATTTGAAAGTTTATGAAATCTTTTTCCAACTTTTGCAAATAAGCTACAAAATTGGCTGCAAAAAAAGAATTCACAAATGAGAGAAAAAATGTAGTGGCCAGAGAATGATTTCTTACACATTGGTCAATGGTAAGAAGACAGAATGATTGTCAGCAAGAGAAAAAGCTCAAGATATGAGCTAAAAAGTGAAGCTAATACAGAAATTTGTGAAGAATTATAAGAGACAATGGAAAATATGACACTGAAATCTTAAGGCACATTGGAATAGCAAAAGATGCCTTCCAAAAACTAAACAAAGTATTAAGGAACAGGAAAATATTGTAAGAAACAAAGAAAAGAATGCTGAACTGGTATGTAATATTAATCCTCCTATGTGGCAATGAATGCTGGACAATTTCTTTATACATGAAGTGGAAACTTGAAGCAACAGAGATGTGAATCTCCAGAAAGATGCTGAGAATATTATGGATGGTGTATGTAAGCAATGAGGATGTTTTAAGGAAAATGAAAACACAAAGGACAATAAAATAAAAAAAAACAGGTAGTTGGAATTTCTGTGATGTATAATGAGAAAAGTATTAGGAAATTTGACATTAAAAGAACATAATAAAAGCAAAAGGAACAGAGAAAATCAGTCAGTAACCTACTTAACAAGTTTTGTAAATGGATGGCAACACAGGGAGTGGCAGGGATAGTAAAAATGACTAATATTGTTAAGAGTTATGAAAGATAAGGAGTTGTAGAGAGACATGATCACCCATGTCCTGAAGAGATATGGTACACAGAAAAAGAATTGAAATTTGTTCAATATTTCCAAGTAGAAATTCCCTTTGTGAATTATTTCATGTCTTGACACATTTCTTATTGGAACTTTTCAGATGGCAACAGCAATTCTCTGAATATACTTTTCCCAACCTTTTCTTTAATTCCTTTGTCCAGAAAAATTGTGTGTGCAAAGAGTGTCGAAGGACAAAATGACCAACAGACAAAGTGTCAAACGAACAAAATGCCAAACAGAAAAAGAGTTGAACTGATTAAATGACAAAAGGCATGGTGTCTACAATAGAGAAAATATATTTTTTACTTAGCATGCAGATATTATGCTGGAAAAATAATTATTTTTAAATTTTAAACTAATATAAAAACTTCCAATGGCAAAAAAACTTTCTACATAATTGCTAACTTTTTTGAACAACATTCGAACTACATTAAAAAGTTAAAATTTTTATTTATGAAAAATTACAATTGTGGTAAAAATATTTTTTTTTTATTTATGAGGAAATTGCAACTGTAGCAAAATATAATTAAAGATTGTGAGTGATGGCATTAAGATATTCTAATTCAGTACAGATGTCATATCTATCAAAATGCCTTTTAGTCTTGGTTTACAATTATATATTTTTATATTTTCTTTCAGCATCTCTCATTTGTTGCACTTACTTTAAAATCATTTCAGTGCTGGCTTTTGAAACTTTGTCTTTTTGATATTATGTCCATTCATCATTCAATCAATTTGACTCTTTTTCTGTTTGGCACTTTTTCCATTTGACACTTTGTTTATTTGGTACTTAGTCTGTTTGACACTTTGTCATTTCATCATTTTGTCTTTTGACAATTTGTCAAACCTAAAATGTGACTAACCAATAATAACTAAATTGGCAATAGTCTCTAATCTTATTATTACCATTTTCATTATTCCAAGAAACTGGATCCATTTAATTCAAACATTTAGCTTGATAAATTAGTTCTATGTCTTTTTTAGTTTTTTCATTAGTTTTTGTAAAATATTTATGATTTCATCATATCATCAACTGCATTTAAGCATATTACTAGATTGACAACCAAGTCTCACCATTTTACTGTTGAAATAGTTAGAGGTAACCATATATTATATTCCAATATTTTCTTTTCTCACCTCAGGAAATTTCTTCAGGTTTCTTTCTTCCCTGTCACTTACAATTTTCAAAAGTTTAAATGTGATGCCAGTTGCCATCTTCTCTGTGGTGGAGACATACCTCGCCAAAGCAAGAGAAAGTGAAGTGTCTGTACATGTGTTTGTAACCTGTGAGGTTAACTTTGGCAAATCAATATTGAAGTGACACAGCACATGTGTTATTGGCAAGAACAAGGTTAACACAAGTGAGAGGTTTCAGTTTCTTGCCCAAGATCGAGGAAGGATAAAAAGAGCTGACTTTTTTTTTTTCAGGGCTGTTCGTTCTTTGAGACTGGTGAAGGTTATACCCGTGTTCCAGAGAAAAAGTGATAGTACTGTTGTTTGCAGTGTGCAGGAAACAGAGTCCCAAGTGAAGCGTTGTTCCAGTTTCCACATTAGCAGGAACAGATTCAAGTAGAAATTTATTTTTCCTCCCCCACTCAATTTTCATTTAAATCTCACATTCTCTCTTCTTGAATCCTGTACTTTTTTGTCCTTTCTCCTCACTAATGTCTCTTCTCATTCTCTTTCACTCCCTGTAACATCTTACCTCTTAGGGGCCTTAACAACTTTCTTGGTGTGAAATGATTAAAAAACAAAAAATCATTTTTATGCCTCATACTTGGTCTTTACTTGGTTGTACAAATATCTTTCATATTTGTATGTTATATTATTGACAATCATATAATGAAAATGAGGTTGAGTCTTAAATAATTTCCATCTTTGTCTCCAAAAAATAAAGATCAAATACATTTTATTCAATTATATATGCACCATTATTTGCAATAACGTTGTCATATCAGGAAGCTCTTCAATATGTTTTTATCAAAATCCTACAGGATTTGATATGGAAAAGCTTTCAACAAACTCTTGAATCTGGTTTTTATTAGAGAAAGTTTTCCCCTTCAAAATATTTTGCAGTGATCAAAAAAAGCAATAATCAGTTGGTTCAAGGTCAGGTGAATTTGGCAGGTGGGGTAGAGCATATTAAACACACATCTCTCTTCATCAACATTCAGTTATAGCATATTCATATCACTGGGAGTAACTCCACTCACCCTGCTAGAACAAAATTCAAAAGTTTTTACCTGCGTTATTCTTGCTGTAATAAGCTTTGCATCATCAAGGAGGAAAACAGCATTTAATCCACTGTGTATGCTTCCACTACCATTCAAAAGCTTAGGTCTGTTAGTGTGTTCCAAATTTATTTTAACTGCTACATAGAATTAGTAAAGATGATATATTAGTCATTATAATTGTTTCCCCAAAATGGAAATTACTTATGACTCAAAAGCAAAGCATTAATAAACAGGAAAATCTCATTAGAAACAAAGAAAAGAGTACTGAACTGTTACATAATATGTCCTCCCATATGGCAGTGAATGCTGGACAAACTCCTCACTGATGAAGAAGAGACTTGAAGCAGCAGAAACATGGTTCTAAAGAAAGATGCTAAGAAGACCATGGACTGATTATGTGGACAATGATAAAATATAGGGAAAATGGAAGGACACTTATAATTAACATGAAAAAGAGATAACTGAAATTTCTTAATTAGGAAAGAGAGCTTGGAAAATTTGATACTCTCTGGACAGATTGAAGGCAAGAGGGACAGAGAAAAGCTGCATATAACCTACCTACCTAATGAGCTTTTGTAAATGGATGGCAGAACAGAGTTTAGGAAAGATAGCAAAAAGACAAAATTTACTAAGAGCTACAAAGAACAGGAATTTAAGGATAGCCATGATTGCCAATGTCCTGAAGTGAAGTAGAATAGAAGCTGCTCTAGTGTCAATAGAAATAAAAAGGGAAATGTATTCAAAATAAGATCTGAACTTGAAAAATGGACACTGAAAATACACTGAAAAACATTTGACCTGCCAAACTATTTCTGGTGGCATGTGTTTGATACTTCACTTTGTTGAAGAGAAAAGAATTTGTAATCTGACTGTAGAGTCATTAACATTTGACTAGTAGAATACAAATAACTAATTTGAGCAAAATATATAGGCTAAATCATTTCATTTCAACAGATATGACTCCATTGCTTGGTTTCCAAAAAATTTGTAATTGATGTTGTTATGCTGTGTGTAAAAACCTATTAATCTTTTTCCTGAGGCAGATCAGTTTCTGGATGTAAATGTGAGGCTAAGAGAAAATTGGTAATATTACTTCAAAGGAAATCCTGAATGCCAATGTGGTTTTAATGTAGAAATACTGAAGCACTTTGGTTGTAGTGCTTGCCTTATTCTTGGAGAATATTTAAACTACCTGTGTCTTCTGATTATCAAGTATTTGGCTCCTTAACAAGAAAAATTTGCTTCTGGTTTCATTTTATGCAGATTGTTTCCTGATTTTAATTCACAAAAGCTGAACAGAATGAGAAGTTGAAATTTTCCACATACTGATACTGTTTCTAATTTCACAATTTTTTTTCTTCTAAATTTTGGACCAACTTTCCTTACTTGTCTACTTTAGCTAACCTAAATATATTCTATATATTTACTGATCAGACCTTGAATTTTTTCCAGTCATAATTAATGGTCCTGTAGTCAATGTAGTTCTATGTTTGAAATGTCTATTTATTTTATGATTGAACATTTACGCAATACACGACAGAACACAGAACACTACACCCTTCACAATGGGTGCTAAACCATGTCATACTTGTGCAATGTTGTATGGTTCTGAAGCTATGGATGAAATAGCAGAACAGACTGGGCTCTCCAGACTTAACTGACAACCACTCTTTGAGAATGACACATCTGAATTCAAAACTAGAACTGGAATTCAATCCTCCCCTTGGAGACAGGGTTTGTAATCCCACCTCATTAAAACTTACTTACAAAAATATATTCTAGCATCAACCAAAGCATTTCTTGAAATCTTATTTACTTTATAGTCCTAATCACATTACATTTTCATTAGATGTCTTCTGTTATTAAAAAATGCAATCTCATCTCAACATTGAAATAAAGAAACCTGCTGTAGCTACACCTGATTTTCTCCCTAGTCTCTACTGAGTGAGATGTACATAACCCCAACAATGGTATTTGACATCATCTCTAAATTAGACTCCCATAAGGCTAGTAGTGGAGATCGGATACCGGCCATTGTCCTGAAGAAATGTACTTCTGAATTGGCTTCTGTCCTCTCCAAACTTTACAACTACTGCTTCACCAGCTCTTGCTATCCAGCCTGTTGGAAGTCCTCATCTGTTGTGCCAGTCTTTAAGAACTCTGGAGACCCTTCTGACCCATCTAGCTACCATCCTATCAGTCTCCTACCACTCTTCGGTAAAGTCTTTGAGGCTTTAATTGATGCCAAAGTGGTTAAGCACCTTACTTCACATAATCTGCACTCTGACAAGTAATATGGTTTCCGTTTTGCCCAATCTATCACTGATGTGTTCACAGCCATAACTGAATTTGTATACCAAGTACTTCACAATAACGGAGAAGCTTGAACTAAGCTCTAGATATCTCTAAAGCATTTGATAGGGTTTGGCACACCAGCCTTCTTTATAAGCTTCAGGGATATGGTATTACAGGTCAATTATTTGACAATACAATCATTCCTGTCAAACCATGAAATGAAGCTCATCCTGAATGGGTTCTCCTCCAGCTGCTTTATCATGAATGCTGGTGTTCCCTAAGGCTCTATCTTGGGCCCTATACTGTTTCTGATCTTCATTAATGACCTTCCTGATGTCATCAGTTCCCAATTAGGCATCTACATGAACAACACTACTATTTACTCCTGCCTCAATAGTAAATCTGATATCATTTACAAAACTAACGTGGCTGCTGATCTCAAAAAGGACCTCCAATCTGTGGTTGACTGGGGCAGGAAATGGCTTGTAAGTTTTAATGCCCCCAAAATGAAACTGTTCTCCTTTACCCACCATCAGAATGGATGATTCCCAACTCCTTGAGAGCACCTCGTTACGCCTGCTTGGTCTCACGCTGTCTACTGACATGAGGTGGAATAAATACATTGAATCAATAGCTTCATCTACCGCAAGGAAAGTTGATTCATTGTGTCATGCCAGAAAGTTTTTCTCATCTGAGTCCATCCTTCAAATCTATAAATCAACTATCCATTCTTGCATGGACTATTGCTGTCATATATGGTCTGGTGCTCTCACTCTATGTCTCGAAGTTCTTAACAAAATCCAGAGAAAAATATGAAAGGTGATAGGTTCTGATCTGGCATCCTGTCTACAGTTGTTTTCTCACAGATGTGTCATGGTTTCCCTCTGTCTCTTCTACAAGTATTTTCATAGCAACTGTTCCAATGAGCTACTTTTACTGGTTCCCAGACTGCATGAATTTAAGTGAGGTACTAGGCTGGTATCTCGGTTCCAACCTTTCACTGTCAAAATGGTTAAATGCAACCATCTCTTCTACTCAAACAGCTTCTTCTCTCACACTTCATCTTGCTTGCTTTCCTGATAACTATAATCTTCAAATATTCAAGTGTAATGTCAATCAACAGCTTCTGATACCTTGATCTTGTTCCCTGTCCTTCTTTGTATCCTTTGCTCAAACACACTGCTTAACTCCTTGCATGCTAGTGGCACTCCTGCCTTGCTTAGGGTGAATTGCTTAAAAAAACATCTACATACACAAGACAAAACACATAACACCCCTCAAACATTCCTGCAGCTTTCACAATGGGTGTTGTTCCTTGTCCTATTTGTAAAATATGAATTCAAAACTAGAATTGGAATTCAGTCCTCCCCTTGGGGATAGGTTTGCAATCCCACCTCACAAAAACTTACTTCCTAAAATATGATCAGTGAACAGATCCAGAATTCAGAATACACATGAATATAGTAGGAAAATTTAATTTAATTGCTGCTTGGCCAGATTTTTCCTATATTCAAATGTTACTGTATATAAAGACCTTATAAATTAAATTTTGCCTATAATCAAATATTACTGTATTATACAAAGGCCTTGTGCATAGTGCAAAATACTGAATTTTATCTAATATTTTGAAATTAATATATAAAAATATAGATTTGACATTTGATATACGTATAAGAAATAACAGGTTGGGTTTCTGATCATTTTAAATTTAAAAAAAAAACAAATAAATGTAAAAATATTTGACTAATAGAGAAACAAACTTTAAATGCAGTTTTATTTGGAGAACAGTAAGATATATGGTAATGCAAGAGAAACTATCTGAAGATTAGAATAATCTAATAAAGAACAACTTCAGATGTTTTTATTGAACAGTTAAACATTTGAAAAACTTCTACAAATAATCCTCAGAATGTAAATATAAACTCCTCAAAGGAAACCAAACATAAGTGCCAAATTGCTAGCATTTATCAGCAAAAACCAATCAAGAAGAAATAAAAATTCAAACTCAAGACATCATTCTTAAAGCTTTTACATATCGATTTTTACTCAGTGGCCTTAAAAAATTTTTGCAAGATGTATTTGAATAAATGTTCTTTAAGTGAGTATATCGGTACATCAATAAGTTTGTAGCCTAATGAAAAATAAAAAAATACCTTTATTTTTCACAAAAACTATATTACATAATCTTCTTCCTTAACATGTATTATACAGCTATGGACTATTGATCCACCCTCATAAATCAAATTTTGTAAAATTATGACATGTAAGAATAGTAATAATTTAAGATTTTATTGTACTATATTAACAATCAGAAAGTTGTACAATAGTACAAATAGTACAATAAAGTATAAAAGGCATTATATATTGATTAAAACTTTGTTGCCTAAGTATCTGTTTAAGCTTTTGCTGTAATATTATTTTAGAGTTGATCAAGATTTAAAGAACTAAAGATGTTTATATAAGCATTTTCAAATACTTAATTAGTAGCAAACATTATAGTTAAAAATATAAATATATAAATATAAATAAATACAATAAGTTCAAACCATTTTTGATATTATTAAGTGCTGATGAGTAAATCAAATTAGTGTAAGAGAATAAATGCACTTAAAATAAGGAACTGAAATTAATAAAATATAATACTAAAACATCACAAATTATACTAATGTTTGTTTAACAAGTTGAATGCACATGAAACATGATTAACCAATGAAAATCAATCAACACAAATACCAGAACTTTTTCTTCTTTTTCTCCATATCTCATTCTCTGATGATGCTTTCATAAAAGTGAAAAATGTTAAATTGATATACATTTCCTATTTGTTTTTTTTTATCTTATCATTGTTGGATTCTGAGCTATACTTAATCTGTATTTGATCCCAACTCATAATACTGAAAATAGAGAATTTAGTTAAAGTTTTCTTCTATGTGACGTGTCCCCACATCATGTGGGCGATCATGGATCTCCAAAATTTTCCTATTCTTTGTAAAATTGTCTTTTTTTTTAATCCCTCCTAATTTATGTTCTGCCAACCATTTACATCAGCTTGTTACATTACTTGCCATTTCCTACTCTCTCTCTTGCCTTCAATGTGTCCTGTGCATATCAAATTCTCCAAGCCTTCTTTCCTCATTATGTGCACTAGAAATTTCAATTATCTTTTTCTGTTTCTAAGTGTCTTTTTGTTTTCATTTTCCTTAAAACTCTGGCATTGCTCACATGTTCAGTCTATAGTATTTTCAGTAGAATTTCTGTGGCCTCAAGTCTCTTCTTTGTCTGTGTGGAGATTGTCCAAAATTCCCTGCTGTACAGATTGATTGATTGAAAATTAATAAAATATAATACTAAAACATCACAAATTATACTAATGTTTGTTTAACAAGTTGAATGCACATGAAACATGATTAACCAATGAAAATCAATCAACACAAATACCAGAACTTTTTCTTCTTTTTCTCCATATCTCATTCTCTGATGATGCTTTCATAAAAGTGAAAAATGTTAAATTGATATACATTTCCTATTTGTTTTTTTTCTACAGCTTATCAACCCTTGCAGGTTATTTAAAGTCAGAAACTATTTTTAGATTGGAAGAATTTTTTTTTTTGAGATAATAATAATTTAGTGATTCAAATATTACCAATTAACCCATAGCTGTGGGGGAAGAGATGGATCCATAATTTTCCAAAGGGTATTTGTCTGAAAGTAAATATAACTAACCCAATGGGAATTGTAACTTGGCTGTCTGATTAATAATTTGAAGCCATTATCCATTACACTAACAACACATCCAAGCTCTGCAGCACCTGATATTCCCAAACTGTCACCAATCTAGGTAACTGACCAGGCTTGATGTTGCTTAACATTGGTGATCATAGAGAAATCACTGTTTCAATGTGATATGACTATAGTAGGAGGATTGATATTACATAACAGTTTAGCATACAAAACCTATAGTAATGGAACCAAATGTCTTGTGTCATTTCTGGTGATGAGAATAAAGTTAATATAAGTAATAAAAGATTTGTAATGAACAAACTTAAATTTTACCTTAGATATAGTAGGTTTGGAAAGGAAGCCAAAAACCTAGTGTATTGATGTGGTCATGAATGAAATTGGAAAGCAGCCAATAGTTTTGGATAAGCTCCCATGATAAAATGTTTACTTGGGGTTGAAAAGGAGACAGAGACCCAATAAGAAAAGGAAGAAAATGCAACTTGTAATCTAGGCAGTGTAATGTTTAATCTCTCGTATGGCAGTGAATATTGGAAGAAGAGATTTGAAGCAACAGAAATCTGGTTTTACTGACAATGTTGAGAATAACATGGACAGAGACAAAATGGGGATGTTTTAAGGAGAATAAGAACTACTTACAAATAAACTCTGCTGCTAACAATCAGAAAGAAACAGCTGAGGAATAATAATGAAGAACGAAGGCTTGTAGAACACTCATAGGATACACTGAAGACAAGAAACTGGGGGAAAATGGGGGAAATGGAGAAACCTGCTTGACAAGTTTGAATTAATAGCAGACAAAATTAGTCGTACAAAAACATATTATAAAGGAGCATAAATTACAACAAAAAGACACAGGAAGCAACATCGTCACTGTTATGTTGATGAGAGAGGATTTTGTTGTTTGTTCTTCATGTGTGAGTTCGAATCTTCATCGCCACTCTTTACGGTCCAGTTCCTTGTACCATGGTGATGGTCCAAGGTAGAACCAATAAAGAAGAACACAGATATGGAATAACACAGATATATTACAAACAGCAATATATACAGAAAAGTAGAAAGTGTTAGTACGAACAATCAGGATTAGTAGTAATTGTCTGAACGCGACTCTGTTTTGGACTGCCTCTGACTCGCCTGCATGAGTCGCTCGCTCTGACTGACTGACAGACTCCTGATGGACCTCTGACGAACCTCACTCCAGACTTCAGACTGAACTCCCTGCTTCCTCTTGAGGCGCAGTATTTATTACATATGGGATAGTCCATTATGTTATTCTTGGTAAGGTCCCATAACAGTCACATACTGAGAGAATATGAAAGCTCTGTAGAGAGTAATAAGACACCTTTATGTAGTCTTCTGAGAGTGGTATATATATTTTTCTAAAATCAGGAAGCTATTAGAAACAAAGAAAAGAGTACTGAACTATTTGTAACATCAATCCTCTCATATGATAGTCAATGCTGGACAATTTCTTCACAAAAATAGACCAAAACTTGAAATGTGGTTTTATAGAAGGATACTGGGAATACTATAGATGAAAGTTTGTAAGCAATAAAGAGGTTTTAAGGAAAATGGTAACAAAAGGATATTTACATTTAGGATCAGAAAAAGAATGATGGAATTTCTAAGATACACAGTCTTGGAAAATTTGACACTTACTGGACATATTGAAGGAAGGAAATAGGTAGAAATCTACCCATGGAGCTTGTATAAATGGATGACAGAATAAAGAATGGGAGGGATAACATAAAGACAAACATTGCTAAGTGCTACAAAGGATAGGATGTGTGAAGAGCCATGATCACCAATGTCCTGAAGTGAGTTGGTAGATAAAAGAAGAACTTAACCTAAATTTCCAGGAAACAGTTCTATAAAGGCAGGTAATCTTTGGGAACCTATTCTGCTTATTTTCTTTTCAATCTGAGAATGAAAACAAATCACTTTTTAGTACCAAAAAGAATTAAACTATTTAATAGAAAAGATTCATTTATTAAGATATTATCAAATTCAAATTCTGTTCTCATCATGTTTCTGTTCAGAACTCTGATGCTTTTTGTCTCTAGTGTCATCAGATGTGTTATTAGCCACATTTGAACTGAATCACTGCAGTTTCAAAGATCCAATGGAAGACCTAACAAATTTATGACTAGAAGATTTGCCACATTTTTTTTTCACAAGATGTGCTCATGAGCATAGCATAACTCACATTTTACCAAGACAATCGGCTATTAATTTATAAGATTATTTTTGGATAATCCAACAACTGGTTCACTAATCTTTTATAATTTTAAGAACTGGTTTAAATAAACTGGTAGGATACCACCACTGGCTACATCCCTTTAGAATGTAGGCAATCACGTCTCTCCTAAATTTCTGATCCTTTGTTGCTCTTAGTAAAATTTGTCTTTTTACTATCTCTTCTAATCACTGTTCTACCAACCATTTACACAAGCTTTTTAGGGAGGTCATGCACTACTTCCCTTTTCCACTCTTGTCTTCAATATGTTCTGCAAGAATCAACCTCTTTTGCCTCATTATGTGACCAAGAAATTTTGACTCTCTATTTTTGATTCAAAGTATAATTGTTTTTTTGTTTACATTTTCTTTAAAACTTTGCCCAAGAGATTGTGGATAGCCATAATCACCTATTTTAATTTTTTAATAATCACTAATTATATATTTTAATTATAATAATAATAAATTTTTGATTTTTAATATATAATGTTTGAATGATTATAATTAAATATCATTAATGAAAACTTCCTGCTGCTTGTCACAGTTAAATTTATATTTTTTTATATATTTTATATTTGTAAATAAATTCAAACTTAAAAATTCTAATGAATTTAATTACTTAACTCTATGATACTATTTGGATGTAATGGTAGTGTAACTAATATATCACAGAAAGTGAAATTGGCAACTGAGTTCAAATTTCAGGCTAATCTGTTTCATCCACTTTCGTACTAATACCCTCAGAGAAATCATGAAGCCATCTCTTCTCCTCCACCAGCTATGGTCTAAATAGCACAGTAATCGATGCCAGCTAGCCTTGGATGGCATCCATGCTAAGAGAAGGAAAACTTTAAATTCAACACTGTGGAGATGACAACAATCACTCTGCTACCTTTCCAGCAATGTATAGCAATTCACAGATAATAAAAAACGGAGTCTGTAGAATGTCATGGTTAATTATATCCTGAAGAGATATGTTTTCTTTTAAATGCAGCTATTATAAGTAGATGCAGTTTCTTTTTCACTTTCTAACTATATATCTTGTTTGTGCATACAAATCAATAAGTCCTTATGCATATGTACGTGCACACACACACATACATATATATATATATATATATATATATATATATATATGGGAGAATATGATACATAAATTTCTATATCAGAACAATGTTGGGTAACTGAATGACAAAATGGAAAAATTCAAACAAATGATGGAATTATAAGCTTTAATTAATATTAATTTATACAGAACAAAATAATAACAATCTAAAACCAGAAGCAGGAATTTACACTATAACCTGTAATAAAATTAATTCACAGATAATAAAAAAGGAGTCTGTAGAATGTCATGATTAATTATATCCTGAAGAGATATGTTTTCTTTTAAATGCAGCTATTTACCCATAAGTAGATGCAGTTTTTTTTTCACTTTCTAACTATATATCTTGTTTGTGCATACAAATCAATAAGTCCTTATGCATATGTATGCGCACACACACACACACACATATATATATATATATATTTATATATATATATATATCAGAACAATGTTGGGTAACTGAATGACAAAATGGAAAAATTCAAACAAATGATGGAATTATAAGCTTTAATTAATATTAATTTATACAGAACAAAATAATAACAATCTAAAACCAGAAGCAGGAATTTACACTATAACCTGTAATAAAAGTCACAAAAAATACACTGGTGAAACTTCAAGAATTTTAAATAAAATAATATGAACACTAGAGAGATCTTTTACAAAATGGATGTTGTTCATCATAATAAATCTGACCATCATTTTGATTTAAAAATGCTCTTTAAATAAATATTTTTAGAAAATAATTTACTAAAAATGAAAATGTATAGAAAGTGCACTAATTTCTGAGTCCTCTCTGGTACATTTTTGTCTAGGCTCTTACATTTCACCTTTCTTAATAAATCTTATGTTGTCATCATGTGGGATATTTAAAAGCAACAGCAACAACAATACAAAATAAAAACAATAGCATTGGGAAACTGAATGGGATTGGCTGAGCTATTTGTTTTGACATGTTGGATGCCAGAAATCTTAAAATTTAGCCTCCCTACATCTCCTTAGTGCATAATTATCCGACTACATATATAGAATTCCATCAATAAGAACAAAACTTTAGTCTGAAAACCTTTCAAAGGATGAAATGAGTTACTTAGAATTTTTTCCATTTTGTTTATATGTATTGCCAGAAAGAATATATTGGAGAAACCTCAAGATGTTTAAATAAAAGATTATATGAACATAAAAGAAACATTTTAAAAAAGAAAATACAAAATGCATTGGTTGTTTACTGTAATGAAATTGACCACGATTTTGGCATAAAAAATGCTATTCTAATTAAAGGAGAAAATAATTCACTAAGACAAAAATGACAAAAAGCGCTTTAATCGTTAGTTCTTACAACATCTCATCATTCTTGGCAAATTTCCTGTTATCACAGTGTGGGATATTTAATAACAAAATTATGGAAACAAAAAGAATCTACATGAAATTGGCTAGATTCCATACAAAAAAAAAAATTATTTCTAAATTTTTAAAATTCCAGCATCTCTCATTCATGCACATGTGTAATCACAACAATATAAACAAATCCAACCCAATGAATTCCCAATGGATGAAACACACCACAAAACTTTTTCCAATTTGTCATACATCTTTTCTTTCAAAAAACTGTTTTTCACAAAAATGAAAATAACACTGACATCTCATTTTAACAGATATATTTGCCAAAATTGCACAAAAATATCTTGAAATACCAAACAGTACATTTATTCAATAAAAGTTTTATTGGCTTTATTCACAGTCTCTAGATGACATCAGAATCTTCTACAACACTTCCGGATGGTCTACTTGTTTAAGTTGGTAAATCCTGCCATAATCCTTGCCTTCAGTTCATCTTTGTTATTACAAGGAGTTTTGTTGGTCTCTTTCTCAAATGCATGCTACACATAATGATCAATGGGGTTGCAGTCTGGGGCATTAGGTGGTCAGATGTAAGGGGTGATATAGTCACATAAATTGTCTGACAGCCATGACTGATTCCTGTTGGCAGACATAGGGTCCTTCAGTTGCCACTTTCTTGACCCAAGGCAGCACTACCTCCTCAAGGTGCTTGATGTAGGTCTCTGAGGCAGTCATTAACAAATTTGGGAGATCTTTTCTTATCAGAATAATCAGAGTGAGTTTTCTGAGCTGCCAAACTTTGTAATCACCATCAGACTCATCCAACTGTTTCCAAATTCTCTTCACTGTCTTCACTCTGAAATGTTTGTATTGGAGCCAACATGAATGCCAAGCAATATAGCATGCTGCTTTCAAATTTCTGGCATAGTGAATTGCATCATAGGTCTTTTTTTTTCACAGATGGTTATACTGTATAGTTAACAAAATCAAAAACAACAATCTATGAAATTAAAAATATAAAATGGCGACAATTTACCCATCGCACCATATGTATGTATGTATGTATATATATATATATATATATATATATATATATATATATATATATATATATATATTAAGCTTTTCATCCCATGCAAGGTGGGAGTACCACTAGTGTGCAATGGGTTACAGAGAGTGGGAGCAATAGTAAAGAGGTATGATAGAGGAAAGGATGAACAGAAGGAGGGGGAATAGATCAAGGCATCTGGACATGTCGAATGAAATTGCATTTGAATAGTTGGAAATTATAGCTATCAGGAAAGCAAGTAAGAGGAAGGGAGTTTCAAAGACAGGAAGTTCAAGACATGAAGATATTGTAGTAGAAGAGATGGCTACATTTAACTGATTCAAAAGTGAAAGGTTGGGACTGAGATGCCAACCTATTAGCAGGTTTAAATTCATGCAGTTTGGGAACTAGTGAAAGTAGCTCATTGGAGCAGTTACTGTGAAAGTATTTGCAGAAAAGACGGAAGAAGGTGACAACACCTCTGTGAGAGACTGTAAACAAGATGCCAGATAAGGGCCAACCACATTGCATGTCTGTCTAGATTTTGTTGAGGACCTTAGGACGAACTGCAGGGGCTCCAGGCCATATATGGCAGCAGTATTCCATGTAAGAGTGAATGGTTGATTTATAGATTTCCAGGATGGACTCAGAAGAGAAAACTTTCTGGCATGACGCCTTTACTTGTGGTAGATAAAGCTATTGATTCAATGTATTTGTTCCATCTCAGGTTAGCGTACAGTTTGAGACTAAGCAGTCGCAAAGAGGTGCTCTCGTGGAGTTGAGCATCAAACATTTTAATGGGGGCAGAAGGGTTCTCTGTGGTGCGTAATAAAGAGAAGTTTTGTTTTTGAGACATTAAAGTTAACCATCCATTTCCTGCCCCAGTCAACCACAGATTGGATGTTCTTTTTGAGACCAACGGCCATGTCAGTTTTGTCAGCGATACCAGATTTGCTATTGAGACAGGAATAAATAGTAGTGTTGTCTGCATAGATGCCTGCTTGGGAACTGATAACATTGGGAAGATCATTAATGAAGAAAAGGAACAGTGTAGGGCCCAAGATATAGCCTTGGGGAACACCTGTGTTCATGAGAAAGGAACTGGAGGAGAATCCATTAAGGATGACCTTCATTACACTTTCATTGAATTAAGTCAAATAATCGCCCTGAAATACCGTATACCTGAGGCATATAAAAGAGACCAGCATGCTAAACCCTATCAGACATTTTAGAGATATCTGGAGACACAGCACGAGTTTCTCCGTTATTGTGCAGTGCTCGGTGAGCAAATTCAGTTATGGCCATGAACATATCAGTGGTAGATCAGGCAAAGCAGAAACCATATTGTTTGTCAGAGAGCATATCATGGGATGTAAGGTACTTAACCACTTCAGCATTGATTAAAGCTTCAAAGACTTTGCTGAAGAATGGTATGAGACTGATAGGGTCAGAAGGGTTACCAGTGTTCTTGAAGATAGGTACAACAGATGAAGACTTCCAACAGAATGGAAAGCAGGAGTCATTGAGACAGTAGTTGTATAGCTTGGAGAGGACAGGAGCCAGCTCAGGAGCACGTTTCTTCAGCACAATGGCTGGTATCCTGTCCCAAACCACTAGCCTTATGGCAGTCTAATTTAGAGATGATACCCAATACCAATGTTGGAGTTATGTGCACCACACTCAATAGAGCCTCAGTTCTACAGGGAATTGGGTGTGGGTACACAGGACAAGTCGAGCATTGAATTGGATGAGAACTTCCGAGGAAAGCACTCGTCCTTATCAGCTGAGGAAATCAGAACCTCAAATTGGTTGAATAAAGGAGGTATTGTAGGTTTGCTGTTATTTAGAATGCTCTTGCAGAGATACCAATAATCTTTGGAACTGAATTTGCAAGATGCAATATGTTGTTTCATTCTATCAGTAAATAGTGACTTTGCTTCACTGAGGATATGCTTGCACTCATTATGGGCTGAGACAAAGAGATGTCTATTGCATATATATATATATATATATATATATATATATATATATATATATATACATATATATATATATATATATATATATATATATATATATATATATATATATATGCACATTTCATTGAATACAACAGACAAGGTGCTTTGATTTAGTTTTTATACAATTTCACATGTGATCTAATAATTCTTTTCTTTCCAGATGATAAATTATCAAGAGTTTGTCATAAATTAAAAGAGTTATAAATCATTGTAATTCTTCTCTCTTTTTTATGTGCCATGTCCCTTCAGAACATAGGTGATCATGGCTCTCCACAATTTCTAATCCTTTGTAGCTCCTAATAGATTTGCCTTTTTGTTATTTCTCCTAAACCTTGTCACACCATCCGTTTACAGAAGCTCACTAATAGTAAAATGTTTTGTTTTAAAAGGAATCCATAGCAAATATCAAAACTCATTTAAAGCAATCCATAGCAATTATCCAAAAACCTTTAAAACATTTCATAGCAACTATGAAAAATCACCTAATGCAATCTATAGCAACTATAAAAAATCATTTAAAGCAATCCATAGCAATTATCAAAAAAGTCTTTAAAGCAATTCCATAGCAGTTATAAAACTAATTTAAAGCAATCAATAGCAATTATCAAAAATCTTTTAAGGCAATCAGCAAGAGTCACATGATTTCTTTTTGAGCAATTCACATAAATAAAAATTCAATTTTTTAAAGCAATCTTAATTATAAAAATCTTTTAAGCAATCCATAACAATTAAAACTTTTTAAATCAATCAACGAATACTAAGATTAATTTATTTTATTAATGAATAATTTTGGAGAATAAAAATTTGAATAAAATCTTGTCATTTCAGGTTTTTAATTGTTTTAAATATTAGAAATTATACCAGTAAATAATAACATTATGTCATTTTTTTTCTGGCAGTTCAATTTATTAGGTACTTTGAATCAACATAAATTAACTTTGGTAATTCTAACAGCTGACTCTTTTCTTAAACTAAATCCATGAATAAGCTCATTATACTCTGCATAAGTTAGTGGAACATTTTTGTTAATACCAAGCTTATCATAAAACAGAGTTAACAAACTACAAGTGGATGATAAATTTGTTGAAATATTACCAAAATAGCAAATATTAAACTCACAGCAACAGAAAAATCATGGAACTTATAAAATTTGTATCTAACAAAACAAAAATAAACATTGATGTATAAACTATATTCTTTCAGAAATAGTTCCAAAATCCATTTTTTCCTGATGGTCAAATGATATTAAAATTTATAATTTTTTTTATTGTGCCCATATTTTGAAATTATCTAAAAGAAATAATGTGTTTTTTGTCTGGATTTCTGGGATGAGGAATTATCATTATTTACACTGTTTATATTCAGACTATTGTCTTCATCTTTGTTGATTTTATCACAATGTTTCGGACATTGTACCTTCCAGCCTTCCTCAGGTGTATATTGATCTAGGTAATCTATAGAAAATCCCAAACTGTGCCCTTTATTTAAGCTATGGGGGTTGACTATTTTTGTTATTCATTGGAAACAGGCAAGCAAAAACTGAACAGTACCAAATAACACAAGAACTAGATGATAACCCTAGAAATGTGCAGTGGAAGAAGAAGAGTCTACCCACATAGATTAAATAAAGGGTTCAGTTTAGAAATCCCTTTAGGTTATCCAGATCGATATACACCTGAAGAAAGCCAGAGTGCACAATGTTTCAAAATCTATAAAAATGTTTGTTTTCTTTTTCTTACTGTTTTAAATTCCTTTAAAAAACCTTTTTCACATAAAATGCATGCATGTATTATACATAAATATATATATATATATCTGTGCCTCTGTGCCTCTGTGTGTGTGTGTGTGTGTGTGTGTGTGTGTGTGTGTGTGTGTAAAAACTATAAAAAATAAACATTGTAGTTGATTTTATTATTAAGGCTTTAATTAAGTGACTGTTAGAATAAAATGCTTTTCCTTTGTGAAATCAGAGCATTTCTTTTGACATGTGAGTGTATAATAATGCACTTTACATAGCCAGTGGTGAAATTGCCCAATATTCTAAGACTGATGCATATTTATTTGTTGGAATATCTCTTGACATTAGCTACATTATAAATATTTGACACATGGTATCTAGTTTTTCTGTGATCGTAAACATCTTACATTGTGTTTCATTCTTAGTGAAAACCTTATGTTTTATATTTGGCATTTTATTTTTATAAGAAGTCATTTACAACTAAAATAATGTCTCATATTTTAGCTGAGATGAAAAATTTTTTATTGGTTAATTATTCTTATTGATATGAATGGAAATAAAAAAAAAAATTATGTACTTGAAGACAATTGAAAAAATTTAAACAAATTTAAAATGCATTTTTTATTCAGAATATTTTGGGGAAAAAATTATTTGCACATATCCTTTAAGTGGAATAAAAATGTTACTGCAAATTAATTTTTTACTTAAGAATTTTGTTTTGCATTTTTCTAAGGTTTATTCTGATTTTGTATTTTCCAGTTAGGAAAATCTTGAAGACAGAAAAATCTTATCTACTGTCTTATTAAGTGGGAAACAAAACAAAAGAAATATATAATGTAACTTTATGAAATGATTTATATAAATGTTTGTTTTAGTTTTGTTGACTGATCTGTTTTTACAGCTTATCAACCCTTTGTGAGTTATTTAAAGCTGAAATATATTTTGGATTATAAGAATAATTCTTTGTATTTGAATTTTTTTGAAGGTGACAATGATTTTTCTAGATACATGTCCTACTATTTAACCCATAGCTGCAGGGAGACAAGATGGATTCATATCTTGTAGTTGTGCTTAAGTGAATGTAAATAACTTGACTGTAATTTAAGCTTGGTTTTCTGATTTCTCATTCCGAGCTGCTTTCATTTACACTAAGCACACACCCCGTTTTTTTTATGATTAATTAATTTTGAGAAACATTAAAATTAAGTGATGATTTAAAAGTGAACATTATTGTAAGAGACATTTTTGTATATTTTCTAAAGACGAAAAGAGTGGTCTTCTACATGGCGTATTCATTCAGGACATTGGCGATCACGTCTCTACATAATTTCCTGTCCTTTCTAACTCTTAGTAAGTTTTGTCTTTTTGTTCTCTCCTAAATCCTTTTCTTCTATCCATTTACACAAGCTCATTAAGTAGGCTATGCATGGCTTTCCTCTGTCTCTTTTGCTTTCAGTATATCCTGTGAGTGTTAAATTTTCCAAGCCCTTTTTCATCATTAAATGCCCTAGAATTTCCAACTATATCTTTCTGATATTAAGTGTCATTGTTCTTTCCATTTTTCTAAAACCTTGTTGTTGCTCACATGGTATTCTCAGTATCCTTCTGTAGAATCACATTCCTATTATCTTAAGTCTCTATTGCCTATTCATCAGTGAGGAGATTGTCCAGCATTCGCTGCCATAAACAACTCTTAAGAGAGATAAACATTGCTTTATTGTGACTGTATAAAGACAAAATTGTTCTCATGTCGTCTTTCTTTACTTTCTACAAATTGGATTTATATTATCTGAGTAGTTACAAAATTCATGTCTTTCTGTTTTCACTTGCATTTACTTATCAGCAGACTTTTCAGGTGAAATCAGTATTTATTTTATTAAGAATGATTAGTTAAATGGAATAATAATTTTCAAAGAGATCTAAAGCAGATTTTTAATAACATCACAGTTTATTCAGCATAGCATAGTGGTTAATGGTATGCTGAATTTAAAATTCAGCCTTGACTACTGCATTCATTTTCACACAAAATACACTTAGAAAAGTATGAATCCATCTCTTCTCCCCCAGCTAGGAGTTAATAGCAGGACAAACTGAGCTCTCTAACCTTGGATGGCAATTATTCATGAATAAAGAAAACTCTGAATTCAAAACCAGCTTGAAATACGATAGGTTCTGTCAGACACGCCACTCTAGACATGATGTGTCCCTAGACACACCACCCTAGAAATGATGTGTCCCTAGACACACCACCCTAGAAATGATATTGCTGTAAGTCAGCAGAGCTTAGAGCCATATCATGTTGAAACACCAGTTCTCATACAATAACCGAAGTTAAGCAATATCATGGCAAGTCATTACCTAGATATGTGACAACTTGGGAATAACAGGTACTGTACCTTTGGATGTGTGTGTGGCATAATGGATAACACCTCAAAATTGGAATTCAGAGAGCTGAGTCCCA
This sequence comes from Acanthosepion lycidas, assembly GCA_963932145.1. Lineage (NCBI taxonomy): Eukaryota > Metazoa > Mollusca > Cephalopoda > Sepiida > Sepiidae > Acanthosepion > Acanthosepion lycidas. The sequence continues at coordinate 59,623,668 of OZ010579.1, read as the reverse complement.
ATTCCAGTTGGGTTTGTTCTATTCACTTACATACAAATACTCTTGAAAAAAGTATAGATCCACCTCTTCTCCCCCACCAGCTATGGGTGAATTAGTATAATTTGTATTAGTAAATCATTATTTCCAAAAAGATTCTTACAATCTAAAAATATTATCTGTAAAAGGTTGATAAGCTGTAAAATATAAACCAATTATTCACACCACTGTTGCCACAGACTGTAGTATATGTGATTTCCCTATGACTCTAATAGGTTATGGAACTTATCACTCTTGATATGATTTATTCATTTATTTATTGGTCTAATACATGTTACTATAATATCTTTCATACTCTCAGCCTTGTTATACCTACAGAAACTTTGTGAAAGCCTTTCATAAGATGTTCTTATAGAAAGCAAATATTGTGGAACGCTCTTCAAGCTTCTCGTTTCCCAGACAACTTTCAACTTTCAATCTTTAATAATTTAAATGCAACGTTAATCATTATCTTTTGTTTTCTTAATTCCTGAACTTTTATTCTTCTCTCTCCTTAATAGTGTTTTCTTAAATGATTAAAATATGTATGTATCTTGATTTGTATAAAAGTTTTTACTAAGCTTAGTGAGAATTTTCAGAATGGATTTTTTTTATTAATCTGGCCGATTTTTATCACTTTAAACATTATTTTTAGTGGATACTCATATTTGAGTAGGTGCTCTGTTTATTTATTTTTGTCTGACTGCTATAAAGAAAATTTTTCTTTAATAAGATTTCTAGAATATTCAGGCTGGTAGACAAAAATAAATAAATATACTGTTTGATAAATAAATGGAGTGTCTACTCAAATACGAGTATCCACTAAAAATAATATTTAAAGTGATAAAAATCAGGCTTAGTCCAAATGTAGAGATAAATAGGAGTAGGAAAATTGTATTGTACCATGCTTTCAAGAGGAGATAGCATGGTTACTTTGAAAATCAGGATTCAAAACATTGGCTGAGTTCAAATATCAAATACTGACAGCAATGAATTTGGACTTAAAGTTTCTGAACTCTGTTTCTAGTAATATCAGTTTATACTTTGAATCATAAATGTTTCTTCATCATTATGTAACTTTTAAAAATCAATTAAAATTAAACAATTGTTTTCTGGATATTATTCTCATTGCTAATTCAGTAATACTACATTGTAACATTAACACATATATCTTGATTAATTTTATCTTTTTATCTACAATAAATTTCAAATTATTTATTTTTGTATCAGAAATGCTTTTTCTGTATTCCTTTAATCTTTTACGTTTAGAAATTATTTGAATTTATTTCAATACCATTCCTTAGGGAGAAAATTACATAAAATTTCATCTTTATAAATCATATTTTAATCATCTGTCATCTTGCCATATTCTTTAAGGATGTGGGCAATTACAGCTCTCCACGACTTCCTATCCTTTGTAGCTCTTAGTAAGATTTGTCTTTTCACCAGCCCCTGTGCTGCCATCCTAGTGTCCGTAGTCTATGTACTGTTTTCCTCTGTTCTTCTTGCCTTCAATATATCTTGTGAGTGTCAAATTCTCCAAGCTCTTTTTCCACACACAGATTACTTTTATATTTTATTGTATGTTATGCTGATCAAAATTCAAATAGTTATCTTCATAGGACCCCCATATAAAAAATGATTTAGGGTTAGATGAGGTAAGGGGGATAACTCTCCTTGTGTTTTGGGATGTATATTTTTAAAACTGATATTATTGTGTAATTTTTTATTTTGTTATGGAAATAAATTTATTAAATGTTATTGGCCTAGCATTACTTCTATGTAACAAATTATAGCTGAAAATAATCTGAAAAATTCAAAATGTTTAAAGAAATAAAATGGAAAGTGTACGTTAAATAAAATAGTTTCTTAATAATTCCAAAATTTTCTTCCAAATGAAATATAAAAAAGTCTAAAATGACTGTAGAAATACAAAATGGTTATATAGTCAGTAAAACATAGTGGAAACTTTGTTTATAGTCAGAAAAGTCAAAAGCTTATAAGCCGTTTCCTAAAAGGTGAAAGCACATGGAAAGTTTTGAATGAAAATAAACAAAGGATTAAAATAGAAAAATTATAAGTATTTAAAAATGTATTTTTTTCTCAACATATTATTATTATTCTTAACCATTTGTTTTGGGAATGTTTTTACTGGCATATTCTCAATAAAACCGCCTTTAAATGATTTTGGTAAAATTCTGTTTATATTGCTTAAAGAACCATTCAACATCTTACGTGAAAACACTAAAATATTTTGTAAACATAAGCAAAAAAAGAAAGAGATTATAATCTTCAAAATATAAGTTTTAGGAAGAAAATCATTTTTCATTTAAGATAAAATCTAATAGAAATAAAGAAAACTTCACAATAAAATGAATTTTTTTTTCAGTTATATTCTTTTCAGTGAAGTTTCTTTTCAAAAATGTTTTCATTATTCAAAATGATTGGATAAATTTTGGCCTAATATTAAAATATTAGTTGATATATATATATATATATATATATATATATATATATATATATATATATATATGTAAACACATGCATACATATTTGGTTTAAATTTGGATAAGAATGCAACAAAATAGTAAATATACAATAATTTAAAAAAATAAAAGTTTCTTTGAAATGATCAGATGTTTATATAAATAATGTAGATTGTATTAGTAATGTAACACAGGGGATTAATGAAAACTTTAAAAATACTCCTTCGCATTCCAATTCATATTCTTGCAAAAAAAGACTTCTAATGTATACAAATAAAGAGAAGATATTATTTCAAGTCAAATATTATTGATTTCTTTTATCGTCTCATGGGACAATTAGAAAACTTTGAGACACAATTGAAAACTGACTGAGAATAAAATAAAATAACTTACTCTGATAATAAAATTCCAAAAATTGGTAGAACTTTCACAAAAAGTCTATGAGCAGGTGACAGATATAAACTGGCATTGGTCAGTCAATTTTACTCTCTTAAAAAAATGTAAACAAGTCACAAAAGTGGTAAATTTATTTTATCTCTTTTCTTTTTTATAATATATATATATATATATTATATATATATTTGTATATATCTATATATGCATGAATGTGTATGTGTGCATGTGCATGTGTGTGCATGTGTATATGTATGTTTGCGTGAGTGTTTACCAAATTTTTTCTATTTCTTTTTTTTCTTCAAAAGTTCAAGTTGTTCTTGCTGCAGCAGCTTAGAACAGTTGTTGCTGTCACACAAACCGTGCGACACTGGGCAGTCATCATCACATCATAGATGTGTGTGTCATTCAGAAAGAAAAGCACAGTGATGGTGGCAAAAATGAAGATGTTGGCAAGCCTCCATCAAGAGGCATGGTAGGCATAACAACAACAGCAACAAAACAACAACAACAACAACAACAATAATAGTAATGATAATAATAATAATGAAGATTAAGCTTTAGTTGAAGTGATAAGGCTGGCTTATCAGGGAAAACAACAACTAAACCCACGCCATGTGGCCTAGTTGGGACACGTTGCTGTTTCTTGAGTAAGATGCTCAGACAATACTTAAATACACATGGTTTTTATATACAACTGTTGTTGTTGAGTAAAAGCAATGCCAGTTGTGGTTGTGGTGGAGGCTGCAATATTGATGAAGAATATTGGAAGAAAGAAGAGATGAAGTTGATGATGATGGTAGAAGCAGCTGCCGCAGAAGTGGCAGGAGTTGCTGATGTTGTTCAATGGCAGTATTAGCAGCAATAGTAGCTGCAGTAACAATTCTCACTCTATTCTTACACACACACATGCATTTTTGTATTCACACCATCTGTGGATAGATAGATAGATAGATAGATAGATAGATAGATAGATAGATAGATAGATAGATAGATAGATAGATGTAACGGACCATTACAGCTGGTCTTGATGTCTCTTCTGTTGTACATTGCTGACATCAAGGCAGTTGCCACAAACATTTTTAATATAACAATATCACCACCTAAATCATCTCTCTTGTTGTCACCAGCGATGGCTTTTCTTTGATTTTGACCACCACCATCTTCATTTTATTTAGCAACTTCCATCTCCAACACTATAATTATTATTGTTGTTGTTATTCTTGATGTCAATGTTTAGCTATTATCACTGTCATAACCATTATTACAATTGTTGCTAGTATTTCTTTGATCATTGTCACCATCAATGTTGAAAAAAAGCTAGCATTTTGGGGGTTAAAAACTTTAATATTAAAACCAACATTAAGACATCTAAGTTTTTCTTCATTATTATAAATCTCATCATAATTATAACTATCATTCTTTTGAGATCATCATTAGGTTTACTATTTGCTTATATAATCACTATCTTAATATTAATCATCAAACTATATTACAAGCGTTGTCAAAGTTTTCACAATAACAACATTATAAGTTTTTGTTAAATTTATGAGCATCCTCACCATTGACATTATTATCATTAACTAGAACCAATAATTAGTATCATTATTGATTCTAGTATCATTAGTTTCTATTGCACTTTTATAGTTCTAGCAAAACTTTCAACTTATAAACTGTTACTTCTTGCTTAACCACTGTACTCATTACCATCATTAACTTTAGTAACTTGTTATAATCATCATCATTATCATGACTGAAAAATGATCACCTTCCCCATTCATTTTAATACTTATCAGCTATGATTGCTGCCTAAATATGTGAGATAAGAAGTTATTATTATTTGTATTTGTTGATCTGATTGATTCATTTTTATGTCTTATCAAACCTTTATTATTATTTAAAGTTATTTAAAACCAGAGAATATTTTTAGATTGTAGGAATTCTTTTTAAATTAATAATATTTTCATTTGTATTAATGGCCTTCTTCTTCTTCTTCTTCTTCTTCTTCTGATTATTATTATTATTATTATTATTATTATTATTATTATTATTATTATTATTATTATTATTATCATTATTATCATTATAATCATGATCATCATCACAACATTTTGGCCATTGTGCTGTCTTTTGAATTTCTTCAGGTTCCTGTCAATTTGAGTAACCATCAGGGAATGTCAATCTGAACCTTTTATTTAATCTATAGGAGTAGATTGTTTTCAGTCTTTTTACAATAACCAAGTGGATTAAAGTATTGGTTCACAAACTTAATGGCATAGTAATTTTGAATTCAATCTCTGGTCTGTTTAGCGCTGTTTCACTGGAAACAGAGTGAGCAATAACTCAGCAGTACTAAAAAAGGAACCATGCAAATGATCTGTATATATGAACAATGAGAAAATTATCCTTCTAGATGAATTGAAGGATTCAATTCAAAATTCCTTGAAGGCTACCTGAATCAACAAACACGTGAAGAAGTTCAGAAGGCACAATGATTGAAATGTTGTGATAATAACAATAAAGATGAGGAAATTAGTCTGAATGTAAGTATTTACAGTGAATATCATCATTATTAACAGATTCTTCTGCCTCCAAATAGTTATAATAGAATTTACAATATTTTCATCATGCCATCATCCAGATTAAGATTATCTCATTATTAAAATTATTACACTTTAATTATCCTCTTCTCACTATTCTCCATGATATCACCCTTTTTCATATTGAACATTTGTCATTATCAGAAACATCATCATTCAAATACCATTAATATTTCCTTACTAATCCTCTTATATTTCCTGTCTGCAACTAATTCCCAATATCATACAGTTAATATCTGTTTTCCTTTGATATTCTTCTTTTATGCCATATCCCTAGAGGATATGTGTGGTCATGGCTCTCCACAATTTCCTGCTCATTATAGCTCTAAGTAATATTTGACTTTATCTCAGCTCTACCATCCATTCACACAAACTCTCTAGCTAGCTTATTCAGTGTTTTTCTCTGAAAGTCTTTGGTTTGTGTGTTAAATTTTTCAAGTCAGTTTACAGTCAGTTAATTCTGTCTGGTTAATTCATCCCTGTGATATCACTTGTCTCCTCTGCTAAACCAGAGTATATTTATTTATTTTTAATCATTTCACCCCCAAACAATGTGATAAGGCCCCTAAGATGCAAAGGGTTACTGAGAGTGAAAAAAATCAGAGAAAAGCATTATTGAGGAGGGAGGGCAATAAAAGAAGAGTCTTCAAGATCATGTGGCTTTTTTGCACTACACACCCCAAGGATTGAACTCACAATCACCAGATAATTCCTGTAATCAATGATTTCAATCAATAGGCCATTTGTCACAAAGGACAATTCTGCAGTGGAAACTTGGAGCCTTAAATGTAATGCTGCTCACCTATCTCTTCAATTCTACCAGAATGTATTAATTTTACACTGGCTCTAGTGTAATTAAGTACTGGAATTTTTTTGCTTTAGACCTAATGTTATTTCTTTCTCAATTAAAGGCTCCCATATGGTGCTCAATTATAATCTAGGACTACTGAAGATGTTATTATAGTCTACAATATTCATGGATTTTTTCAGTCACTTTATCTTTAAGTGGATGAGTGAGTAGCATAAGGGTTAGTTTGCAGAAAGTGGAAAATTACAACCTAGTTTGCTGCATTCACTTCACACTAATACCCTTGGAAAAGGTATGAATTTATTTCTTCTTTTCCCTACCATTTATAGGTTAAATAGAGTGGCCTCTCTTGCTATGGCTGGCAGCCAATCTCTGAAAGGATATTTGTGAATACAAAAAAGAAAAGCATTCCATGGAAAACTCTGAAAGTAACATGAAATTTTTAAAAGAAGTTTTAATGGTGAAAATATTGAGATGCTAACAACCAGGATGAGTGTATCAGAAGTGCATGATAACAATAATCAGAGTATAATAACAATAATTCAAACAAAACTGAATGTTTAATATTATGACTAGACATGAAATTGTAAACGTCAAATAAGTTGTTTTATTTTCATCTTAAATTTAAAATTATATGCAAATAATTTGAATAAAAATTACTTTATCTTTATGGTTTGAAAGAGATTAGTTGCATAACTTAATGAAGCATTTATAGACAATTATAAAAGTAATAAGGCAATAGAAAACATTACATGTTAAGACCCAGCAATCCAAAAATATCTGCAACCTATTTTAATACATATTTTTCTTCCCGTTGGATTCCTTGTGGATGATAGTGAGAGTGACCACCACACCAAATGATGCAGTTTTAGTAGCAAAAGAATTTTTATAGGACCAAAGGTGATAAGCAAACACCTAAGATGAACTATGTTACAAGGATAAAGGTCTCCAGTTGTCCTACTATTTACTCATATCTGGATGGATTCATGCTTTTCAAAGACCATTACTGTGAAGTAAGCACAAATTGTACAAGCTAGAGTTTGAACAATATTCTACAATTCTACAAATTCTAGAAATGGTTCCACTTGAGGTTGAGTTTAATTCCCAATAGGTGCACAAAGTGCAGGTCTTCTTTAAGGGAACATATTAATGCTAAGCAAAGAAAGCCAGATAGTATTGAAATTTGTATCAGCTTGACTTGTACACTTCATCAATGGCCCCAATATATGATGCTTCTTTCAGCTTCCTCAATCCTTAATGATATTCCTTGTCAAGTTGTGCAATATTTTGTACTTTTATTCATACATACATACACACATTAAATTTTCTTTTGTTCATACAAGTATTTTCTTTTCTGGACACAAAGTTTGTAAAAACTGTCCAAAAGTTCTACATATCTGAGCACTTTCAGCTATTCTTTTAACCATTATCAAGGCCAATTTTTATTTTTAACTAAATGTGTATTTTTTATGTATGTATCAGAAGTTATAGGAATGTTTTATTTTCTAACATGGTCAGCATGTTGTGCATGTGTTCATAGCTTTAGCAAAAATTGTATATATATATATATATATGTGTGTGTGTGTGTGCACATGTTTTTATGTATGTATCTGAAGTTATAGGAATGTTTTATTTTCTAATATGGTCAGCACATTGTGTTCATGTGTTCATAGTCTTTAGTGAAACTTGCATATATATATATATATATATATATATATATATATATATGTGTGTGTGTGTGTGTGTGTGTGCCTCCTCAGTATGGCATTAAGCTAAATATAGGGATTGTGGCAATATCCCTTACTTGCCATTCCTCTCAAGTTCACTTTGACTCAAAGTAATAGTATCACTTAGTATAATATTTATGGGTCAAATAGACTTGTCTTTGGAAAACCAGGTCAGTGACATAATTAGCTGACTGGGGGAGTCACCTATCTCAGAGAAAGCACTCTGATATAAAACCTGTTACTTTGATTACAACCCCCATTTTGTGATCATTGTTCTGAGAATAGGATTTTGCCCTGTTCAAGGTCTTTTTTCTCATTTAAAAAAATTACAGCACAGGTTTTACTTATAAAAAGTATCATCACTAGAGGATCTACATTTTTAAATCATCACAGCTGGCAGTGGACAAATAGTCAAACAAACTCAACAATATTGCAAATAGTATGAGTACTTGAATTGGTTTAATAGCCATATTAAGTCTGTGTGCTGCTGAAACTGTGGAATGGTGTGATCTCAAGTGATGGCTCCACTCCAAAATTAGATAGCAGCCATCAAGTATATGCATATATATGACAAATTATGACATATTTATATCTATATGAATATATAAAGTGATGGAAATAATTATAAGATGTTCTGTCCTGCAAAAATTAAGTCATAAGTTTCAAATACTGCCCAAATGAAATGATCACATCTAAGAAAAAATAAAATTGTGAATGTAGTTTGGATAAATTTGGAAAAGGTAATAATAAATATTTCTTTACCATATCTGTTGATTCCAACCTTGTATGGGAATGACTGAGAAAACACTTGCCTCTCCCAAAGGATTTCTAATAGAAAATGGAAGCAAGGTCAGTCAATAATTAACTGACGATGAACTATCTGAGAATACTTTGGACAAATTAACAAGAGCTAAAAGGACATCAGTGTTAACTAATTAATGCTCTTTCCCAGGTGGGATCTGAACAAAGGTGATAAACTAGAAAGATACTAACTAGATAAACTCCTTAAGCAAGATGCAAATCAAACAGCCCTTATCTCTTACAAGTTTAAACCATTAAAATGCTGATCACAGACTATTTGATAGAATTTGAAAGGATGATAGCTCAGTTAAAATCCACAATATTATTCTGTACAGAACATAGCATATTGCAAATCTTAGAAAAGAAAATGAGAAGCTGATAAAGGACAAAGTCATTGATTTAACTTTGAAGGACAAGGCTATCCAACTAAAGAAAGCCATTAAAAGTCCTGTACCTAATAGTGCTGCTAGCCGTGTTCAGTCTAAGAAAGAGGTTTCATAAGTTTGTATTCCAGATCTTGGCAATTTATATGAATTGTGCATAATAGCTTATCATGATGCATCTTTTACCAATTTGGCAGATGGCAATTCTCAAGGGAGTTACATTGAGAGCAGTGGTAAATATTTTACTGTCTATTAGCAATCCAGAAAGATTAGAAGTTTTATATACAAGCAGCCAAGATTTTGGAATTTGTTCAACCTTGCTGAGGCATGTATATTTTATAAAATATTCCACTGTAAATTTCTAGACATTGGTGATTTGTCCAAGATCCCTGTGATTTTCAAGACTGGTAATTCTGGAATGCATGGTGCCATTCCTCTGACAACTCTTCAACCAATAGTGATGACCATTCTCAGAGAAATGTGGAGTAATAAAGAACTGAATAAGATTATGTATTTCAAAAGAACATCAGGTTGCTGATGTTCTAGCTTACCCTACTTTATTTAAAAGTACTGAGACACAATAGGGTACCAGATGTACTCATAGAACTTTTTCCCACATCTTTTAAAAGAAAAAGGGAAAGAATTGTTAACTATTGGGTTCAATCATAAGTAATTTCCAGTTTTAGGAACCAATTCTACTTATCCTAACTACTAATCATACATGGTAGGCAAGAATGAATTTAGAGTAAAATAATGTACGACAATGTTCAATAGAAAAAACTGTGGATTGATAAGGATAAGTCTCAATAAGCAACCCCAGAATCTGAGTTTCATAAAAGAAAGGTAATGTTTTGCATGTGGGAGGGTTATCAGAGGCATTATTCATTTAGAATTTGGGTCATATCACGTTGAAACACCAGTTCTCGTATGATCACCAAAGAAGCTATTACAAACCTGGTCAGTACCTAGATGGCTGAGTGCTTGGGAATACTAGGTGCTTCAAGCTTTGTTATGTCATTGGTGTAATGGATAATGGCACAGAATTGGAAATCGGAGAGCCAAGTTCTATTTCCACTCATGTTCGTTATATTCAGTTATATGGAAATACCCTTTGGGAATGGTATGATTTAACCTCTTCTCTCCCCAAGTTATGGATTAATTAATAGGAATTGTATCACTAAATCATTATTATCTCCAAAAAATTCTTACAATCTAAAAATATTTTCTGGCTTTAAATAATCTGCAAAATGTTGGTAATTCATCAGTAATCAGTCAAATCATTTAGAATTTAAAAAATATAATGAAACACTATTTGCTAATGAGAATCTGCAACATGCACATAAAAGCTTTATCTAAAACCATCCTGACAATGCAAGATTGTAGACAGCAAGAATAAAGCAGGAAGAATTTGGAACTTGTTTAGTCTGTTCTACTCAACCTATCATATTTTCTTGACTTTTCTCCAACTGATTATTACCCTTTTTGATCACTGCAAATTACTTTGATGGGGAAAACTTTCCATAATGTAAACAAGATTCAAGGGTTCATGGAAGACTTTTTCACATTAAAACCTCTAGAAATTTATTTTTTTAAATTGATGCCTGATCATTGGTAACAAGTCATTGAAAATAATGGTGAATATGGATAGATGGCTAGCCACTCATATCAGAAGACGCCTGTCTATTAGGGCAGCTAACTAATCCCTGTTGAAGTCACCTACTCAGGTATATTTGTGTTTATTCAAAACCCAAAGTCCTCCGTAGTTTGTACTGCAACTATGCTGAGCAGATCTTAATTAGAGTTTCTTGGAGAAAGTATGTTATCTAATGTGATCAACAGTTTGAACAAGCTCACAATGACTTGTGACTTTGTGCTAGCACAAGCATCAATGGCTCCCAAATGGTTCCGTCTACCCAATTTCACTCACAAAGCTTAGGTCAACCCATGGTGTAGTTTTCTGTGATCAACACCTTCACACCGATAACTGTAGAATTTCGTAATAGCAACAGACAGTATTCAACTGTAATAGAAGTTAAGACTGACTGACCAAGTTAATCTGCTGGTCAAATTGGTAGGTAGCCTGGGAGATTCCCTTCTGTTACCCAGGCAAGTGTGGATATTGTGATCAATAAATATCCAACAGTACTGTGACTGTTGGGACATGTATTGAGTTACGACCCAGTTTATTTTTGTCAGCCAACTAGACACTATTTGGAAACTTCCTTGTGAAGGTGAGTCTCACATTCTTGATAGTTCATCTCCCTCCTCCCCCCAATCATGCAAGACCTTCTTGATTGTGCTTGGACAATATTTTTGTAGGAGTAGGAAACCCATTACTCCAGTCAGAAGCAAGGTAAGTTACATGATTTTTGTTTAATGTCACAACACCCTTCCAAACTAGGTCAACTATAACCTAGTTGGAATGCTGGAATGTGTCTTTGAGGCTTTGGTTCCATGTAAAGTGGGAGTTTTGTTTTACAAGATTGTGAAAAGGTAGCATGACTGGACCTAATGAGTATGCCCAGACTACTTGGTTGGCTAGTACAAACCATGATCTTGTGTTGGTGATCGTTTTTGGAACTGGGAAGTTCAATATTGCTTGTAGCATGGAATCAGAAGAGGTTACTCCAAAGGGTGTTATTTGGATGCCTCCAAACTTTATTATGTCCTGACAAAATTGGAATTTCTCAGTGTTTAGAATGATTCCATTCTTAGCACAGGGAAGTAAAAATCAAAGGTATGATAGAATGCTTTGGTAATGTTGGTGTCATATAATAGTGTGATCCATGATTTTGATTTCACGTGGAATATCCTTTATTATCTTGTTGTATCTGTGAGTGTACATGTCCCCAGATTGCAAGATAGCCTTGAAGCATTCTGAGGTACATAAATCTTCCCTATTCCATAGTGAAAGTGGTAAGTGGCTGGGATTCTTTGTCTAATGGTATTGAGTGGTACCCATTGATGGCGTCCAACACAGATTTTTTTTTGTTTTAGGTGGTACCTGAAAAGCCAATTGGAACAGTGACCCAGTATGATGTGTCTCCTGTTTACATTGGGAATTCAGATGTTGGTAGTCTATAGTTCTGTGTGTTTTACCATTTCTTTTTAGCTGTGAAGACCATTGTGCTGCACCAGTCTGTGGGCATGCCAATAGATACTTGTGGCATTATGCCTCTTTCTACATCCTTCCAAAAGGGCCTGTTTTACTTCATATCAAGAAATTGACCATGGTTAAATTCAAATCCCAATCTCATGGCCAGAAAGCAAATGTTCTAACCACTCGACCACATACCAATGGTGAAAATATAATTAAATAGAATGTCACTGTAATTTATTTTCTGAAAAATGAATATGATAATGACAAAAATTATTTCTGACTCAACCTAATTAATGCTCTTTACAGAGGAAAACTGAGTAGAAGTGATGAAGATGTGAATGAGAGCAGGTTGCATTTCAACATTTGGGATGGAGACATGCAGGACTGAAGATTTTAACAATCAGGTTCCTGACTATTGACCAATTGAAGCTGAGAATATCAACTGCCTCAAGCATCAGAAGACATGGTCGTGTTGACTAACTGATTGAATTTATATTTGCTATAACTAGAGACAATGTTGATCTGCATATCCATAACTTCCTTCTGATGACATATATCGGCACACAGCTGGAAGTATATCATTTGTGCACAAACACCAAGATTTAGCATTTCAAAATATCACAGACACCTGAGGCCAAAAAATTTGTGCAATAAAACAAAGTTAAGGAAATCAGTGGACTACAGAACTTCTTTTGTTTTAAATGTCATTGATGAAGTTTTATATTTTCAGATATTAAAGAAATTTTCTGCTTTTACCATTAAAATTTGGAGGCAGTTCTTGTGACTTTCAAAAATGCTGTCAATTTTTTTGATAACATTAAAATCAAAACAAAGAACAGTTATTCTAAAATTGTCATCCACAAGTATTGGGGTGCTCACCAACATTTACTTCTGTGTGAAATGAGTCCTATATGGAATCTGAAGAGACGTCCACAGCTACCACATGATAGGGTAAGAGGATTCGGGGGATGGAGAATTCTGGCTTTTCTTTGGGCTCTTTTCCTATCTTCTATTTGTTTTCTGGTGTTTTTGAAGGATGTAGTTTTTTCATCGACTGCTCTTCTTCAATTAGTTCTTTCTGCAGCTTCCATCTCCCAATTGACCAGATTGATTTTCTGTCCTCAGTAAGGTGATTTTTTGAGCTTATCCTTGAATCAACAATGTGGGGCTCCACATGATTTCTTGCCAGATGCAAGCTTTCAGAAGAGAATTTGTTAGGATAGGCAGATATCTGTCATTCAAAGTCAGTTTCTAGGCTCTTTATCTTTGCATGGAGGCAAACTTCATTGTTTGTGATCCAGTCCTGCTGTGTGCTTCACAGGATTTGATGAAGTTTCATTTGTTGCAATCTTTCAAGTTTGCAGATGTCTCTATGGTAAAGTACCCAGGTCTCACAAGCATTCAGGGGAGTCAAGATTACAATTTGTATTCAAAAATACATCATTGTTATATCCTAGAAACCTTCAGTGAAATATACACAAGATTTGATCGAAAATGATTAGGACTGGTGCTATAAAAAGAAAACTACAGCACATATCAATTTGGCACTTAATCTCCTTTGAAGTAATCCCCTTCTGAAACCACACACTTTATCCAGCATAATTTCCATTGATGGAAGCATTCCTGGAACTGCTTTTTTGGTATAGCAAGTCTTGAAATATTGTTCCTTTCTTGATTTTTAAAGAGGAAAAAGTTGCAAGGAGCAAAATCTGGAAAACGTGTCAGTTTGTGAACCTGGGAAATGTTATACATGGCCAAAAACTACTGTGCAATCCATGGTCATAGGATGGAACCTCTGCAGTATAGTGAGATAACCACACTCTACACACCTTTCTTCCAAGACTGTTATAAAGAGTGTTGTAACTTAGTGTATGTGTACGACAGAGTTTAAGGTCAGTCGGTGCCTAATGGCTTCACTTTGTGTACTTTAGTTCAATTACCATTGCAATACTTTTTTTATCAGTCCTTGATGTATTTTTTTTTATAAATGTGGTAAAGATTGAATATTGATTTTGTTTGTTTGTTTGTTTGTTTGGGTTTTATGGCATATCAACTACTGTGGGTTATTTAATGCCAAATCCAGTTTATATGAATTTTAAATGCCTATTTTGTATGGAATAAAAAATGTATAGCTGGCAACATTATTTTTCCGAAAACATTATCCGAGACCTTGCTGTTGGATGTAGTTTATCGCCGTACCCAGGACGCGGATGTAGTTTAACGTCATACCCACGACGTTTCAATATTGAAGACACTGGAGAAAAATACTTAAAATTACTATAACTGACTTTTCAGAATCAGTTTACACTTAACATCTAAACCTCTGATTCTAGATTTAATATAATAGGTGTTTGGAACAAAAATTTTACTTATTTGAAATACAGGGGAAAACAAAATTGTAGAATCAATGTACATTGTCCTGGAACTTAAGTTCAGTTACTGATTCCAATCTGGATTTACTTAATTACTTTGAGATGAACATTAACAGAAAGAATAGAAATTAAGTTAATTATGTCCATGTGAAAAGCTTCAAAGTCTTCATTCATTATGAAAATAAATTAATTTTCCACTTAGAACTAATATGCTTTTTCCCCATTTAGAAATAAAATATTAATGCACATTTTGTTAGTGGCCATAAACAAAGAATGTTTATTTTTTAATTTTTCAATTAACGTTTCTTGTTTACATACAAGGATAAGTGGGTCAGGAAACAATTGTATACATAGTGTTCAAATGTTTTGGATCTAATAACTCATAAGCTCAGGCTAATGAATAATTTTATTTACATATCATCATCATCATCATCATAATCATCATTATCATAATACACAAATGCCAAATTTAACCCATTAATTTTGGCCATATCATTTTTGAGAGTATTGTGAGTATTAATGCTTTTTCTGTATACTATGTCACTTCAGGACATTGGCGATCAAGGCTCTCCACAATTTCCTGTTCTCTATAGTTCTTCATAAATTTTGTCTTTCTCTTATCTTTCCTAAACCTTGCTCTTCCATCCATTTACTCAAGCTCATCTTGTAGGTTAATCACTGCTTTTCTCTGTCCTTCTTGCCTTCAGTCAGACCTGTAAGTATCAAATTTTCCAAGCCCTCTTTTCACATTATACACTCTAGAAATTTCAACTTTCTCTCTCTGATGTTAAGTATAAGTGTCCTGTTTGTTTCCCTTTTCTCTAAAACTTCTTCATTGCTAACATGTTCAGTTCATAGTATTCTCAGCATCCTTCTGTAGAACTACATTTTTGTTACTTCAAGTCTCTTCTTCATCTGTGGGAAGATTGTCCTTCATTCAGAAGGACAGATATTACATAAAAATTCACTACTCTTTTCTTTGTTTCTAATGAAATGTTTCTGTTTCTTAATACTTTCTTTCTTCATCTGTGAGGAGATGGTCCAGCATTCACTGCCATAGATGAGGACTGATATTATGTAACAGTTCAGTGCTTTGTTGTTTATAAAATTTTTATTTTTTTTAATGCTTTGCTTAGCTTTTGGAAGGCATCTTCTGCTACCCCAATGTGCCTTTAGTCACACTTTCCATTCTTTGTTAATACACTTCCCAGATATTTAAATTGTCGTACTTATTAGGTTGGTGCAAAAATAATGTCGTTTTCTCACATAGTAACATATGTGAGAAAACGACATTATTTTTTGCACCAACCTAATATTTTTATTTTTATAATTATTGCAAGAGTTTATGGTGGGCATTTTTGGGTTAACTGAAAAGTTAAAAATAAACAAAGCTCTATAGTTTTTCTTTTAAATTTAAAGTTCTGATTTTGATAATGCAAATGTTCAATCCAAAAATATTTGGATAACATACTTATTGAATCCAGATATGTGTTCTCTTACAGATAAAGTATAAATTTTAATTAGAAAAAATAATAAAGCATTTCTTGCCTATATTTTTATTAAAATATGTATGAATTGCTACCTAAAAATAAATAAAATTTTATTTTATTCAGAAATAACACAAGACAAAGAAAATTTAACTAAATGCTGTCGGTCATTTATTTTTTCAGTACTTAATAATATTTAGTATTAATAACATGGAAGAGGAAGGAAAGTTTTTATATTCAACAAATGCAAGTCCATATATTTCTGTCTGATATAATGGCTGCTTGTGATGAAGAAATTAGTAAATAGTAAAATTTTATATCATGAATCCTTACTTAATTGATTTAATTGCATCTTTCTTATACTGAAAAATGACATTAATTTCGTAATAAAAATGTTTTGGTATTATCATACAACACTGGGATATATGTATAGCATAGCAGTTATTGGCATGTAAAATGTGATCTGTATGCAGAGTCTAAATGAGGTTGTTATGTTCACTTTGAATAAATACCTTTGTGAAAAATGTGAATCTATCCCTTCTCCTCACAGGTATGGATTAAACAGCAGGACAGACTGTGCTCTCTAAACTTGTTGACAACCATTCTAGGAGAAGGACAACTCTGAATTAAAAACCTGGTTGCATATGGGCTGGAAACTCCACTCGATAAAAGCTTATTTGCTATAGAAACCACAAAAGTAACTGGTGTGGTAAGATTGAGGCTCTGTTACTCCACATGGGAACTTGATGGTATGAAGGAGTAGGGAGACAAACATGACAAAAGCAGCATACCCAAAACATGTCTCCTGCTGTGAAACCCAAATCAGAAAAGCTGCTTGAATTGTAAATAACAAAAGGCTATTGATGTTATTCTCAAAACAAACATTAGTTTTTTTTTCAGTTTCAGTTTCAAACAACACAATTTTTAGAAAAATACAAGTAAAAATATATTCTTTCTGTATATGGATCCAAATGGATATTAGCAAGTCAATTATGAGTAGCTCAGAGACATTGAGATATTAAACACAGGTCTTGACAGATATCATGATGTTGAAGACACTGATATGAACAGTATTGATATCTCCGTGTTTTGCTCGGAGGCTATGTTTAATGTCTGGTAATTTTTTGTTTTAGTTACAGAATGGAATACAGATATCTGCATATGTGATTGTTGTATAACTTCAAAAGTTCTCTGTCAATGAAATGCCATGGCTTCCATACAATTATTCAATGAGGCTTTACATACACTGAGATATATTACAGGGAGTTATATTATCTTGAAATTTTATTGGATGAAGCATAATCTAACAATATTATTTGACTGGAATTTTTTTCCTTTTTAATTTCACTTGCCTTACATCCCAACTATTCAGGCCATCATTTTGCAGCCATTAGTAAATGGCTTGGAAATAAAGAATAAGTATTTTTACCAAGACTTGCATTTTTTTGTCTTTGGAAGCCTATTTTACTGTGAAAGCTAGTTAAACTGATTCAGCTAAGGGAGCTGATATTTTTAACATGGTCAAATCTAATCATATAAAAAATTATTCCTTATTTTTTACCCTCAATTATTTTATTTTACATTATTGTTTTGTTTACATTCACTATTTGTGTTAGTAATAATATTACCTTGAATTTTTATTGGATGAAGCAATGTCAACAAATATTATTTTTTGACTAGTACTATTACATAATATCTGTCCTATATGACAGTGGATGTTAGATTTGAAATGACTTGAAGTAACAGAAATGTGGTTCTACAGAAGGTTGCTGAGAATACCACAGACTGAGCATAAGAGCAACAATAAGGTTTTAGAGAAAATGGAAACAAAAAGAAACATTTAACATCAAGAAAAGACAGTTTTAATTTCTGGATTACATAATGTGGAAGGAGGGCTTGGAAAATCTGAAACTCACAGGACAGATTGAGGGCAAGATGAACAGTGGAAAACAGTGCATAATATACTTGATAAGCTTAAGTAAATGATGATGGAACAGGGTTTAGGAGAAATAATGAAAAGACAACATTAATTAAGAGCTACAATGGACAGGAAATTGTGGAGAGCCATGCTGGCCTATGTCCTGAGAGAACACAGCACATAAAGTAGATTTATTTTCTTTTAATTTCAGTTAATTTTCATTGTAATGATCCAGGGCATCATTCTGCAGTCATTAATAAATAATATTGCTTAGAAATAAAGAATAATCTGTAGAATTGAGGATCTGAGTAGTTTCAATGAAAACTAATTGAAATTAAGACAAAAGAAATATTAATAAAAAAAAGAGTTGTTTCATGGAGATTATAATATTTTTGAAAGAAACAAAATTTTCAGAGGGAATAAAGAAAATTCAGTAAAATAATTTTATTATATTCATATTTCTTCAATCAGTTTTTGACATATTTGACACTATTTTGGCCATTTTATCCTCTGTTCTTCTGGTATTCGTGATGGGTGGTAAGCTTTTAGGAATTTCAAACTAAAACTCTTAATCATGCTACTAATAAAAATGAAAGGACTACATACCAATTGTGACAAAACAGAATGCATGGTTGCTAGCAAAAAAAAAAAACAACCTAAGATGCAACTTCCAAATTTAAGATTATCAAAATCAAACAATTACAACAATTTAACTATTTCAGAATTTTTTTAACAGAAGATAGAAAGTATAACATTGAAATCTGAAGGTGCATTGGGGTAGCAAAAATGCCTTCCAAAAGTTAAGCAAAAGTATTAAAAAACAGGAAAAAGATGATGAAGAAACTTTAGGATACAGAAATGTGATTCTACAGAAGGATGCTGAGAATACTATGTACTGAACAGGTGAGCAATGATGAAGTTTTAGAGAAAATTGAAACAAAAAGAACACTTATATTTAACATCAGAAAAATTAGATGAAATTTCTAGGGTACCTAATGAGTAAAGTGGGCTTTGGAAATAGTGTATAACCTACCTAATAGAAAATTAGAATGTATCCAACAAGGTAAGTAAATAACATTCAAGAGAGTAGAAATTGTTAGATATTATATAGTATAGTGTTTAGTGATCAGTGTGACAAATAGTTTTGTGCATCTCAAATGGATGCTTTTTAAGCTTTCTTTCTATGGTTCAGATGGCATAAAACCTGAATCATACAGTGTTGTCATATACAAATATTTTGACTGAATGCTAAAGATAATAAATCACAAAATAATGCCACGGCCCACAGCTGATATATAAAAGGAAAATATTTAAAAAGACATCAGAAAAGTTGAAAGCAGAAAGAGTGAATGAATGAAATGGGAAAAGGATTAAGGCTGAAGAAATTGACACAAGGTGTTGATGACACAAAGCAATCCAAAAACAAGATATTTCCTTTGTCATTACAACAAATGTTATGTTATTGATGAAGATGGATGATGAAAAAAATAGATTTTTCTGAATCAATCTAAATAAAGAGTATTTTTTTCTTGAATTCCAAGGAAAGCAAACATTTTATGAAGGAAATTCAAAGAAAGGATTCAAGGTCTATGAATTGAAAGCTGAAGGAAATCAGGTTGAGGTTTATACAAAATAAACTGTGCAATACCTAATCTTATCTCCTTTGTGAGATCAAAGCCATATAAATTCAATGGAGTTGTTTAAATTTTAATAAACTCAATTGTCAAAATAAAATACATGGAACTGTTCTGCTACATCAGGATTTTAACCATATATGCTTGAAATTATACTTCTGGAGTTCCAGAATAAATAACAAAGATTTTCACATACCTTAATTATATTCTAAAAGATCTAGAATAATGCAATAATAAAAAAAAAAACACTTTCTTCAAGTTCAGGAATATCAGTTGAATTTAGATGAAATGTTGTCTCTTTGTTATTTAGAAAGTTAATATCATAAAAGGGTGTTTGTGTCATAAATTGGAAATCAAGTTGATTTTACTTTGAAAATCTTCCTATTCTAAATGCTTATTTTCATGAAGTGCAGTGGCTTAATTGTTAAGAGTATGAGAAATAGAATCGGTAAGGCAAGTTCAATTTCCAGATGAGGCAGTTGGTTTTCACTTCACAATAATAGCTTTGAAGAAGGCATGAATCTAAGCATAAACAGTCTAGAAAAATGACCATGAATTCAAGGATCGGGGCCCCCAGAGTAGGTTGGACATTAAAACTGGCTTCCTTCTTGATTGTCTCAGGAGCAAGCTGATACCAATATGTATCTGTTCAGGGGAGGTAATCCCAACATACTGCACTTTTAGAAAGTTCCTGAAAAAAATACAATGGTTGACCCAAGGAATGTGAGTGAAACTGGGTAGATGTACCTCTTTGGCGAGCCATCAATGGTTGTGTTAGTACAAAGTTAAAAATCATAGTGATGGATGGTTTGAGAAAATTGGCTTTGTTCAGACTGTTGATCATGCCAGGTGCCCTCTCCCAAAAACTGTAATTAAAGTCTGCTCAATATAGTTGCCGTATAATTCACAGGTGGGCTCTCTGGGTGTTGAACAAGCAAAAATCTGCAAAAAAAAGTAGGCATGTGCAAGAGATATTGGCTAACTGCCCTATACAGATATACTAGGATATGAGCAGGCCAGCTATTATATATATATATATATATATATAGAGAGAGAGAGAGAGAGAAAGAGAGAGAGAGAGAGAGATCTCCTACCAAAACTAGATTATTACAATATCTCCTTATTTCACTGACCCAGACATAGTTGACGACCACAGATATTCAACACACACGCTTACACATACATGAGAATATAAAAATTCAATAAAATACAAAATTATTGCAACATGTCATTACATTTCATCAACATTTATGAGGGTGACATCTATAGACATTCCTCACACATTTGTACACTTACATGAATTAATGTTACTATCCAACATACACCTAGACACATAAGTGCTTCTTTACTTACATACTCTTGCACTATCACACACTTTAATGTCCAAAATGTTTGTCATACATATTTATATATTATCTATTGTGTTAATACATATGATATGTGTCTGCTGAATGAGAACTAACCAGAAATCATAACATACCAGTACTCTATCTCATTGCCTTTTTCATTAATATTCTCAATTTCTCAAAGCCTTAATAAAGGTAAAACATGTTAGACTGAAACACATTTCCTACTTGTTCTTTATTTTATTTTATCTTGTCTTATCTTGATATATATATATATATATAGGTATTGATGTTTATTTTTGAATTGCAAATATCTAATATTTTCCATGGGTTATAAAAATGGCCTCAAAAGAAAAACAAGCTAATGTAATGTTATTGAGTAATAGAAACACAACATTGAACATTACATGAAACTTGTCTGATACACTCCTCATATAAAATGAATATATCCTGAATAATTTACAAATATCGGTTGGTTAATATGAATTGTATTATAGAAGCATTGACACAGTGAAATGAAAAAAATGCCACTGAGGGGTGGTAAGAGCAAAAGGAATTTAGCCAGAAAATATGGTGATGATTATTTCAATACCAAAAAAAATCCATTACCAAATCTGACAATTGCCTTATCAGATTATTTACAAATCTTTGTCATTAACAAATGACAGAAAATGTGACACAAAAATCCCAAAATGCATTTTATAAGATAAGATGCCTTCTCAAAGCTAAACAAAGTATTAAAAAACAGAAAAATTTCATTAGAAACAAAGAAAACAGCGTTGAACTGCTCTGTAATTTTAAACTCCTTATATGGCAGTGGATCTTAGGTAATTTCTTCACAGATGAAGAGAAGACTTGAAGCAACAGCAATGGAGTTCTACAGAAGGATGATGAGCATACCATGGATGGAATATAATCAATGACAAAGTTTTAAGGAAAATGGGAATGAAAAAAGACATTTCCACTTAGGAAAAAATAGTTGAAATTTTGGGGACATATATTGAAAAAACTGGGCTTGGAGAATTTGACACTTAAAGGACATACTGAAGACAAGAAGGGCAAAGGGGAACAACAAGTAACCCACCTAACAAGCTTAGATGGCAGAACAGGGATTAGAAGGAATAGTAATTGAAATACTTGTGGAAAGCCATGATCACCCACATCCTGAAGGGACATGATGCATAAAAGTTGTACAATGTTTGAATGTAAGTTCAGAAAAAAAATTAAAAAAATAACTAAAATTTCTAATGATTTACAAATTGCAAAAATAGAACTTACAGTTACATCTACATATTTCAACAGTAAAATGGTAAGACTTTGCTGCTAATCTAATACTATGCATAAATTCCTGGAGTCAAGGTACCAAAGATGAAATCTCATCAGAACAATTGCTATGAAAATATTTATAGAAAAGACAGAGGGAAGCCAAATTATAGCAGAAGGTGAGATACCAGGTCATGATCAGTTACATTCTTTAGGATTTTTACAAGAATCTTGGGATATATAGCAGGAGCAGCAGACCAGTTATGACAGCAATATTCAATGCACAAATGAATGGCAGATTTATAAATGTGCAAGATGGATTCTGGTAGGAAATAATTTTCTGGCACAGTGAACCAACATTCCTAACAGTAGCCATAGCAATTGATTCAATATAATCATTCTATTTCATGTCAGTGGTAAACTTGAAACCAAGAAGGCTCAATGAGTTGCTCACCTGGAGATTAGTATCAGCCATGCTGAAAGGAGGCAAAAAAGGTTCTCTAAGTTGACTAAAAGAGAACAGTTTCATTTTGGAGGTATTAAAATTTACAAGCTATTTGTTGCCACAGTTAACAACAGATTGAAGGTCATTTTTGAGATCAGCTACAAATTTGACCTTATCGAACCAATCAGACTTACTATTAAGACAGAAGTAAATAGTTTTGTCATCAGCATAGGTACCAAGTTGAGAACTAAGGATATTGTGAAGGTTATTGATGAAAATAAGAAACAGAATAGATCCAAGGATAGAACCCTGGGGGTCACCTATCCATTAAGATGTTTATATAAACACAGATGGAGCAAGATATGAGGATAAGAAAGATGGGAATTTTATTCCAACAAAGGTCTTCAATTTTCCCCAAATTGTTCATTTCTGTATAGATTGCTGCATTGGGCCACCACACTTTTGTAAGTAATGAAAATGGGCTTTTTCTTTCAAAACCCTGTTTGAATGCTCTTGCAGTTACCAATAGACATCTGTTATCATTGGCCAGTAGCAAGACAAAGTGAACTAAACTATATCAATACAATCCCACTTACCAAAACTTTCCTTTTTTCATTGTGCATTAGACTATTTGCCTACACTAAGACATTGTCTGCATCATTTCATATTCTTATAAAATATCCATTTTCATTAATAGTTTTTAAAAAAGTAAAATGAGAATGCAGAGGCATCTACTGTAATAGTAACATTGATGCAAAGTAGACCACACCAGTTCAATCTCATTAGGCATTTATCAAAACTTTCTTTGCATAGAGGTTCATTTTTGATTATGCATTAAAGTATTTGCCTTCACTAAGCCATTGTCTGTATCGTTTTATATCGTAAAATCTCTATTGTCATCATCAATCACTAAAAATAGCAAGATGCCTCCATGACAGTGCAGAGGTGTGAAAACATCAACACTTGCTTTATGGTTGGATTCTGTTAACTAATGGCAAAGCATCTTTAAAAGTATTTTAGAAGAGCAAGAATATAATTCTATCAGATATTTTATATTATTTATGGGATAACATGAAAATAAAATATTTTATTACAAACATATATTGTTAAATATAACAGACAATGAATGTCTATTATGTTTGATCATGAGCTTTTCTAAGCTTTATATAGTTGCTTTAATTTTGGGAGAAAAACTGTCCAACAGTTGGATATTTTTTATTTTGCTGTTCCTTGATCTTCTAAGCTTTTGACTTGCATGAGACATCTTCAGAGTGGTTATATGGACATTTAAACAAAGATATTCACCATCATATGTGTCAATATTACAGAATATCATCTTTGAAATTTGTGTTTTCATAATTTTTTTTTTGTTTTTTTATTTTACACTATTTTGCTTATAAATTATTTTACATGAAGTGTAATTATATTGTATTTCCAATTGTGTGATAACAAAAATATTGGTATAAAATTCAAACTTTAAGAAAATATTTAATTCCATGTTTGTTTCAAAATACCATAAAGGGATAAATAATTTAATCACAGTCATCCTCCTTTACCTATTTAGATAAGAGGCACTACTAAAATGGTCCACTCAAAAATAGGGGAAAATGTTTGGTGAATAATTTTTATAGATGAGCATACCTTAGAACTTTCTCAAGGTAAGACATTTGTCAAAATCAAAAAATATTGATTTGCTGTCCTGTTTAGAATATAGAATCAGTGTAAAACTAAATCAATGACTTTTCACAGAGTTATTTGGACTGATTTGTTTTGCATAAAATAAACAGATCTTTTTTTACAAAAAGATTTCTTTAAAATAGAGAACTAACATATATATACATTTTTAATTAATGAACAAAATGTTTACATAAATTAATAAATGTATATATCTGCTTATTCTTCATTTAAGATAAATAATGATTATCCCCCCCAATGTTTTTGCATGTGTTTTAGAAAAATTCCTTCCAAAAAACGGTTTAAAAAAAGTAAAAAAAAACTGTAAAAAATTTAGAAAATTAGAAAACAATAAAATATATATACTAATATCACTAAAATATATATATACTAATATCACTGTGGTAATAAAATAATCACATGCCATCTCCCCTCTCATTTGTAACTATCCACTATTATAAAATGTTTTCAGCACTAAAGAAGAATTAGTCAAATAAAGCTTCATAAGTTTCAACTTAGATTTGTTGCATTATTACACTGGCATAAAGACAGTTTCAAGCTTGACATTTGTAAATATCAAACTATTTCCAGATAACTCTGTAAAAAGTCAAGGATCAATTTGTAACTATGTTTATATTATGAACAGGACCCCAATCTAAAAAATCATATATTTTCATTCTGAAAAATGTTGTGGCTTCAGGAATGTCTAATGAATGCTAATCTACAAAAATTATTTTCCCTAAAATATTTTCCATATTTTTTACAAGTGCACCAGTCAATTTTAGCATTGCCAGATAACTTGAAGTTATTTTTTAAACCATTGAAATTTGAAATTAATTGCATATTTTATTTTTACCATATCATCTAGCTTCATATACAAGTTTATTTTACATTTGACTATTGGGATAGTAACCTTTGAGTTGAATGCTTTACTCCTATTTTGCAAACAAAAACAATATCCCTGTGCCCATAAAGCTCACTTTTAGTTTCATCTGACCAAAGAATTGATGACCAAAATCTTGAATACTTATCAATATGCTTAGCTTAGAGCAGGGGTCACCAAACCTTTTTTCACAGAGGGGCAGATAACTGAGAGAATGATGAATGTGGGCCGGATATCCATTTTGTTTAATACAATACACTGAATGCACAAAAAATAAAGACAGCAAACATACTTATTTACTAAAAAGTTATCTAAGAAGGTGACAATAGCAATAAAATAGTTATATTACACCAAGTGCGCATATATCTGAATCTCACAAATTAAGCAGCACAAAAGATTAGTGAGATTTGTAAAACTGGCATTTACCTTTTAAGATATTTGTTTTGGTATTGCTGCATCCAACCTAGAGAAATGCTTTCAAATATTCATCAGTCAAACTCATTACATGTGCTGACTTTACATATGCATTAGATTTTATAATAAGTTTAGGCAAAATATATAACATAATTTGCTGAAGTCAGTCCTTTTTATATATGGAACTCTTCAAACCATTTTAAACACAATGCAAGTTAAAACATAACTGCTGCAGCAGGCTTGTAATTGCTTTTCTTAGAAACTTCATTGCATGTACTTACACAAAAAGCACTCGGATATGAACAGTTACAAAAAGTTACCAAATTTTTTATTTTACTGATTTTCCTAAAACTTATATTACTGTCAGATGCAAAAATCAGATTGACCAAATTTTGGCATTTTACTTACATTTAATTTATTTTTTTCTATATAGTAAGTTTAACTACAACGTGTTGATAATTCCATATAAATAATTATATTTCAGCTCATTTGTGGCACAGTAAAGCGGTGGGCCAGATGAACTGACATTGGGGGCCAGACCATAGTTTGGCAGCCCCTGGCTTAGAGCATTAAGTCTTCTTTGGTTATTTTCCATGGTTCACAGGCATATATACATATATATATATATATACATATATACTGATATAATTTCATCCCAGAATCAATTCAACCCAGCAAAAGTATCATTAATGGAGATTTTTGCATTGTTCTTGTTATCTCTGAGAATTTTTCTTCCCAAACCAGCTGATACCTTTATCCTTTGTGGTTTTTCACTTTAGAAACATTATTGAAATTCTTGATATGTTTGCACTGTGGAAACTGATGCTTGAAATTGAATGATTACAACTTTGTATACTTTTATTGTAGGCAGTTACAAACTTTAATATGAGGTTCTCATTAAGTTCTTTAATCTTAACCATACTGACAGATGATTTTGCAAATGCTGGCCTCTATTTAATCCCAGGCCTGAAACACAAGATACTGCATTAAAGTATTAACCTTTTTTACATTCATTTTAAAAGAACTGAGGAACTCGCTAATATAAGGAAGAAAACTCAAAATTCTTTCTTGTATTCTTCATTTCTGTTCTATAAGCTCTGGGTATGAATAATTTTGACCATGACTTTTGTTTTAAGTTTGAAAATAATGCATTAATAAAATTTAGATATTTTATTCCTTGAGTGTTGTTTCTTTCACTCTTCATTTTGTTTATATACTTTAATTTGGGCCATAATTTTATATATTTTAATTTGCGCCATAATTTTATATATTTTAATTTGGGCCAAGAATAAGACATTCCTTTAAAGAAATCACAAAGTTGGAACGGATATGAATAATTTCAGTTTGAATTGAAAAATATCCCAGAAGAAGTCAATAAACTTCCTTAAGTGAAAATTTTCTCCAGAGCAAAGAGCAACCAAATGCACTATAGAAAGAATGTGAGAGAATAGAAACATACCTGGGAGAATATGGTATATAAATGTTTATATATCAGAACAAGGTTAGGCAAATTCACTTTGTCAACAATTTGCCTAAATAAACATAAATAGAATTTCTTTATTAACTTGTTTCTCATCTCATCTGTTGATTTTTCCTCCTTCAAGTTATTTTTTTACTTCAGCCTTCAAAGTCTGAAATGCCACATGAATTTGTACATAAAATTTGATGCTTTATTATATTTAAAATGTCTAAAAAATTGACAGGAAACAACAATGGAATAGGATCTTATAAAAGATGATTAATGACTTTTGTATAGCGAAAGAATAAATAATTGCAGATTTAGTCAGAATTTAGTCAGTACAGTGTAACCCGGATATAAGAGAGTTGCTGGGAACCGGAGAAGAAGTCTCTTATATAAGGGTTTCTCTTATATACGGGTTTCTCTTATATACTGGTTTGGTCTATTATATATACATTAACACAGTCTCTAATTTGGGACCAGAGAAAATCTCTCTTATATCCGCGAATTGTGGTCATTTCAGGTTGCATAGTGTATTGTGGTCATTTCAGGTTGCATAGTGTATTGTTGTCATTTCAGGTTACATGGTGTATTGTGGTCATTTCAGGTTGCATGGTGTATTGTTGTCATTTCAGGTTGCATGGTGTATTGTGGTCATTTCAGGTTGCATGGTGTATTGTTGTCATTTCAGGTTGCATGGTGTATTGTTGTCATTTCAGGTTGCATGGTGTATTGTGGTCATTTCAGGTTGCATGGTGTATTGTTGTCATTTCAGGTTGCATGGTGTATTGTTGTCATTTCAGGTTGCATGGTGTATTGCGGTCATTTCAGGATTGCATAGTGTATTGTGGTCATTTCAGGTTGCATGGTGTATTGTTGTCATTTCAAGTTACATGGTGTATTGCGGTCATTTCAGGTTGCATGGTGTATTGTTGTCATTTCAGGTTGCATGGTGTATTGCGGTCATTTCAGGTTGCATAGTATATTGTTGTCATTTCAGGTTGCATGGTGTATTATTGTCATTTCAGGTTACATGGTGTATTGTGGTCATTTCAGGTTGCATGGTGTATTGTTGTCATTTCAGGTTATATGGTGTATTGTGGTCATTTCAGGTTGCATAGTATATTGTTGTCATTTCAGGTTGCATGGTGTATTGTTGTCATTTCAGGTTGCATGGTGTATTGCGGTCATTTCAGGTTGCATAGTGTATTGTTGTCATTTCAGGTTGCATGGTGTATTGTTATCATTTCAGGTTGCATAGTGTATTGTGGTCATTTCAGGTTGCACGGTGTATTATTGTCATTTCAGGTTACATGGTGTATTGTGGTCATTTCAGGTTGCATAGTATATTGTTGTCATTTCAGGTTGCATGGTGTATTGTTGTCATTTCAGGTTGCATGGTGTATTCTGGTCATTTCAGGTTGCATAGTGTATTGTTGTCATTTCAGGTTGCATGGTGTATTGTGGTCATTTCAGGTTGCATGGTGTATTGTTGTCACTTCAGGTTACATGGTGTATTGTGGTCATTTCAGGTTGCATAGTGTATTGTTGTCATTTCAGGTTACATGGTGTATTGTGGTCATTTCAGGTTGCATAGTGTATTGTTGTCATTTCAGGTTGCATGGTGTATTGTTGTCATTTCAGGTTGCATGGTGTATTGTGGTCATTTCAGGTTGCATGGTGTATTGTGGTCATTTCAGGTTGCATAGTGTATTGTTGTCATTTCAGATTGCATGGTGTATTGTGGTCATCTCAGGTTGCATGGTGTATTGTGGTCATTTCAGGTTGCATAGTGTATTGTTGTCATTTCAGGTTGCATGGTGTATTGTTGTCATTTCAGGTTGCATAGTGTATTGTGATCATTTCAGGTTGCATGGAGCTATTAAAGAAAATTCTTTTGTTGTCTCTATTTTCTCAAGTGATGAAAACTGGTATTTTGATTAGTTCTAAGTATTAGGTTGTTCCAAAAATAATGTCGTTTTCTAACATAGTAACATATGTGAGAAAACGACATTATTTTTGCAACAACCTAATAGCTTGTTGAATTTTTTTTAACTAAATTTTGTGTTGGCTGAGCCTTTTCTAGACACTGTAAACAACTTCATTTTTTGACTTGACAAAAACTGTCCATTTCTGAGATTAATGAAATTTGGATCCTCAACAGTATTTTTTCATTGATAAACACCATTAATATATGAAAATACTAGAATTGATAAATGTACTTGTATTGCAGTAATAATTAAATAAATAATAATAATAATAGCAATAGTGAAAGAAAGGCTGCATCTAATGATGCAGATGATTTCTGATGATTTGCTTGTAATTGCTTGATAGTGTCATTGCATATTTTATATATATATATTTATGTTAATAAATACACATATACCTATGTTTGATGTGCAACTCAAGTTTCATTGACTACCCAGTTCATTGGGCATGAGATATTGCTTACTGTTTATTATATATATATATATATATATATATATATATATATATATATATATATGTTTATACACACACATTATATCAGCAAATTTTCAAGAACACACACAGTATTTATATATATATATATATATATATATATATGTGTGTGTATATATATATATATATATACACACACACACACATATATATATATATATATATATATATATATATATATGTGTTTATATATATGTGTGTATATATATATATATATATATATATATATAGAGAGAGAGAGACACTTTTAAGATTATTGTTTAACTATATTTGAGTTAGCTCCTAAAATTCGCATAAAAAATGTATTTACACATATTTTCTACTATCAAAATTCTGATAATTTTTAGGTGTCACTTTGTATAAAGTAATGAGTTAAACTATTCCCATATTTTTTCCTATGTAACAAAGTAAATAAACATGACAAAATGCATAAACTTTGTGAGGTTTGACACAAGAGAAACTGTCACTGTTGTTCTTTGGTCAAACACTTTGTATAATTACTCTGAATTCTCTTGGGCTGTTAAGCATCTTTGCAGATGCAGGTCAGGATGAATGTCTGGCTAATTCAAACCATTAGAGTGATTTCCCAAATAGAAAAGTGCCACACAAATAAACCCAACATTGCATAAGATCCACTGGGAGAGCTTTATGACAATATATGTCTATGATCACAGGCAATAATGGAAAAATTATATTTGAGCTATGAAGAAACATTGATTTTTGAAGGCTTTTTGGGGGGAAAATGTCTATGTTCTTAAAGCAAGAAAGACAATTGTCTTCAGCATTATTCCATATGATTCTTCTTTTATGTGCTGTGTTCCTTCAGTACATGGCTGATCATGGTTCTTCACAACTTCCTATATTTTATAGCTGTTAGCAATGTTTGTCTGTTTGTTATCACACCTATACTGTGTTCTAGCATCCATTTACACTTTATAAGATAAATAATAGACAGAGAACATTAGGGAATCAGCCTATATGCTATGTATACTAGGCCACAAAAATCTACTAAGTCAGCAAAGCATAGAAATGAATACAATATGGGAACCAATAATACAGAGTACTAGAGAAAAATAATAATAACAAATTGTAATATGAGCACTGGTAAAAAAAATATTACTGGGACATTATTTTTATAAGTCCAAAAAATTCATACACTGATGTCCTCAATCACAAACTACCCAATGGATAAAAGCAGTGGTTGAAGTAATCCAGTGAATTTAATGTCTTTTGTTGGGATATTCATTTTCTTGCAGGAACAGTTTCTGTTGCATGCTGGGAGAACTTTTTATAATTTTTGCATTTTTATTTTATTTTAAACATTTTCATGTTATTTGTTTAATTTTATTTTATTTATAATATTCATTCTTATTATTTTATTATAATATAATTATATTATTATTATATAATTATTATATAATATTATATATATATATTATATAATTAATTATATATGTATATTATATAATTAATTATATATGTATATTATATAATTAATTATATATGTATATTATATAATTATATATATTATTATATATTATATATATATTATATATATCATTATTATATTATGTATATATATTATTATATAATTAATTATATATTTTTTTTGTTTTTAAGCATTTCACCCCAAGCAAGGTGGGAAGCCACTAGGACACAAGGGGTTACAGAAAATATAGAGCAAGATCAGATAGGAATGGAGATTATAGCTCTCAGGGAAACTGGAAAAGGGAAGGGAGTTCCACAGGCAAGAGGTACGAGACATGAAACTATTAGAGTAGAAGAGACAGCTACATTTAGGAATTTCGACAGTGAAGGGGTGAGAGTGGGATGCCAGCCTCGTAGGGCGCTTGAACTCATGAAGTCTGGGAACCAGCGAATGCAGCTCCTCGGAGCAATTACATGAAAGTATTTGTAGAACAGACAGAGAGAGGCGACAATGCATCTGTGAGAAAGTGACTGTAGACAAGATGCCAGAGCAGGGCCAATTATATTGCATATCCGCCTCTGGAGCCTATCAAGAATCCCAAGGCAAACAGAAGGTGCTCCAGACCATATTTGGCAGCAATACTCCATGCAAGGGCAAATTGTTGATATGTAGATCTGGAGGATCGATTCCGGGGAGAAAAAATTCCTGGCGCGGCACAGCCAACTTTCCTTGTGGTGGATGAGGCAATTGACTCAATGTATTTGTTCCATCTCAGGTCAGCAGTCAACGTGAGACCAGGTAGCCGCATAGAGTTGCTCTCGAGAAGTTGAGCGTCAGACATTCTAATGGAGGGCAAGGAAAGATCTCTGTGGTGATTAACAGAGAGCAGTTTTATATGATATTATATATATATTATTATATAATTAATTAATTATTATATATATATATATTATTATATAATTAATTAATTATTATATATATATATATTATATAATTTAATATTTTTCATTATTATTATTTTATACTTAATTTTTATTTATAATAATAATGTCCCTACAAGATCTACATAGCAGATATACAATTTTTAATTGGAGTGATAAGCAATTTCTTGCAGTTGTTTGATATCATATATACCATTATTATACTCCTTACCAAAACTAGGAATTCATTTTCATACAATGGTGACAGTTTAGTTAATATAATATTAATTAGTACCTTTACCATAATGGATCCAATTGAGATACTTTGTTATAGGTGACGGTTGTGTTGTTTCCATAGTGTATTAATACATAATACACACTACTTTTTGGGATGTGTGCTTCTGATTCCAGACTTCCTTCATGAAATTTAGAAAGTGGTTTCTAAATTCAGGTGGAGTGTACACTATTTTCAAAAGTTCAGCCTCAATATCAACTGATGTTTTATTAATTGTTAGCCATTTTATAATTTTCTTTACTTTGTCATTTCTGACTTACCCCCTCTCACAGGGCACAAACTGTGCAATATCTCAATCATTATTCAGAAAGTTTACAGATTTATCAAAAGCCTTGACCCTAAGTAGGCAACCATAATAAAATATTGGTTTTGTTCTTAAGAACATTAACCCAGAGTCATCTTGTTGTTGGCAAAATTGTTTAACTTGTGCCTGAAGGAGAAATCCTTCCCAAGTCTATGAAAGGTATCAAGTGTATGGCCTGTTTTCAAGAATACAGGTGAGTTCTCATCCCCATCATAATATAAGCCCATCAATATTATAAACAAACACTTTGAGTCTATCATCAACAAGAAGGTTGTTGATCATCTCAGCAAGGACTATCTTCTGAGTGACAGTGTGGATTTCACTCATTATGCACAGAATCAGAGGTTTTAAACAATAAATGCATTGTGACAATGGTTGACATATATATTGAAGGTCTTTGACAAGGTGTGGAATAAGGGACTGCTACACAAGATCTCCAGCAATTATCAAATCCTTCCTAACAGATAGGTCCATGAAGGTCATTGTTAATGGCCAGTTTCTGAGGCTCATAAGATCAGTGCAGGTGTCCCCCACGGTTCGCTTCTTGGTCCTACCAGCTTTCTGCTTTATATTAATGATATGCCTAAGAACACATTTTGATCTCTAGTGAATATTTATATAGATGATACAAC
Organism: Acanthosepion lycidas; assembly: GCA_963932145.1. Taxonomy (NCBI): domain Eukaryota; kingdom Metazoa; phylum Mollusca; class Cephalopoda; order Sepiida; family Sepiidae; genus Acanthosepion; species Acanthosepion lycidas. The sequence goes on along the minus strand of OZ010579.1, from coordinate 59,590,399 downwards.
ATTATATGGATGCACCTCCAAAATTCTAGATGACCAGAACCTATCAGTTGATTTCATAAACATATATCCTTATAAGCTGTAATTTTTAACACTTGTGATGATGTGATTCTGCACATCACTGCACAAGCTCTGATGATCTCCAAGGTCAGCTGTATGCAAAGACACAGGGCTCTCGCTATATTCCACAGGGGGTCATGATTGACATCAACAAAGAATAATGACAAATGTTTTTCAAGACATTTGTTTGGTTGGAAAAAAAAATGGTTTCTCACTTAAACAACAATATCTTCCTTCTCCTTCAAGAAAACAGACTTCTTTTTTATCTGACACCTCACTAAATTCTGGCCATGGAAAACAGACCCCTACACACTCACTGCCTGACTATTTCACTGGCCATTGACTGCTTCACACTACTCATTATATACTAGCTGGCAGACCCATCACCCCTTTCCTATCCACTTGTGTTCTACCAATCAGAAAAGGAGACCATTCAAACAACTTTAGGGTGGTCAGTTTTTCAAAGGCGTTTATGGCTATCTAAAATCACAAACAAAATTTTATGTTTCTCAATTCAAAGCTGGGCTGTAGACAGGATTCCTGAGAAACATGATCATTAAATTGACTTAAAAGGAAAAAGAATCTCTCTGTTCACCTCCTAAGGACGTGTGAGAAATCATATTGTTGCACACAAAGACCTCCTTCAGTGATATTCTACCTTGAGTACCTCTTGGGCCTTGTATAGGGTGAAAAAAAGCCCTTCAGATTGTTGTGTCACATTTTCCATCATCGATTAAACCACTTCTCAAATAGTTAAATTTCTGCATTTGCTTGATTTTGCCATTTGCAATTAATGACTCACATCTTGAGATATTTATCTTGGTGATAACCATACATTCTGTCTTCTTACAATTTATGATTAGTCCTTTCTTCTTGCTTTCCTTTATTACCTTGTTTCTTATGTTGTTAAGATTGTGCCTACCGATAATAAATTCTGGTTGAACTTCCATTACTCTTAAGATCACTCTACTGTAAAAGTTAAATAAATTCATAGAGAAGACACATCCATGTCTTATGCTACTTTCTATTCCATATGATACTCAAGTCAAGTGGTTGCTTATATTGATATTTATAGCAGTTGGGTATTTTCTGAATATTAACACGGAATATGAATGACTGCAGAGTGTGAAAGCCTCATCTTTGGCTAAAATTTATTTCTTTGTCATTTGAACTTCAGTATATAATACACGTTGCCACTATTATTATTATTAGTTTTATATTTCTACTTTCTGTTTCAGCTAGATTTGACTTGTTAGGAATGCTAAACAAAGGACAACAAAATGAATTTGGTACAACTGATTTCATTAAAATGTAAAAGAAATTATCTTTAATAACATTTTCAAGAAAATTCTTCTCATTATCAAATCTATTTAATCAAATTTTTGGCCAATCAAGGAATTTAAAGTAGAAAGAAAGAAAAGAATATCTGTCTTCTGATATAGCAGAAAATGCTGGACAATCTCCTCAAAGATGAAGAAAAGACTTGATACAACAGAAATATGGTTCTACAGAAAGACGCTGAAGATACAATGGAATGAACATGTGAGCAACAACACAGTTTTGGAGAAAATGGAAGCAAAAAAAGAAACTTATACATAACATAAGGAAGAGAGAGTTAAAATTTCTGGGGTATGTAATAAAGAAAGAGGGCTTGGAAAATCTGATACTCACAGATTGAGAGTAAGAGGGACAGAGGAAAGCAGCATGTAACATACTTGGATGAGCTTGTGTAAATGGATGGTAAAATGAGGTTTGGGAGAAATAACAAAAAGACAAAACTTATTAAGAGCTACAGGGGAGAGGAAGATGTGGATAGCAATGATCTCCTAAGTCCTGAAGAAACATGACATGTAAAAGAAAGAAGGTTCAATACCAATGCTTCATTGTATTTACTTAAATTTCTATTTAAAATAACTTTGAATCAGCTTTTAAAAGATCAAACAAGGACAGTTTGTATTTTAAACATATATTTCAATGACTATATTTTTACTTATTAATTTTTATTGCAAGATCTTTTGAAATTGTCTGAAGATATTATAAAAATTCTAATTCAAACTTTTGTAGAAGTTTTAGAATAGAAGATTTTGTAAAGGTTTAACTAAAAATTATATATTTCAATTTAACTGTCAAAATATTTCGTGTGAATAAATATGTTAGCGTACATCAAAAGTATTTACTTACATACCTTTAATCCAAAGTTTATTTCATGTACACATCTGACTGTACTACTATTATTATTATTATTATTATTATTATTATTATTATTATTATTATTGTGTTGTTGCTGTTGTTGTTGCTGTTGTTCTTCTTCTTCTTCTTCTTCTTATTATTATTATTATTTCCCTCTTTTCCTTTGTGTTTTGTACAATCACCCACTGGATAATGAGATAAATGTAAATAAATAATGTATAAATAAATGCATTCTGTTTGCATAAATTTTCATGATGACTTTAAGAAATGGCATGCATAGGATAGAAGTATGTGATGAGTTGTTCTTAATATTCTGTGTGTGCATTTTGGGATGACTTTTTCTTCCAGGTATTTCAATAAGAAATTTTTTTCACTTTCTAAATGAATTGACCGATATCAAGAGTCTTTGTATTCTTTAATAATTTGGAATTTTTCCATGTCGACAGTATGAGATGATGATATATATTTTTTAGATATCAGGAACAATATTGGCAATAAATGTATGACAAAGTTAAAATAAAGTTTTCTTGTGATGCATTTTGTTCTTTAGGACTTTATTGGACTAAATTTGTTATGCTGATGTAACTACACATATGCACAATTGAGAGATGTTGGGAATTTTAAATTTAAATTTTTTATTATTATCTAGCTGTTTTCATTCAGATTCTTTTTCATTGTCTTTCCATCAATTTTGTTAGTAGATATCCCACAGTGTGATAATAGAAGTTCTGTCAGGAAAGGTGAAATGTTGTAAGAGCCTGGAGCATAAATTTACTGTGAATGACCTTGTGATCAAAGCACTCTGTAGATATTTTTCTTGTTGTGAATTGTAAATTGTTACAATGAGCAACCAACTTAAAGTCATCAACTGAAGAACTAGAAGAATTGGAAAAAATAAATTCTCATGTTAAGTGATCTTCAACATCTACAATGCTTATATTTTCTTGATATTGATGACACTTGCCTCAATACATGGCCTCTTCCATGCAGTGCATTTTTTTTTAATCTCTTTTAAACAGCGACTGCCAGGGATTTTGTTGTTCTTGTCTGTACATTTTTTATCATATATAATGCTCCAGTTATTATGCATAACAGCATTTAAGGTACCACAATTTTTTTAATTTCAGTTTTAAGATTGTTATATTTATTTTGTCATATTCTACAAAAAAATGTAATGGCACTGCTATATTTATGAGAGGACATTTTTTTGTTTGTATTCTTTAATTGTCTGGTCAATTAGCTTTTATATATCTATTAAATATGAATTGTAAGGTCACAAAGAATAGTAACACCATGGCATTCTATGACTGTTTCAGTGTTATGTTCATAAAATTTTCCAGCATGCACTGTAATATTAATGTATCATCCAATGAATATACTACCTACTCTTATCATGTCAATCTTTATATTCCTTTGGTGTCAGGATTTGACAACCAGACACAGTGATTAGTTCTTCTTTCTTCTTTTCTTCTTTTTCTTCTTCTTCTTCTTCTTATTATTATTATTACTACTACTACTACTACTACTACTACTACTACTACTACTACTACTACTAAATGGTAAAATTTGCTTCAGATGTTTTAATGACAGATACAAGTATTTTGGCAATTCTGAGGCCTAATTATAATTGGTATAATAATCCAGTGAAATTAGTTGCAGAATTCAGCAAGTGAAAAGAAATGAAATAATATCAGACCATACAGCCCAAACTAATTCAAACATTTTAAGGATGATGATTTGTACCTTGAAAAAATGAGATGAGTAACTGTCAGTTGCTGATCATGTTGCTTTCAATCACAAGGTAGAATAGAAACTAACAGGCAACACTCAAAATCATTCAGAAGATCAGGTAAAGTGTCCATGTGCGAGAGTATTACATATTTTTTTTAAAATTCACTATGGACTCTCAGAAAAGAAAAACACAATATGAATTGGATATTTGAAAAACCACTGATGAGAGATATCTTTTGTTTATATATATAATGATATGTGATGAGAAAAATGTTTACTTATGAAAATTAAACAATCAGAAAGAATGGCTAGATCATGGACAATCCACAGAAAAGGTCAGAATTTGAAAAGATAACATGATAAGTGTTTAATAGAACTTCAAGCAAATCATCAGCTTTGCACCATGTGTTTAACTTAAACCTCTTCTGTGAACAGCTGGACATTATGTATAGCTTTTTGAAGAAAAAATAGCCAATTTTAATCAAGAGAGATAAAAGTTGTAAAACCCTATGTTGGCTCACTAAAAAAAATTTAAGTTTTACCCTATCCACCATTGAGTTCAGATCTTGTGTTCCAGTCTATGGCTTCATTTTTCTATGGATGAAGCTTTGTAAACAACAAATAACTGACAAAATGATTGATGGAAATGTCAGTAAATAATGGATTGCATTTTGATTTTTAATATATTAATTTTGTTTCATAATTGTACAATGAAGTGTTGATTAAAAATGAAAATAGTTTTAACACACCACAACTTATAAAATAAATAAATCCTTGGTAAAATGGCTTTCACAGTAGATGAGATATAAAATAAAATTTATCTGATATATTTTCCTTGCAGTCTTTTGGTCAATGTTAATAAATTAACCTAGATAATATTTCGATAATAATACCACTAATAAAATAAAATTGAAAATGACAAAACTACAAATGGAGATGTGGTTGAGAGAAGTAAAATGGTTTTTCTTTCCTGTGATTTACAAGGTTCAATTGTTTGCTCATTTCAGTTTTTTGGGGGGAGACTGAGAGTTCATTCAGGTTAAACCCAAGGTAGTAGTCAAAAAAAAGGCATGTGGAAAAATCAATAAGCATATGTAGCTGCCTGAGATTGACACATGGGTGAATTATTCCATGAATCATCATATTGTTATTGTTGAGAGTTAATCTCTGCTATTGCCACTGGTTTCATCGCTGGCTAAAGGCATTGCTGTTAATGGAAGTTCCTTGGTGCCACTACTGATGGCCTAGTTAAGGTTTCCTGCTGTGAAGTTAGTCACTAATGCCAGCCAGGTTGGATCTGCCTCATGGGTGAAAATGGCATTGCTTTTATAGTCAGTCAGTGGGTCAGAAATAGCTACTGTAAAAACCATGTGTGCATATCTGATTGGTCAGAAAAGTTGTTTACAAACCTGGTATTTTTGAATGGCATTGCAGAAGTGAGCACTTCCATTTGAGTTAAAGAATTGGAGTTCTGACAAAAATACAAGCTGATATCAGAATTGAAAAATACTATTAGTTGATTAAAATGAAATATGACTATATTTATACCCTAAACTGAAATACATGAATATGATAGATACCTAAATGACCCAAGTTGCAAGGAGATGTATATAGAGAGAGAATTAAAAACAAATGTAACTTGAGCAAGACTAAAAATTCAAAGAGGAATACATCAAGAACAGTACTTGTGACATCAGCAGTCAACCCCAGTGACATCTGCTCCACAGAACAACTTTACCTTGACTCATTTCCAAGGCATTCTCTTCACAATCAATGCAGCAACCTCTGCTCCACAGAACAGCTCTACCTCGACTTGTTTACAATAGGTTGCCCAACTGACAAGACAACCTACAACCGTGACCTCCATCAACCAAACATCCATCAACTGTATCCTATGATCTTGGGCATGCCATCACAAGAAATTGTTCAGCTCCTGATGCAACATGTACACACAATCGCTATTCCTGTACTCTCTACCAAGTATAAACATTGTTTCACTCTAATCCTGATTATTCTTTTCTCTTGATACCATGTGCTTGATAAAACAGTATTTTATCAAAGCATAGAAAATGAGACATTGAAATCTTACTGCATATTGAAATAGCAAAAGGTGTATTCCAAAAGTTAAGCAAAGTATTAAGAAACAGGAAAATTTCATTAAAAACAAAGAAAAGACTGCCCATCTGTTATGTAATATCAACACTTCTATGGTAGTGAATGCTAGACAATCTTTTCACAGATGAAAGAAAACTAAAGGCAGCAGAAATGTGGTTCTATAGAAGGATTCTGAGAATATTGTAGACATGTGTGTAAGCAACAAAGTGGTTTTAAGGAAAATGGAAACGTAAAGGCTACTTATACACAAAATCAAAAAGAAAAAGCTGAAAGTTTTTGGACACATAAGGAAGAAGGAGAGCTTTTAGAATTTGACACTCACAGAATATAATGAAGACAAAAGTGATAGAGGAAGGCAGCAGGCAAGCTTGTGTGAAATGATATCAGAATGGGGTGAGAGGCTTGATAAAAGGATAAATGTTGCTAAGAGCTCCAACTACCCATCAGCTAGTATTCACAACAAAGAGTAGTTAGTCCACTTGAACAAAACTGATGAAGAAGGCAAATAATGATGAGACTTCACCATTGTTTACAAACTGACAGAGATTGTTGTTGAATCCATCCATGTTCCCGATACAATAGGACATCACGCAAAACTCTTAGATCTCTTCCTCACATTCTGCCCTAAAAAAATGCTCTGCTGAAGTGTTACTTCAAGTGGGCACTTCTAACCATTCATTGGTTAGTGTTGTGGAGACCTGTGATTGCCTGTGTTCTGAAGGAAACATCACACAGATGATATCAGACTGTAGCCCAGTGGATAAAAGCATTGGTTGACTAATCCAAATAGTGACTTGTCCCAAAATATTATTGGATTCTATATCTGGACACAGCAGAGGAAACAAAAAATGGTGTGTTAAGTTACTAAAGAGAATTAACTGAAAGGAGGTATCCAAAAATGCATAGCATATGGAATTAGAATGCTCTACTCCCATAGACTAAATAAAAAGGGTTAGGTTTGAAATTCCAACAAGTATCACCTGAAGAATGTCGGAGCATACAAAGTCTTAAATGTCATGAATATGTCAATAAAGATGAGGACAACAGTCCAAACAATGTAAAATGTTCCAAACATCTCATAAATATAGATAGATGTTAAAAATAACATTGTCTTGATATCAGACTTGGAAGAAAAGTGAAAAATCTCTTAGATACAGTAATAAAGGAAAGCAAGCAGAAAAGACTATTAAATATAAGAAGATAGAATGTATGGTTTTCAGCAAGAGAGATACTCCAAGGAGTGAGCTATGTATTTGGTATACCAAATAAAGCCACTAAGTAATGTAGTAAAAGATGATGCAGCAAGTAACTTATTTAACAAAATCTGGTAAAATCAAATGTTACTCAAAAAGTTGTAGAGAGACATGAATGGGCACATTATTGAAATTACATATATTTTTCAACCAATAAAATCCCATCAGAAGGTTTGTTGAATAAACAATAATTACTAGGGAAAATACCAGCATAATACTTGGTGGACATAGATGTAGACCTACCATGTATTATTTTTGGACCATCTAGAAAATAACAATAACTCCCTTCACTATTCCCACAAAAGTGAGAAAAAGATTTTCATGAGCCAGTGTGAAATTATTTTCTAACTGATTCAAAAAGTTTACACCTCTATGTGAAATTAGATTTTGAATCACTGTTAGAGATATAAAAATAGAAGGATGCTGCTTCTCAAGGTTCAAAACAATTTCAGCGTTCAGTTTGATCTACACATGCATACACATACACCCATACAATAGAAAAGATGGGCCATCAGTTGCTTACTAAGGCCTGGTCTACACACTCACAGAAACATTATACATTAAGTAAGTCTATCCATACATCTCACACTGAAATAAGAATTCTTAATTATTTGGTAAAACAAACTTCACTGTAAGAAAATTGAACAGTTTGTTGTTATTGTATATTTCTTAAAAGAATATATTTTATTTCATCTGATGTTCTGCTTCTACTTTTCCTTCAGTGAATAACCTTTTTTATGTTTCATTTAAAATATATGTTGTTGTTAAATGTTTGGAATCCCAGCACTCAGATAATAACAAAAACATGGATAGATGGATCCTGACAACATAAAAGAAGTAGCATGTTGCTATATGAATAAGATAGGTAATTCAGTCCATCATTCTGTGTTTGAAGCATTACTTGAGTGTGCAAGCACAAAGTCATAAGTCATCATGACTGAGAATTTGAGTGTACTGGTGTTGTTCAACTACTAATCATGCCAAATTATATACTCTCCTCAGAACTTGTAACTAACCAGATTGATTTTGTGGGCATTGAAGAATTAACTAGCCATTTGAATAGGAACTATAGTACTTTTATTAAATTTCATTTGCTAGTCAGTCTATATATAGTCAACCAAATAGGAACTATGGTAATTTTCTTAAATGTCTTTCCATTTCAATGAAATACCATGAAAACTTGATCAACAGATAGTAGAAGAAGGCTGGTGAGTACAATGGCTGAAACTTTGTGATAACAACAACAAAGATGAGGATACTAGTCTCATTGTAAATAATGTAAATAATAATAATTTGTCATCCCAGAACTTTTTTTTACACTTTTCCAGTCTTTCTTATCAAAACATGAAATGAAATTTGTTTTGAATGGTCACTCTTCTAGATCTTCTTGCATTAATGCAGACATCTTCCAGGGATCTATCCTCGGACCCACGTTGTTTCTAATTTTCATCAAAAACCCTCCTGATGGCATTAGTTCTCAACTTGGTATCAATGCTGATGACACAACTATTTATTCCTGTCATAATAGTAATACAGAGAGGTTCAATAGGGTCAAATTGGCAACTGATCTCAAAAATGATCTGTTTTCTCTTGTTAACTCAGACAAGGAATTGCTTGTTAATTTTAATGCCTCCAAAACAAAACTACTCTCTTTTAATCATCTAAGACAACCCTTTTTACCTTCCATCAGAAATGGCTGATGTTAAGATCCAGGTGAGTGATTCATTCCTCCTTCTCAGACTAATGTTGTACAATATCATGAAGTGGAAAGATTTTATCAAATCAACTGCTAGGTCCGCTGCTAAGAAATTTGGTCCCCTGTGTTGTGTTAGACTATTTTTCTCATCTGAATATATCTTACATATTTATAAGTCTACCATTCCTTCATGCTTTGAATATTATTGGTGCTCCTGATAAAATATTTAGTGATTCTTGATAAAATCCAAAGAAGAATATGCAATATCTTTGGCCCTGACCTGACATCTTGGCTTCAGCCACTTTCTCACCACCATAATTCTGCTTCCCTGTACCATTTCTATAAATATTTTCATGGTAATTGTTCTGATGAACTTTCCACTATGGTACCTAGACTTGATGAATTTAAGTGAAGTTCTAGATATTTTATAAGTAATCATAAGTTCTATGCTAATAGTTTCTTCTAACAAACTTCTTGCCTGTGGAGATCTCTTCTGGCTCTTCCCAGTCAATTTTGATCTTCAAAAATTTAAATGCAGTGCTAATCATTATCTACTCTTTTCTTAATTCTTGTTCTTTTAATGTTCAGTCTCCTTAATAGTATTTTTTATAATATTCCCCACAATTCAATAAGCCCTTGTGTGTTAGTGGCTTTATTGGCTTGCTTAGGGCAAAATGATTAAAAATGAATTATATAAAAACATGCAAATTTGACTTATAACCAAAGTTAAATGAAAAATATATATTGCTTATATTCCTATTAAAATTCCTGTTTCTGAATAATATTAAATGAGACATGGCCAAAACATTATCTGAGCAAAAATAATAAACTCAAATTTCAATTTGTTGCCAGAAATGTTACAATTACAAATTTTCAGTAACTGTTGATTATTAGTCCCAAAAGTAATCTATTAGATAGAAATTTCATTAAAGTTTGTTTTATTATTTCTCAATGGCAGAATAACATGGTTCAATTAATAATAATATTATATCTTCTTAAATTTATTTATTTATTAATATTTAGACAGGAATAAGCAAATATAATATGATTAAAGATTTAATACAGTTTTGTACAGAGATCACACATAAATTTAAAAGTTAAATAAAAATTTAATCACTTGTACTATTTCTTTAAAAAATAATATAATAATTAAGTTTTAATTATGGTTGCCATTCTTTTTGATTAACTTTTACCCTATGGGAATAGCACAATCTAAATTTTTTTTTAAAAAAAATTGTAATTGAAATATTAAGTTTTTGAAAGATTATTTGCATTGCATTATATTGCTTGATTAAAAATATTTCTAATTTTACTGGTTATTGTTTTTATTTTTAAAAAACAATAATTTCATATTTTACTTCAATCTTTCAATTCTTCTCGGCAAAGTAACAATAATCTTCTCAAATTTGTCTAAACAAAATAAAACTAAAAGAATATTATACTTAATGTGATGTAGTTATTGATGCCCTAAAAAGTCTTTACATAATTGTAAAAATCATTTAAATTTTAAGTTATTATGATTCAATAATTTTTTTAGACTAGCATTCTTATTTTTGTCAATCTTCTGAGAATTTTGAGTCAGCTATTTTATTTAATCTTGGAAAGTACTAAATTTCATGACATGTAAGACAGTCTTTGCTTTTTAAAATATGTTAAAAATTATCAGTGTTGAATAATGAGAACTCAGCACTTAATATTTATACATAACATTACTATTTATTCAACTTCAGACTTTGTCAATTAATGACATTAAATGAGTGTGTGGCTTCGAAGCCTTCTCTGAATGTAAACTTTCCATTCTCGTGAGGATGCCAGAGACTCTATTCTGAGGTGGTGTTTCTATCTCTATCCGTGATACAGTTTCTTCTTATGCACATCTCAGACAAAGCTGTGTCAATCATTTGTTCATTTGTTAGATTCAGCCACTGATATCCTGTGAGGTGCAACTCTGCACTTGGTGACTAGGAGGTCAATCTGTCAATGCACCTGGCTTCTCTGACATCACACTAAGGGCAAATCCACCCTGGTGTTTCATGAACTGAGTTACACATTACAATATCTTCAGGTGGTCAGTGATGTTGAGATATCTGGTAGCTAATGTTTACCCAAATTCTGTAGACTACCAGTACTTATGTCCAGTTTAATTCTATCATGCTTTAATTTTATATGCCATGAAATATGGTATTTTCTTATTCTTGTCTATTTTCAGTCAAGTGCCATATGTGATACACACTTGAGCAATCATGTCTCTTTTGATTCAAGACTGACTAGGCAAAGATATAGGGTCCAGTCTGTCCTGCTATTCAAACTAGTGCTAGGGAGAGAAGACGTGGATTCATACCTCTCCGAAGGTGTTATGGGACCTTACTCATAATAACATAATGGACTATCCCATACGTAATAAATACTGCACCTCAAGAGGAAGTCTGGAGTGAAGTCTGTCAGGAGTCTGTCAGTCAGTCAGAGCGAGCGAGTCAGTCAGTTGAGCCAGAGGCAGTCCGAAACAGAGTTGCGTTCAGACAATTACTACTAAACCTGATTGTTCGTACTAACACTTTCTACTTCTCTGTATATATTCCTGTTTGTAATATATATGTGTTATTCCATATCTGTGTTCGAGTTCTTCTTTATTGGTTCTACCTTGGACTATCACCGTGGTACAAGGAACCAGACCATAACAGAAGGGTATGTGCATGTAAGGGAATCTAATGAACCTGACTGGAATTTGATCTTGGCTAGCCTATTTCTCATTCCAAACTATAACAATATACCACTATTGTCCATAAAGTGACTCTATAAAGCTTTTAAAGTAAGGTTCACCCTGTACAAGGGTCACTTGAGGTAGAGGGTTACATTAAGGGGTAGGTTATACGGATATGAGGGGAAGATAATGATTGACTCTTGACTTGAACAGGTTAAGATTGTATTAATCAAGGAAACATCCTCTCGGTTCCACAGGGCAGTGGTTTGCAGGAAGAAACTATCTGAATGGAATTTACTAATGGAATACAGAGGGAATGTGGGTGATTTGCTACTATGTAAATGGCATGACATGTTTTTTTCTCCAACAAGGACTCAGAGACTCTTTCGAATATCCAGACTAGAAAGTGAGGACTGGGCAGCTAGAACCCAAATATGGCAACAATACTCCATTTTTGGCCTGATTTGGCTCTTATAAAGGTAGAGAATAGCATAAGGAGTCAGGTACTTGCTGAAGTGATAATCATTTTACCTGCATCTTTAGTGATGGATCATATTTAGGAGTTCCACTTGAGATCAGGTGTGAGTTTGAGACCCAATAGCCTCTCCAGGCATGGGGCCTCGTTGAGGGCACACCCATTCATTATGAGTGGCAGAAGTTCAGGGTGTGATCAGTGGGGATGGAATGTAACATGTTTGGTTTTAGAGGCATTGAATGTAACCAGCCATTTTTCTTCTCCACTGAGAGGTCAGCTGCTAATCTCTGATTGTTTTAGAGGTGAACTCATATATCATTGTATCATTGGCATAGATGCTTATAAATGATCAGAGTGTATTCTTAGGTAGATCATTTATGTAAATCAAAAAAAGGGTTGGAATAAGAAGTGATCACTGGGATATGCATGCATTACTGCCAAGGATCGTAGAGGATCTGGGTGTTAATAACTACTTTCAAGGATCTTAATAAATTTTATCTTTCGGTTATTTTTCCCAGACCCTGTTCTACAATCCATTTCATCAAGCTCATCAAGTATGTTATGCACTGTTTTCCTCTGTTCCCCAATCTATCCTGTGAGTATCAGATTTTTCAAACCCTCCTTCCTCATTACATGCCCTAGAAATTTCAACTGCCTCTTCCTGATGGTAAGTATAAGTTTTCTTTTTGTTTCTATTTTCTCTAAAACTTTGTCAGTCAGCATACAGTGCTGATTCATATGAGTAACTAATGTTTAAATACAGTATTTCCCATCAATGTGTACATTAATTTTCTTTTAAACTAAACATACCAAAATTTTATTATTTGTAGTGGGACATTATACAAAATAAATGGATATTATTAGGCATTATTTATTACCAAACTCTAGAGCATTGAAATTCTGCAACCCAAATTGTGAAGATGCAGCAGTCCAAAAGTAGATATGTCTTTGTGAAAGAAGTTCATTTCATTCCATATAGTAAGTATATTTCCAAACCAAACCTGATTTGATCCTTCTGAAGGATTTAAGTAATTCTGAACAAACAGTGCTCAATGTTAAAATAGTCCTTTTAAATACACAGGTGTCTTAATTTCAAAAATGTCTTCATGAGGAAAGTAAATCTCTCCTGATTTTCAGGAACATATTTATTCACACAATGAGAAAAGCTAGCAAAAAATGGCAGCTAGAATGATGTTTAGCAAAAATATTGTTGCCAAAATTGGAAAAAAAATGAAATGGTCAGTGATGTATAGAAGGGACCAGGTTGACCATGCAATCTGACCCCAATGTCTACTCATTATATCAGGATAAAAAATCAAAGAAAGTATGGACGATAAACTACATCCGCATCCTGGGTATGACGATAAACTACGTCCAACAACAAGGCTTCAGATAATGTTGCCAGCTATACGTTTTTGAAACAATAATGTTGCCAGCTATGCATTTTTGAAACAATAATGTTGCCAGCTATATGTTTTTGAAAAAATAATGTTGCTAGCTATATGTTTTTTGGAAAAAAAAAATGTTGCCAGCTATGTGTTTTTGAAACAATAATGTTGCCAGCTATGTGTTTTTGAAATAATAATGTTGCCAGCTATGTGTTTTTGGAAAAATAATGTTGCCAGCTATGTTTAATAGTACTGTATATTTAATATATGTATAGGTATATGTGTATGTATATGTGTATATGTATGTGTATATATATATATATATATATATATATATATATATATATATATATATATATATATATATATATATATATATATATACCTTAATTTGGCATTAAATGACCCACAGTGGTTGATATGCCATAAAACCCAACCAACCAACCAATCAACCAACCAAATCAAAGAAATTAATAATTGGTCTATTAGGTTTTGTAACTTATCTTATCTTAAGTATACCCTTACCAATTTTTTATAAAATATTCATTTTTTTTCTAAACCAAAACATACCAAGATTTTATTATTTTATTATTAAATGGATAAGTATTATTTATTACCAAACTCTACAGCATTGAAACACTATAATAAAAAATGTGAATATACAGCAGTCCAAATATAGGTATGTCTTTGCAGAATTTTACTTATTTCCATATAATAAATATATATTCAAACCTAACTTGATGATTTTTTCTCTTACGGAGGATATAGGAATATTTAAATGGATAACACATGATATTACAATGTAGATTTTTCAGTGTATTTTCAGTTATTTAAAAACTAGCTCCACATGGCAAAGAAGATTCATGATTTTGAGGAAGATATTTATTTGTACGAGTAGAATAGTAGCTACCAAAATGTAGCAAATTGAATGTCATTAAGCAAGAATACTGCTGCCAAAATTGGAAGGAAAGAGAAAAGTCAGAGGTGTACAAAAGTGACCCAGTCAAGCATACAAGCTGACCATAAGGTCTGTTCATTATATCAGGAATTTCGTAAATGAAGATCCAAGTAAATCGGCTGCAGATGTTTTACTAATGAAGTAAAAAAAATAAAGTGTGTGCAGTTCATGTTTCAATTACAATAATCAAATATTTCCTGAACAAAATAGGCTTATATGGCCAATGACTGAGTAGGGGACAGTAACTGAATTTGTGACACAAACAGTCTCATTTAATACCCGGCGCTGTAAGTGTGGATATGTACGTGGTATAATGGATAACAACTTAGAATTGAAAATTGCTGAGTAGAGTTCTAACTCCAGTCTGGTTTGTTATATTCACTTATGTGCAAATGCCCTTGGGAAAGTTATGAATCCACCACTCCCCACCCCAGCTTAGTAAGACTTGTATCAATAAATTATCATCTCCCCAACATTCTTAGAATCTAAAAAAACTATTTTCTGGCTTTAAATAACCTATAAAAGATTGATAATCTTTCAAAAACAAATCAGTCAAAGTCTCATTTAGAGTTTTGCGCTGGAGAATAAAGATAAAACTTTGATGTCTGGCAACAACAAATTACAGTTGGATGAAACAAAAATCAACCCATGTGTGTTTAATGGCATCTTGGTAAGGTGTATATATATAAAAAAGTATTTAATTTTAACAGTTAAGCATTGTCAACCTAACAAAAAAGTGACTCCATCAGTATGTTTGTAATGTTTTACTGGATCTCTTACATAATCCTGATTTAGCTCCTTCTGTTTATTGTCTGTTTGCTTCTTTCAGACAACATTTATCCAGGAGGTGATTCCACACAGATAACGTTTTCACTGCAGAAGTGCAAGGGTCTGGTCATTTGATGTGCTTGTGTACTGGTTGGGCCAATGAATCAATTTCTCTATAGTAACAATGGAAGAAAGTAGCATGTTTTATTTATATTGTAATAAACATGTTGGAATAGTAAATGTTTGTACCTTGCTTTTCAGACATTGCTTGGAATTTAATTGAAAGCAAACAAAGTGCATATCAAGGAGGTGTCAATGAAGACAGAAAAGCATCAAAATCAATAGAAAATAGATTAACAAAAAAGACTTTTAATAATATTTGACATGTGAAGCCTTGGAAAGGATGGGTGATTGTTCTTTGACATATACCTATCTGGAATAAGATGTTTCTTTGTAGTATGAAGGAAACAGTTATTTTACATTAGAATTGCAATTCACAACAATGCATAACATTGGTTACAGCATACCAATCAGTCGGAAGCATTGATTTATGCTTACAATTTTTAAATTGCATAAAGTCTTATCCTATGTATAATACAAAAAATGGTCATAAAGATTTTCTTCCAATTTTAAACATGGCAATTTAATAGGTATGAATGCATGCGCAACAATAAATATTCAGAAACTAAGAGGCAAATTTTTTTAATTTTTGTTGATTGTCCATAAAGAAATAGATAAATAAAAAAATATACTGTCACTTTGTCTTGTCTATAAAAAAGTAAATAAATAAAAATTAATTATGGTGTAAAAAATAAATATAATAAAATAATTATAACAATTATTATGATTAATTTAATCATTCTAAACCAATGAGGATTCACCCAACTTTTCTCCTCTACCCACAAACATGTGACATTCACACTATCAGAAAGTAGTACACGTGAACACATCGTTAAAATGTGTGCCAAAGAAAATTTTGGCTCCTTTTATTTTTCAGGCCATAATAGTAACATTTATCCTTTAGCATTCAACAAAATTTGTGGTAAGAAAACCCCAGACACTTCTTGTATTTTTCCAACTAAATTATCTGGACATTCCTTATGAATATCTATAAAAAAAAAACAAAAAAAAACACATACCCGAAAGACTGTATACACTTTACTTATTCTTTATCTTATCATTCTGTCAGATTACAATCCAATCTACATTTGACCCTAACCTCACCATTTACTCAGTATTACTTTCTCTCATGTCTCCAGCACCACATAACGAGATAATAACTAATAATTATTTTGTTATTTCCATGTCTTGCTGTCTGAATTTTATGAGTATTTTTGTAGATGTCAGGTGTGTGTTATAATTGTTTACTCAGAATTATGACTCCCCTACAAGATGAAAAGATTTTGATTTTTTTTAAATAGTAATACTGACTGATTTAATCATATAAATATGAATAGTTGTCTTTTATAAAATTTCAGAATATTACTATCTTATTTTGATTTTTTAATTATTCACTCAGTTATTTTTAAGAGAAAATTATTGATATTTTGTATGTGTGTGTATATTCAGAATTAGTTAAGATTTTTACAAGGTATAGACTTACAAATATTTGTTTAAAATATTGTATTGTATTACACTATCTATCTTTACATATATAATAATAATAATACAATTGAAAAAATATGTGAAAATTATGAGAATTTAATGTGTTTTTTCAGATTAGAAAGACTGCCAAAAAGGGCTCAGTAAATAAGTTTATTATTATTCAGTTCAATTAGTTCAGACATTCATGTGTCTATCATGCCAACCATCACGGTCCTGCAGCAAGGCCAGAAGGTCATTACAGTGGCATCTTGTGTCATTACATAGTTGGTCAATGTAGGTGGTTGCAGGGCGACCAACTTGTTTTGCTCCATGATTAGGTGTCCAGAGCAGTAGATCACTTGCAAGTTCTTGTTTTGCTCACCACTAGTGGTCTGCAAAGTGCATTCACATGAATACAGTGATATATAATAAATTAAGAAAATCTATTTATCAAACATCTGGCCCTGGTGAGTCAGCTAACAAGTCACTTGAACTTTTCTTGATTTATTGAAATATATATATATATATATATATATATAGTGTTTATATGGGCATTTAAACAAAGATATTCACCACCAAAGATGATATTCTGTTATGCTGACATAGAAGATTTCTATGCAATGGTAAAGGCTGTGGAATAGCAGATGCAGGTCATAAATTCATGATGCAGTTCTATAATATTGTATCACATGAGAGAACAAAATATTAACAACAGAACCATATGTTTAGATGCAATGTAATGTGTTGTAACTACTTTTAAAATGTAATTTTTTTGTCTGCCAATTGCTTTCTTTTAATGTAGATGGCCTCCAATATCTGAAGGTTCTTTTTACTGTGTGTATGTGTGAGTATTATTGTGTTATCAACAAATATCTGTCTAATATTATGTACATGGATATATTTTTCTAAGAAATGTTGTTTAATAGAACTAAGATCAGAAAAAGTGACAGGTAAGTCTACAGGAGAGCATGGTTGTAGTAAAGCCAATATATGTAGCAGGTTTGTTATTACTATCAGGCATGTAAATTCATACACTACATTGTTTTTGTTTTTTTGTAGAGGATTTAGTGGTGTGGTTGTAGGGTTATTAGAAACTATGCAGTCAAATGTTTTAAATTTTATATGATAAGCTTAACTTGCTTATCATAACTAATGGAATTAACATTTCTACCTATTATGTTTTTGATTGTTATTTCATCATGTTTGTAATTATTATGCATTTGGTTGTTACAGTAGTATATGTTAATAGTATTATGTTTATTTTCATGTACATTATTATGGTTACAATTATTATCATAAATTTTGTTAGAGGTAATTATTAAGTTTATTGAGATACATTTTAATTTGTTGAGCAATAACAGAATTAGGGAATCCATTATTAACAAGTGTTAATTTAATGTTATGTAATTCTTTATAGAATATGGTTTTCGAAGAAGATATCATTTGTGTGCATTGGATTAAAGATTTTATAATGGCTAACTTATATTGTTGGGGCATTCACTATTATAATTAAGAAGACACGAGTTAATGTTAGTAGGTTTTCTATATAGGGGAGTAGTAAATTTATGTGTACTGCAATCAATAAATACATCAAGGAATGGAATTTTATTATTAATATTAAGTTCTAATGTAAATTTAAAGATGGGATGACTTTCACATTTATTTTTAAGTTGTGTAATTTGATCAATATTTTTAGCTAAAATGAAAATGTCATCTTTGTATGTTACATATATAGGGGGTTTATTATTGTTATTAAGTATTTTTTTTCATTTAGTGCCATATAATAACTAGAAAAAAGTGGGTCTAAAGGAGATCCCATTGCAATTCCATCTATTTGAGTATTAATATTAATATTAATATTTCATTCTCTTGTGGGGTATGATCTCATAGAACTGCATCACAAATTTACAACCTGTGTCTGTTATTCTGCAACCATTATCGTCACATAGCAATCATCTATGTCAACATAACTGAATATCATCTTTGATGGTAAATATCTTTGTTTAAATGTCCATATAACCACTCTGAAGATGGTTCATGTGAGCCAAAAGCTTAGATCAAGGAACAGTATGATAAAAAATATCCAAATGTTGGACAGATTTTGTCTTTATTTTCTCCTGAGAGTAAAGCAACTATATTTGTCTGTTATATTTAACAGTATAGGTTTGAATATATATATATATATATATATATATATATATATATATATATATATATATATATATATATATATATATTTAAACATGTCTGATAAAATAATTTAGATGTGTTGTGTTTACTTATTGTCAATAAAATCCTTTCGTAATCATGTATAAGCCATATTGTTTCATGATTAAAAACAGCATGAAAGTTACTGTAGTTATATTTATTCATTTTTATTTTTCCTAAGTATTTTTGATATTTTCAATTTCATCATCAGGGTTTTGATGGCTAAGACAAATAATTGTGTTCGCCTGAAATAAATTTTCGCAGTTAAACTATTAACAATTCAGGTCATGCACAAAGTGACAAATGCTGATTTTTTTAATTTTATGTTGTAAGAGAAATTCTTTGTGGTTGAATTATTCCAATTGTGAATATGCTTGTGAATATAACACCAGTTTCATAATTTTAAAATTTTAATGTAAAGGAGTTAAAAAATTAATTATATACTATACTAAATTCAATACTACTAACTTAATCATCCACAATAACTCCTCCACCCTAATTAAAAATTGTAATGTTTCCTTCAGCATCCCGACTCCATTGTTTTGTAGGCAGACTTGCCCATTAACTCTTCAATGGATATCAGCAATAAGGGAGGAAGAGAATCTAAGGAATATTTATTGACATATCATCAGACTATTTTTATATTTTATACTATATTTAGTATACTTTTTATTTTGTTATATTGGCATACTTAGTCTATTTAAAATACCACTTGTACCATAAAGAAGAGATCTGCATAGGTATATCCTCTCACACACAATTATTAATATTGCCTAAGGTGCATTTATTTAATAGATCAAGATTGATGTGCATCATCAGTTGGTGATCTACATCTGGATTTTGGCACCTTTTCCTCCAATAACCATTGCTTTTGTTGGAGTAGACATGATGCAGACAGGTCCAAAGTTATAACTAAATTGGTACTGTTTGCTATAAATACTTATATATATATATATATATATATATATATATATATATATATATATATATATATATATATATATTAGCAGCATTTTCACAATTCAGCATGTTTTATTAAAGACCACATAAAACATTTTTCTTTAAAATTTTTTAGTTTCTTGTTTTGGTACCAGGTAATGAATGTTTAGTTATAATGTGTGTAAAAATTGTCAGGATTTCACATTCTTTCAACTATCAGTGATCATTTTCAAGAACAGAATAAATTTGTATTCTTTTTATATTTCTATTTTCCTCCCATGTCATTTGCTACTTGGAATATTTTAATGTCATTTGCAGGCTGCTTACAACAGAGGCGATGCAACTTGTCACATTATAGAGATTGGGTTTGTGTTTTTATTAATTATTCAGTATATTTAATATATTAGTTCCTAGGTTAAAAGATATTTTATTAAATGTAAGTTTTACTTCCATGGTTATGATTTGAAGTATTGTTATCTTTTTTAACAATATCTGGTGCATATCTTTTTGTTGAGTATGTGTATCTGTCAACAGTTAGTAGCAATTTTATGGAACTGTTGTCTCATAAATGGCACGTTAGTTGATGTTTGATAGATGTATAGATGTATACATACAAATATATATATATATATATATATATATATATATATATATATATATAGATAGATAGATAGATATAGATATATACATATATAGATGTTGCAAGGAATAGATACAAATTATTTCCTAAAGGCATTATGAAAAATAAAAAAATAAGAGATGAAAACACTTACAGAACAGACCAACCGGTTTCATTCCCAAGCTCATCAGGGTCGACTGGGAACAATTTAACAATTATTGCAATATATATTGACTCACACAAAGACCCTACATACAATTAAAACATTAAAAAATTAAATGGTTAATGGTATGAGGGAAAAAAAAAAAAATTTGGAGAGTATGATACACACTAGCGTCTAATAACGTGAAGCCCAAGGAGATGGCTCCCTGGACCGAATATACAGAGACTCAAATGCCCGCAAATGAAATGGAGAGTGCAGTAAACCAATTCGGACTGAAATCCTTTGCACAATCCCTGCAATTTATCAAATGTTCTGTGATCGCTGACCTGGAAGTATTAACCAACTGGCTCTTATGGATTAAGAACTCGCAATGGGACATCCTGCCTGATCCTACAATCTAAACGTTGGGAAATCCTTCCCATGTAGTTGCTACTGCAACCACATTTAAAAGAATAAATCACAGAAGAAACATGATGGTGAGGAAGAGGATCCTTACGCATAGAGGAAAAGGCAGAGCGAGTCGCAAAATGAATCCTTAGTTGAGCTGAAAAATAGCACAGATGGACAGTAGACAAGACCCGCCTAGCCACAAGCTCACCCCGTGAACCAATAAAAGGAAGCCGCAAGTAAATAGGACATTTCTGAACTAAATATTGTTTTTCCTTTCGAAAATTAATAATCTTATCATGCATGACACTATCAAGAGTATCACTAGCATATCCATTTTTTAATAGAGTGCAGCAGATAAAATGCACTTCTTCATCCAAATATTGTTGACTGCAAATCATCAGGGCCCTATGAGTTAAGGTCTTGATGAGATTAAATTTTCACTTTCTGGGACAAAATTAATCCCAATGCGTATACAAACCAGAAAACGTTGGTTTGCGAAATACCGAAGTAAGAAATTGAGAAGGAGTCCGATGCACAAGGACATCAAGAAAAGAGAGACAAGAATTAGACTCCTTTTCGATGGTAAATTTCAAAGATGGATGAAGTTGGTTCATAACTGTGAGAAAGGAATCAGCTTCCACTTCACTATTAAAAAGACAAAATGTATCGTCCGCATACCTACGGTACATAGACGGTGCATTGTCATAAGTGAGGAGGGATGACTCATAAAAGCCCACAAAAATGTTGGCCAAAGTGGGACCCAAAGAGGAGCCCGTGGCAACCCCATCAATCTGTCTGTACATAAAATTGTTAAAGCTAAACTCCACAAACATAGTGGCGAATTGCATAAGCTCAACAAACACATTTTCTGGGATATCCGGAGGTGACAAACCACTTCGATATAACATGTTACAACAAATATCAATAGTTTCCATTACTGGAACACAAGTAAACAGAGAACATACATCAAAGGAACACATAAATTTATTTTTAGAAGGAGTATCACGAATAACCTGAACAAATGAAAAAGAATCCCTAATAGTATACAAGCTAAAATGTTCAACAACAGGTTCAAGAAGGTCTGAAAGAAAACTCGCAACCTTATGTTGAGACGAGCCTAACATGGACAGGATGGGTCGAAGGGGTACATCATCCTTATGAGTCTTCGGAAGACCATACAGACGAGGGTGAATAGACTCAACAGGTCTAATATCATCAGTGACCTCACGGGATATGAAACCACATTTAGCCCAAGATAAGAGTTTCTTTTGAAATTTAATTTCTATAGGAATTGTGCGATCATGTGTCTCTACTGGACCAAGAGGAAGAAATTTTGTAGTGTCACCAAGAATGCTTTGCATTTTGGAGACATAATCAGAATGGTCCAATAGGACAATACCAAGTACAAGTAATAACCAAGTTATTATTTGCTTTTAAAGTCCTGACCACGGACCGGTGCTGTTGACTCTACTTAGACTCAGAAAGGACTACAGGAGTTAAAGCATAAGTATGTGCCAAACTATTAAGAGTAGCCTTAAGATAGATATATAGATGTAGACATACAATTATATATATATATATATATATATATATATATATATATATATATATATATATATATATATATATATATATATCATCTTTCAACGATAATGTGATTAAGCTTATCAGACAATATGAAAGGAACTTACTTAAAATAAATAGACAAAACTTGTCTATATTATTTAATGAAACATGCATTAATGAAAAATTGCTGCCTTAATGTACACAATATATATATATATATATATATATATATATATATATATATATATATATAATGTATATATAAGAAAATCAATACATCAAAATTTTTCCAGTTTTAAATCCATATTGTATTCCATTCTTGAAAATGACCAATAATGGTTGAAATTGCCTATATATATATATATATATATATATAAATATATATATATATATATATATATATATATATATATATATATATATATATATATATATATATACATATATATATGTATATGCATGTATTACAAGAATTGTTGAGAATTGTTTCAATTGTATTGAATATTGATAAATTAATGATAACCTGCATTTAACTGGAATTACATTTCAATTAAATAGTAAATCATTTATATTGTATATATATATATATATATATATATATATATATATATATATATATACATGTGCAGAAAATTTTTACACTCACTAGAATCAAGCATTTATTAGCTTGCATGAAAAAGCTGCTCAACAAAATGCAAGAAAGGTCAGTAATGTTATCTGTCCTGACCTGGCATCACAACTTCAGTTGCTTTCTTACTACCATGATGTGGCTTCCCTCTGTCCTTTCTATAAATATTTTTGCTATCCTTTTTGGTACCTTGACTGCATAAATGTAAGCATACTACTAGATTGTCAACTAGGTCTCATTGTTTTACTGTTGAACAAGCTAGATGTAACCATTAGTTCTGTATTAATAGTTTCTTTTTTCACACTTCTCACCTGTGGACTCTCTTCCAGTTTTTTGCTTCCCTGTCATCTACAACCTTCAAAAATTGAAATGCAATATCAATCACCTTCTTCTGTCTTACTTTCTCCTTGTTAAAATTTTCTCATTCTCTTTGACTCTCAGTAAACCATGTCATCTTAGTGACATTACTGCCCTACTCTGGGTGAAATGGCTTTAAAAAATCATTTGCTGATAAATAGGGGTCACTTGGATGAACACCAAATAAAAAAAAGTTCCACATTGTTCCATCACATTAGCATTGTAAATATTAAGAGTAAGAAGAATTGAAAATTATGTAAATGCAAAAGAAATTGCTTTCTAAAAATAATTCCTGTGACACTGTCTTTAAAAATTGTATTTTAGTTTTCCTAGATGCATTGTTAATAAGAATTAGGGCATAGTAGAGTAATGGATAGTGGCTCAGATTGAGGAATCGGAGAGCCAAGTTCGAATTCCAGTCAGATCCATTACATTCACTTACGTGCTAATACCCTTGGAAAAGGTATGAATCCTCTTCTCCCCCGCCAGCTATGTGTAAATAGCAGGACAGACCAGGTTCTAGAGCCTTGGATGGCAACTGGTCTACTGCAGAAAGAAATGGAAACCTACTTTGGGAAAAAATCTTCCTCATCAGTCCTGATACAAGAAACATGATCGCCTAAGCGTGTATCACACATGGCACATAACTGCCTGACTGACAGACTGACTGTCCTAATATAGAGATATTCAACAGTCTGTCACAAGATCATCTCTGTAAACCCTGAAATATTTTAAGTAAGTTTGCTTGAAACCTTTATGCAATTCAGTAGCCTATATCTTAAACACCAATACAAATAACAATGTTATGTATTTATTGTTGAAATTAATCTGGGGATATATAAACTGTAAACCTGTTTTTTTTTTTTTATAATTTCATGATTATCTTTCCTTCACATAATTTCTGGGTCACCAAACTAAAAGTTAAATCTATGATTGCCAAAACTAATAAGTAACCATAAAACAAGTTTTACAAGCTAATAGAAGAGCTCATGTAATTTTAATGCACACTCTCAGTGTGTCTAATGAAAATCTTGATAGAGCCAAATGAATAGAGGACACTGAGGTGAATTTAACTGGAACCTGATGATACATTAATCTGTAAAAGTTAATGAATAAATTAATATAAAGTAACCTTCATCATTATTATCAATATTGTTTTAAAAATACAACCAATTTTAAATTAGCAAGAATAACTCATATTAATCTCATTATTTCCTTTGACAAAATTAATTTTTATTTTGTATATGCTGAGTAAATATAAAAAAATAAAAGCAAACTCAGGATTTCAAAAAAATTTCAAATTGAGCTTTCATCTACATTTATTCAAGTAATCAAGGCCGGCATGTACCTGCCCATAACCCTCTGACCAGTGGAGGGTGGGGCTGATTGGGGGCCCTGGGCAGTGCTTTGTGACACTGACTATCTTATCAACATTTGCTTTTTTCTACCTACATTTATATACGTTACAAATTGAAATTAACTGGCTTAAAGGATGAAAACTTTGTGTGGATTTTGATGTCAATCTTGAATTTATTTTTGTCCAAATCTGTGAATTTGTCATTTTTCTTTTTTCACAAT
Source organism: Acanthosepion lycidas (assembly GCA_963932145.1). Classification (NCBI taxonomy): domain Eukaryota; kingdom Metazoa; phylum Mollusca; class Cephalopoda; order Sepiida; family Sepiidae; genus Acanthosepion; species Acanthosepion lycidas. The sequence continues at coordinate 59,565,035 of OZ010579.1, read as the reverse complement.
GACAGCCATCTCAAAAAGATACAGCTAGGAACCTTGACAACACAAGCTCCACCTACTCACTCGGTAAAAATAGCACTTTACATTCATCTCAATGTTATGGCAGAATTTTGGAATAGAGGTTGCATCTGTTTTTTTTTTTTGTTTTTTTTTAAATCTTTTTTAGTTTGGACATTCAAAAAGTCTTGCCTTTGTTTTTAAAGTTGAAAAACGAACAAAACCTCACCACAAGCAAAATACATTATTAAATAAAAATACATTTTTTTTTAATTATATTTTTTAATTTTTATATAAACTAGCCCAGCAGGAGTACTTTAGGCTAGTTAGAAAAATAAAATTATTTTATCTTTATTTGACACCTTCTTTCTTCATATACACAACCGATCTCCGTAGTTTGTTTGTATTTATTTTGTTGAGTGCAATTTTTATTTTCTTTTAAAATCACCATTCTTTATGATCCCTTTATCACATAAAGTCATTCTTAAAAGACATTATTATTAGAGGACCCAAACTATGTATTGTAATATTTTGATTTTTGAATATGTCATAGTAAGTGTGCTAGAAAAAGAATAGAAAAACATAAGCAATGTACTGCGCCCTGCTTAAATTTTCTTTTAATTCCAGTTTAATTAGAGATTAAATAAGAAGATTTTTAATTTAGATTTAATTAATCAATTGCAATTGCAACAAAAGACGAAATTAAAGTTTAAACCTTAAAAAAAAAGTTGTTTTTTAAACCTTTCACTCTGTTCGATATTTAAATTTAACTTAAAATGAGTGATTTATTTAATTTTTAATCGCGTATAACTACGGTTACAGTAGTTACTACCTGTTACTTCAGGTTGTTTATGATACACCAAGATTGAAAAATGGACGGACAGACGGATGAAGGAAGGAACACTCATACACTGCGCTTTATTATTATCTTTATTATTATTAATAATTTTTATGATAGTTTTTACTATAATATTTTTATTGTTAGATAAAGTAAAGATATCATATACAAATTAATAAATAATTATTATCTCGTGAATAAATATTGCATTTTTATGAAAAAGGTTACCTCACAAATACATTATTTTAATTTACTTAACTACTTACATTAGGATAGCTTAATACGTTAATTATCTTTAATTAGGATTCAGTGAAGAAATGTTTTATAATCCTAAAGAAAGGAAAAATAATACAATATAAAATTTATCATTTTTTTTATAACAGCTGATGTACTTTCTTAAATAAACGTTCGTTAATCCTAAATAAGTAAAATAATAATCTAGGTTTTAAAAATGATTTTTTAAAATGAAAAATCTTTCTTGAGGCTTCTGCTTTTACTTTAGTTTCAATTTCAAGTTAATAAATTTAATTTCCAATAAGCAAAGTATTCCTTTAAAACACTTAATAAAAACTAAAATTTTAGCATAAATTTCATATATTTTCCTATTCCAGTTGTTGCATCAAAGTTAAGAAAAATTAATAGAATTATTTTGTAAAAAAGAATTAAAACAAAAAATTAAAATACAATAGAAAAAGACTAAAAAACTGGTTAACAACGAAGCCGGTAAATAAATTCTCTTCTTTGAAGTTCACATTTTGTCCCTTTCTGTTTACCTTTACGTTTTACAGTAATAAAAATAAAAGCAAATTCTATGGATTCTTGAGACCAAAGTTTTCAAACCTATGTGAGAAATCCATACTTTGACACCGGTCACTTGATTTTGATTTTTCTGTGTTTTTAGGGTGGGTAAAAAGACTAGAGATACAATGCCATGAAATTAAAGAGTAATAAAAAAAGATTCTTGTATATTGGAATTCTCACATTTTCATTTCATAGTTTTAGAGATGACTTCTCTCAGATTCCACTGACAAACTAAAAGGAAAACTCTTCTGTAGAGCCTTTGCTTGAAAAACTTTGATATTGTTTCCGAAAAGTAAGTGTTGTTTTCTTTTTTTGGATGCTAGTCACTGAATCAGCATTTATTTTTCCAATTAGAGTATAAATTTGAATAAAATGATCTTTAACAAAATCAAAATGTAGGTATCTCCACAAATTCGCTAAAACAGGAGCATATCAAAATATAAAAATACCCTAAACATAATAAAAACAGATTTATCATCAAAATCTTTGTTATTAAGAGGAAAGGCTGAAGAAATTTTGATTATTAAATTATATTTTTGTCCTTTTCAGAACATTCGAAATTTTGGTTAAAATTTTTGTTTTTCTTGCATCAGCAGAGGACCAAAGATTAGAAAGTTTTAGCATCTTTTGGGTGGTGAAAAACTAAACACCTTAAATTGGAAATTCTTGCAAAAACCAAATAATTGTCAGATTTTAATGAAACTTTCAAAACTTATTCACAAATGAATGAAATTATTTTAGAAAAGTCCTTCTTAGAAATTCTTGGTAATTTATTTTTTACTTCTGTTACCCCCACTTATTTAAATTAATGACATTTTGAGAAATTAAATTTTGTAAATCAAATCTTATGTTTACATTTAAAAGCAGAAGTCATTGGAGAATTTAAATCATCAATTTCTTTTTGTATAAATAAAACAGGATTCCCACGTACTGAAAATCTTCTCTAGATCATAAAATAAAAAAATGCAATAGTGCTAAAGAGTAAGACATTATTTAATTACAAAAGCTTTTAACAGATGAATAAGATAGATTATGGACACTAAAATTTAGTGTCTTAAGAAAAAAATTTCCGATGAATAATGAAATTTTTCAAGAATTGTTTTCATTTTTTTAGAATTTTAATTATAATAATTTTGTAAAGTTTTAATGAAATGAAACCCTTTACAATTCTGTCTTTGCAGAGGTTACATGATATTGCTATTTATGTTTACTTACTAATCATAAATAGAAAAGCTTATTACAATTTAGCAAACCACAAAATTTTAAAATGAATTATGAATTTTTTTTTGTATAACATTTATACATATTCATACTATAAACATGCCAAATTTTGAAAATACAGATGTACACAACATCATCAGAAAATAAAAGCGATAACTATAGTAAATTTAAAGCCAGAGTACATAAAATTCAATAAAACATTAGATTTCAAAGATTATTTTCCTAAATTTTTATGATTACTGGGTAGTTAAAAACTAGATGAAAAAGGTGCTCACATTATAATTTTTACAGATGTAGCCACTGTAGAAAAAAAAATTACATAAAATTCCGTTTGTCAGTCAAGCTGTCAACACCATAGGTACCACTGTGTTAAAAAATGCCTTTCTGCACTATTTTAAACATAAATAAATAATATTTGTTTCAAATCAGATTCTTTATACTTTAAGTCATCTAATATTCTCCAAATAAAGTTTCAGAAAAGCATATTTTTGTTTTTGAAACATTTTTAATGAAGTAAATTACATCAAGATGACAAATGACTGATGCCTAAAAACGTTGCCAAAATCAGCTATTTTAGCAATTTCCAAATGAAAACTCCTTCCAATCAAGGTTTTCCAGTTAGCTTTGCAATGCAGAAAAAGTATTTTGCTCATTGAAAATGCTAATTTTAATCTATTAGCTTGAAATTAAAACTAAAACAAAAGTAAGATATTTCATTTTTTAAAATACATTTTAAACCTTAGGTATTGCATTTCTGTGGCAGTACCTACTTTACTGTAAGTCCATATATACAAAATTTATACACACATGTCCATATATACACATTTATAAACACACAAAAAATTCAAAATTATTTTTAATATATTGGGGTTCAATGAATTGTAGTAAGCTTTGCTATTTATGATTAGCAAATATAGTTTTACTTAATAAAATTATCACCTAATTGGTAAATATTAATCAGAATCTTAAGATTTAAAACTTTATTAATTATTCTAATTAAAATTTAAAAAATGAAAATAATAAGGGATGTAAAAAATATATTTTTCAAAGATTTACTAAAAAGAAACATTTTAAAAATCAATTTCATTCATTTCTGAATAAGTCCCAAAATTTTCATTAAAATCCAATAATTATTTGATTTTTGCAAAAATGTTCAAATCAATGTGTTTTTCACTGCAAAAAAGATGCTAAAATTTCCTATGCTAATCTTTGGTTCTCCCACTGACACAAGAAAAAACAAGATTTTAAACCAAAATTTTGAATGTTCTAAAAAGGATTAAAAAATATAATTTAATAATCAAAAAATCCTTTTCTCATAATAATAACAAAGATTTTGATGATAAAACTATATTTTTACAAAGTTGGGGGCATTTTTCATTATAATATTCTCATTCTTTAGCAAATCAGTGGAGTTACTAAAATAAAACTAAGGCATTATTCAATTAAAAAAGCTTTTAATATCTTATATTAATAAGATATGTTTGCACTCCTTTTTCCCATCTTTCTGGCAGCATTTGAATGTGTTAGAAAAACGGCACATCTTTTGAGGTTAACCATGGGTCGACCGATTTTTTGGCATCTTTATAAGAATGAAAGTGTTGCTCAGCCAGGCCTTGTACCATCAATCAGTGATAATCAGACGGACAATGTCTGGTGAATACGACGGGTGGGGTAGGACTTCCCATTTTAAGCATTTCCAAGTAGGTTTTTCACCTGTTTGGCAACATATGGCCTAGCATTTTCATGCTGCAAAATCAGTCATGTCTCTGCTCCTAGAGTGGCCATGTTTTCTTCAATGTGCAGCTCAAACACATCAACTGTAGTCGATAGTGATCTCCTGTGATGGTTTTGGTTGGTTTGAGCAGCTCATAATAAACTACCCCCAGCTGATCCCAAGTGCAGAGTTGAAGCTTCGAACCATGAATATTCAGCTTTACTACCCAATGTTGATGTATGGCCAGGCTTACCCCACAATCTTCTACATTTAGGGTTATAATCATTTATCCACTTTTCATCACCAGTCATGATACAATGAAAAAACCCTTTCCTTTTCAGCCGTTGGAGTAACTGTTCACATGTGACAAGACTCCATTTGATGTCTTTCGGCTTCAACTTGTACGGCACCCAATGTCTTTGTTTTTGAATCATTCCTAATGTTTTGAAACATTTCAAAACTGTTGTGTGATCAACTCCTAATGATTCTGCAAGTTCAACTTGCACCTGACATGAGTATTCATGAAGTAATGCCTTCAGTTCTTAGTCTTCAAACTTTTTATCTTCAACATCAAAATCATTATTTTTGAAGCATTTAAACCAATCTCTGCATGTTGTTTCCAACAGAACATGGTCGCTGTAAGTCTCATCAAGAATTCTGCATGCTTCAGCTGCAGATTTCTTTTGAATAAATTAGTGCAGTAAAATTCCATAGAAATACACTTTCTTTGACACAAAATCTGACATATTTAATGCTATAAAAAACAAATTTGTTCACACTTTGTCAAAATGACATACACTGAATTTCAAGCTTGCTTATAGTACTTCCTTATAGATGCATTACCATCTGAAACTACACACACAGCTCTGGTAACTTATAATGCATAAAAATATTAGCTTTAATCTGAAATGCTTAACATTTTTTTGAAAGATGTGTTAATAAGTATCACTAACTGAAGATGCTGTGTGTTTTGTCATTTATGACTCAGTCAAATAGACAAGTAAAAAGTATATTTTAAACTGAATTTATTAAACAAGGATGTAATAACTAGAATTATATTTTTTTGTGTCTATCAGGTAATTTCTCAACATAATCATTTTTTAATCATATTTTTTATATTATCTTCAGTCTGTCTTAGCTTAAACTGGTGTAAATTCATGATAAATTACCTTCATATTATTGTCATAAATGTAATCATTCAGATTGACTTAAATCAGTTTGTTCTGATTCAACACTCAAGTGTCTGCCATTCATACAAGATGGACAAAAAGAGATAAGATTTGGCATAGTATTTTGCCATAACATTGCTAATAATATTCAAGAACAAAAATCAAATGTGACCTTCAATGTAAAGTGACTTGGTATGCTGGAATTATTGAGATATGTCTAAAGAATTTAATTACTTTTAATGCAATAATTCCAGTAACATTATACCATTTGTCTCACTACTGCCACATCTGGTTTGGTGCTCTTGCTATATATCTTGAGATTCTTGACAAAATTCAAAGAAGAGTCTGTAATGACCTAGCATCTTGACTTCAATCACTTTTTCATCGACATGATGTAGTTTTCCTGTGTCTTTTCTTCAAATATTTTCATGGCAACTGTTCTGATGAGCTTTTTTCCCTCGTGCCTTGATGATATGAATTTAAGTGTGGATTGGATTGGCAACTAGGCTTCACTGTTTTACTGTTAAACTAGCTATATGCAACTGCTACTTCTATTCTAACAGTTTCTTTTCTCACACTTCTCATCTGTGGAACTTACTTCCAATTTCTTGCTTCCCTGCCACATATAATCTAAAAACTCTAAATGTAGCATCTGTCGCCATTGTGGGAAAATTAAATAAAATCAATAAATAGAATAATAATAATGAATAATAAAAAAAGAAAAGAAAATGAGATATATTTTCTCATGACGTTAGTAATAAAGTAACTGGAAACTTCCATCCTCTCTCTCTTTGTCCCTCTTGCTCCAAGATGTAGCGTCACATGGAACAGACGTCCTCACTGAGACACATTTGTTTTCCCAGTTCACTGACAACTGAGATCTCTTTCTACTTTCCAACACATAGCCTTCACATGTATCTTCCAAGACCTCCATCTATAAAGTAAAGCAACCTTTTCTTTGGTTGTTCCAACTCAGTGCAAGACTGGCTTGAGCTCAATTATCATAAACATGCCAACTCTCCAATGATGAAGTAAGTACAAACTTTTCTTTAGTTGTTCTGACATGAGCTTCACTATTATAATGATGCTTATCCTTTCTTATCCTAATTTCTGGACCCAAAAATGAAAACAGACATACCCAAGAGATATTGAGAACTTTGTTTCACTACAGTTTAGATAAAAAAGAGAATAAACAGTCTGTAGTAAAAACCCAAATTTTTGTATGCTTCTTCTTTGTTTGCATGTGAACACACACACACACACACCTAAAATATACGCAAACATGCAACCTTCAAACTTCATACCATCTTCTGTTTTCCTGAACCCTGTTCCTTTATTGTCCTCTTCTTACTTCTCACTAAAGTCTTCTCATTTTCTTTCACTCCCTGTAACCCCCTGTATCCTAGTGGCATTATTGCCTTGTTTGGGGTAAAATGATTAAAAAAATACATGTAGCTTCGAACCATTCAAGAAAAGGCATTTTCTTTACTAACTACAACTTTTCAGAATTGAATTGATATCAAAATCAATGGATATAATGAGATTGTGGTGCTAGATTTTAATAGAGCAAATTTTCATATTAAAATAATTTAAATAAAACATGATTCAAGGTAATTATTTCTAACATTATTGAATTGAGATCAGTCAAGATCTTTAAAGTTTTTTAATCATTTTTCTTTTCTACTTGAAGGAAGCAAAATCAAAATATAATATTTCACTTTTTAAGATGGTTGTAGAGGAAGAAAAATAAAATTCTTTCCTGTTGACTGTGTAACATTTTGCTTGAATATCAAAATCCTTCAATTAAATAATTGAGAACTGTAGGCATAAATTATTATACAATATCAAATATACTCTAAAACTCACTGTTTCTATTTTTTGCAAGTTAATGAATAATCATAAACCTTTAAAATTTGATGTTTCCAAATTATATTCATTACAAAGCATAATGTATATAAACACATTCAGCAGTGAATGGATATATAAAGTTTTATATATAAATTTCTTATATAAAGGTATTACTTAAAACGTTGCTATGGTAATGAGTTTTCCTTTGTATTTTGACTGTAAAGTAACAAAATTTTAACATAATTAAAAATATTCAGCTTCCAATTTGTTTTCATATATTCCACTCCATATCTATACTTTTAAAAATATTTCACATCAATCATTTATAATATAATGTTATGTACAGTTTTAGATTCATATTTATTTTTAATTAAGAACACAAAGGCAAAGATTTCAAGACTACAAGATTTCTCTAAATAGTTAAAATATTCAATTGTTTCAAACTCCTTTTAGTGCATTATATGAAGGCTAGCAGATGCAACATTTAGTTAAGGAAATTGAGTAAATGAAAGGAAGTTAAGTCAAATTATTTTGTACATTCTTATAATCAATCAGTTCTTGCTTTTGCATCTTTCTAATCTGGAGAATAAAAAATAAAACATCAATCAGACTTGAATCTTTATGGATAATCGGAGAGAAAGTGGCAAAGGAGAAAGTGAAACACGAAATGAAAAAAGGAAATAAAGAAAAATAGAGTTTATAAAAAATTAAATTTTTTAAGCTTATATTCTTTGAGCTGAAATTCAATATTTATATCTATGAATGGATTCTTAGAAGTACATATTTTATTTTTTAGTATGTTTTTTATGTTTTATGTGCCATGTCTCTTTAGGATGCAGGCTATCATGGCTCTCCACATCTTCCTATTCTTTGCAGCTCTAAGCAATATTTGTCTCCTTAACTATTCATTCCAGCCCTTGTTTTGCTGTTCATTTACAACAAACTCATTATATGTGTTACTTACTATCTTCCATTGCTCCTCTTGCCTTCAATATATCCTGTAAATATCAAAGTCTTCAAGGCCTCTTTCCTTATTATGTACTCCAGAAATTTCAACTCTTTCTGATTCTCAATAAATGTCTTATTTTATTCTTATTCTCTTTAAAATCTTTCCTCTTCCAGCATTTGTCCCCATACGATCTCTCCCAGAGATTACACATGTAAAATAATAATTATTAAATTCCATTCTCTGATTTTTCAAGAACTATGCATGGAGACATATCACTTTTTTTAGTGTGCTCTTCAATTTTGTGTATTCAATTCGTCCATGCATTGAATATTACTGCCACATCAAGTTTGGTGTTTCTGCTATACATTTAGAGATTGTAGATAAAATGCAAAGAAGAATATGTAATGTTATTGATCCTGACCTGGCATTTCAGCTTCAGTCACTTTCCCACAACAGTAATGTAGCTTCACTCTGCCTTTTCTATAAAAACTTCCATAGTGATTGTTCTGATGAACTTTCCCGCTTGTAAATACACACTGGGGTTAAATTTTATATTGTTATTTATATTCTCTACCCATACAGACAAATTGTACATATGGGAACAAGATAGACTTCATAGAGACTTTTAGTTATTATGGTGTCTGTAGTAAAAATGGTAAGTAATAATCCGTTGTTTTAGTGTAAGAACTATTGTTGTATGTTTGGGTCAGTAATTACGGCTATCTAAGTTTAAATATAAGACAGTTGAAAACCAGCCTTTTTCCCAACCACCTTTTTGGCTTTGTGCCATATTTTTGTATAATAAAAAATAAATATACTTTCCTCATTGGTACCTAAAGTTTATGGATTTAACAGTACTAGATTGACAGCTAAGTCTCATCATTTTACTTTTGAAAATTGAAATTGCTAGCTGCAACCATAAGCTCTATGCTAACAGTTTCTACTCACACACTTCTCACTTTTGGAACTATTTTCCAGTTCCTTGCTTTCCAGTCAACTTTGATCTTCAAAGATTTAAATGCAATGTCAATCATTATCTTCTATCTTCTTAATTCTTGTTCTTTTATTGTCCTCTCACTTTAATAGTGTTTAATTTTCTCATATTCACTCACATTTGGTAATCCCTTGCATCTTAGTGGCTTTATTGCCTTGTTTGGGGTGAAATGATTACAAGAAAAGAAAAAGGTAAATATTCCAGGAAATGAAATAAAATCATGAATCATAGAGTTGCCAATTTCTCATTTAGACATGAATCATGGATGAATTTCCCATATTGTTCAAAAAAGTTTAAATCATCAATTGATATAAATAATCTGATTATCCAATGAAACATCAATTACTGATGCCTGTCATTTAAAGATGAAGAAAAGTTTCTATTTTTGCATCAAAGAAGAATACATGTGAAAAAGATTATAATTGGATGAGTAAAGTAAAGATCATTTATTGACCACTAATAATTGACCATTAAAATAACTGAGTAAGAGTAACAACAGAATAAGTATTTTTCCTCACTTGCTTTTACTCATTTCAATAGATTCTCATGATATTTGAGGTTTTATAATCTAATTACCATTTTAAGCCTAAAAAATAATCCTGTATAAATTATGGACAAATAGGTGATGTTGATAGTTTTTATATGCTATATTCATTCTATTTCTATCACTTTCCAATTTCCATGCATAATTTAATGATATTACTGGGTAAATAATAGAATGTAATTCATCTAAGCCTAATGTTTAATGTTTTATTATCAATTTCAGTTTCATGCATATCAATCGATTGCATTACTTATGATTCATCTATGAAGCAATGTGCAAGAAAGTGCGGAAAAGTTCTTGTTCTCAGCCTAACCAATAAGCCCTTCTCAAAAGAATTCTCATGATTGGCCATTTGGTCATATTCTGGTAAACGGGATGAATCAAGATCTTTTTAGCATGGATCATACTTGATTTTAATCTGAAAGTTGCTGAATTGTATGCTAAAACTTTTAAAAATTATTTCTAAAAAGAATGATTTTAAGGATATGGCACTTTCCTCCATTGTCAATGGCAATATCAATTTAATTTAAACCAAAAATGGTTATTTTTATCAATTACAATACACGGGGTAATTTTTCTCTGATGTTCAAAGAAATTTATTAATCTATTTTTCTATTTTTCGCTTGCTTTAATTATTCTAATGCAACTAATGAATTATTTCTTTGTTTATTCCCAAGGTAAAATGAAATATTAGCAGGCTAAAATTAGCCAAATTCCCTTTATTGATTTTTATCCTTTTCCTGAAAAGTGTTTTCTTTTTTTAATCTTTGTTTTATGTTACTTAATTATTCTCAAACTTTTTTAGGGCATATCATTAAAATTGAATTTTAAAATTGTTCTTCCAAACTTTAAGTTATCATATTTTTCCATGTTTAAACACTTAAACAATATTTCACTCATATTTCTTTAAATTGTAAGATATCTAAGATCCAGAGATATACATGTAAGCAATACATCAGCATATGTCAAATTACTATAGATGGAAATGAGAAAGTTAACGGTTTATTATAAGTAGCTGGCCAGTGATTGGTTATTAATTGAGACAATTTGATTTACATGTAATCTATAGTTGATTGGTTGAAATTGCTGTTGCCTAGTGTAGAGGATACAATGCATTTGATATTAACATCACTATTTTTTGTTTTATTTTGAAGCAATAATATTTTTTTAAAGATATATAACTTGCAATACCGTATAAGGAATTTTAAAACTGGAAATCATATCTTTCTAGTCAAATAATTAATCCTGTCACAGAACACTGATTATATTTATTTAATATTTTCTGTTGATGAAGTTATTATAGATAAAGGAATCTTCTCTCAAAAAGGTAAAGTAAAAATGAAAAAGAAAGAAAATTATTCTGTAGTGTTTGTGAAGAAAATGTTAAAATGTTTATAAATTAACATTTGATAAAATGAGAAAATTAAACAATTTAAATTATAGTGGGCATTTTATTATAACATATTCTATTAATCAATTTCAGACAAAATAAAACTTCATTTTATTGAAAATTATTAAGGTACAATATCCCCATTACGTAAATACAAACTTAAAATTTAATCAAATTATGAAGGAAGAAAAAATTTACAAAAAAATTAATTTGCTTTAATTTATTTTTAATTGAGTATAGTTATGTTATTAGAAATACAATACACTTCAGAAGAGAGTCAAGCTTTTTTCTGTTAAATATTTACATGTATTCTTGTGTTTGCTACTACATCCATGTGCCATGTATAAATAAAATACAACGTATCAAGTAGCTAATCAGAGTAGCAATCCAAGTTTGGTTTTAGTTAAAGTAGTAAGTGGAGTCATGAAGAAATCTTCTTGCATCTAATCTATTTCATGTGAAAACTGTCTTGATAGGCAAAAACTGACAAAAAAAAAAAGAAACAAATTTTTGCACCTTAGAAATTTTTGGACAATAAATAATTTGGATTTACACTTTATCTCCTTTCTTTTCTTTTGTGGACAAGTTGAATATTTTTACAAGGTCAAATTTGCACCCTCTCAGACAATTCTTTTGAATTTTTGAGATAGGGAATTATCATTATTATACTTTCTAATTAATTCATCTTTGACATATTGCTTGTCTGTCTCTTTCACTGAATCAGAGTATATAATTTTTTAGTATCTAACCCAGGGATTGAACTCATGACCACTAGATTAGTAGATGTACACTTTTTCTTTTTTTGAATCATTTCACCCCAAGAAAGGTGACAATGTCACTAGAACACAGGGGTTTACTTAGCCAATGTTTTCATTCACTAGGTTAGATGTTCTGTAGGATAATGGGATTGTAGGAAATTGGAGCCTTGAACCTATTATAAGACTTAATGTTAATCCTAATGTTGTCTGCCTCTTTAACTGAATGAGACTATATATGACTTGACACTATCTATACAGTAATTAGGTAGCAGAAGTTTTTATTCTTTGGCCAAATGTTCTTTCTCTCTTAATTAAATGCTCCCATATGGTGTCTGTTTCTATGCTATAAGTACAGAGAGGGTTACTAGAGCCTTGCATATGTGCGTATTTTAATTGCCCGATTTTCCAATGTTCTCTATCATTCTGATTTATTCTACAAGGCCTGATGGCCCACCCAACTTTTCCCTCAACACATCATCAACAAAGCTTGATTTCCTCATCTACTTTCCACATTTATATCTTTCTGATGTTTCCCCATTCTTAATTTCATGGTGGGTGGTGGCCTGGTCTTGCATTTATATTCCCTACCAAAACTGCATGGAATGATAGGAAAATAATAGATTCATTTTGAAATTCAAAGGTTATCAATGGATTTTTCTATAGTATACATGGCTGAGTGGATGAAAATATTGGTTAAGTAACTTTAGTTATCTGGTGGTTGTGGGATCAATTCATAGGTTGGTTAGGGAAAAAACAAAAAACAACATATCCTCTGGTTCAGTGGAAGAGACAAGTGATATTTTCAGAACAAATTAGTTAGGAAGAATTAACTAATATGAGATAGCCATTAGCACAGAAAGTGGGATGAAAACAATCTATCCCTATGGATTGAATAACAGGATCACTTTGAAAATTTTCAGAAGGTTACCAACTTCAGATATCTGAAGGAGGCTAGATTGTACAATAGTTGAAACTATTGTTACTATAACAACAAAAATGAAGATATTACTTTGAGGATACCAGGGTATATTTATTATTATTATTATTATTATTATTATTATTATTTTAAATTTACTTGCAGTAAATTACATTTATTTTATTGAATTTGACTAATGGTCAAAAATGAAATAGAGCTGAGGAGTGTCTTTGAGAAAATATTGTTCTTTATAGAGGATGTTAATAATTATGTTATTGATTATGATTTTGAATTACACTTATTTGATTAGTGAATAAAAATAAATAGCTACATAACACACTGGTAATAAAAATAGAATTAAATCATTTCTCAAGAGAGGTGAAAGCAAATGATTCTACTATTATCGAACATGTTGGAATATTAGGGGAAACTTTTTAGAATTTGAGGAACATAAAATATCACGTATATCTTTCATGTACATTTTGCAGATGTTGCTTTTAAAACATCTATCCAAAAGATATTTGTCTCTGAAAATATATTACAATAACAATATTACAATAACAATATCACAATAACAATATTACAATAACAAATTAAACTGTCCTCTGAATATAAAACATAACTTAGTGTAGTCATAAAAAACTGAAAAGAATTTTATAAGAACAATAAGAAGAATAAATGATAAAAGGAACATAAGATAATGATGAGAGATTTTTATATAAAGAAAACTTTTATCTATCTATCTATATATAAAATTCTGTGATTTTCATTAGTCCATCCATCACACCCACTAAAATAGCCATACACTGACCAATCAAAACCAAATTTTTGGGAGAAGTGCAAACAGGTAATGGGGTACAAAGTACAGTCGGTTTACTAGGGTGTGTAGCTTAGTACAATAAATTTTTATTAATTTTTCCCCAAAAATTTCCCAATGAAATTAAAAAACTTCTAGTGTATAAACATGCTCTGTTGGTACATAGTTGAGTTGATAACAGCATAAGCATTACATTGATGTAACCAAATCTTACTATACTCAATTTATCAAGGAGGTGAATTCTTGATAACATTAATCTGGAAAGACAGTCTCAGTAGGTGACATTGGAAAATGCCTGATAACCCTACCCCATAAGTTTACCCAAGTTTTGTGAGTGAAATTAGGCAGATAAAACTGTTTGGAAGCTGCCAATGTTTGTGCTAACATGAAGATACAAGTCATTGTGACTGAGTCCCATTTAACTACTGATCAAGTTAGATTATGAGCATTCTTCCAGAAACTGTAACTAAGGTAAACACAACATAGTTGTAATATAATCCTCCGGTTGGCTGTGTGGGGGCTGAAGAAATGCATATGTCCCTGAGCAGATTTCTTCAATAGGGATTAACTAATTACTCTACCAGATGCATACATTTAGAAACATGCAGTCAACCATTATTATTACATGTTTTTTTATATTATATGACATTTTCATTAAGAACATAACAAATTGACAGAGGAGTTGAATTCAACTTACACTTAAAAACAATATTTCTAGAACCATGTGATTATCATCAGTTCCACTATTGAAGCCAAGAAAAATGCACCTATCATCAATTTGTCTGTTGAAGCCAAGAAAAATGCACCTATCATCAATTTGACTGTTGAAGCCAAGAAAAATGCACCTATCATCAATTTGTCTGTTGAAGCCAAGAAAAATGCACCTATCATCAATTTGACTGTTGAAGCCAAGAAAAATGCACCTATCATCAATTTGACTTTTGAAGCCAAGAAAAATGCACCTATCATCAATTTGTCTGTTGAAGCCAAGAAAAATGCACCTATCATCAATTTGACTTTTGAAGCCAAGAAAAATGCACCTATCATCAATTTGACTGTTGAAGCCAAGAAAAATGCACCTATCATCAATTTGACTTTTGAAGCCAAGAAAAATGCACCTATCATCAATTTGACTTTTGAAGCCAAGAAAAATGCACCTATCATCAATCCAAATATTGAAATTAAGAGAAATGCTACTATCACCAATATGACTTGTGATACCAAGAGAAATGTGCCTGTAATTATGTTACTTCTCCAACTATCCGTTTAAATAAGAGATAATGTGCATGTATTAAGGATAATTATATATATTTAGACAAATGAAAGCAATTGAAATGAGCAATGATAATTATATCATTATTCTTAGCTGTGTGTATATTAATCCTAGTTTTATCAAATGCATAAAAAAGTTTACATAGTCTGTTAATTGATAATACCAGAAAAGGACATTGTGTTGAAAATTAAGAATAGAGATAAAGATTTTTGAATTATATACTCTTCTGCCTGTTCCTTAACAGTTGTTATATATATTAATTTAAAAGCCTGGCAGGCAGTGACTGGCCATGACTTCATAAGCTTCATGTGTCTGCCTGATGACTGTGTGCAAACATGAAATGCATGAAACCTATAGTCATAGTCACCGCCTGCCTGGTTTTTAAATTAATATTAAAGCACTGCCATTTTTTATCATATTGAGCACTTTTATGCCAGTGGGCTACCTTTGGGCAGACTCTTTCTAGAGCTGTTCATTCTTTCCTGGATTTATATATATATATATATATATATATATATATATATATGTGTGTGTATATATATATATATATATATATATACAAACATAACAACTATTATGTGACTGTGATAGTACAATGAACTTAAACTGGTAGGTAGCTTAGGTACTTTTTCAAAGAATGAAAATCAATCTCAAAAATTAGAGAAAAATATGAAAATATTTTTTTACCACTTCACAAAAAACAGCAAAATGTTAAAGAAGGTATCAATTTCTAAATTTTTGTTTTTGTAACTTTTTAACTCTCTCCTTTTAGAGATATTCTTCTTTTGGTTGTAGACCACAAAGCCAGCCATATTGATTAGTCTATTTTATTGGTTTACTTTTGGTGTTGGGTGGATGTATGTCTTGAGTGATGGCAGATTTAGGAAGTATGAGGGTCAGTTAAGTTCTTCTTTCTCATAAAGATACTATAAGCCAAGCTAGGTGATTGGTTTTCTAAATTGATTCCCTACAAAACAATGAAAGTAGCAAAAAGTATTGATCTCAAAAGTTAGAATCAGTTGTATAGTTACCAGGATATATATGAATATGTGTGCATTTGCAGGAATGTAAGTAGAAACATAAAAGTGAAGCTATGGAAATATAACTCTAAATATGAATATATAATTACATTCAGACATATAAATATTCATGATTTATATATATATATATATATATATATATATATATATATATATAGTTATAGTATATGAGAATATGATATATAAATTTCTATATATCAGGACACTGCTAGGCAATTGAATGACAAAGTGGAAAAATTTAATGCAACATGCTTTGTCCTCTAGAAGGATGTCATCAGACTAAAATAATATTTTTATTGATAGAATTATTTTCCTGTAAGAGGGGGAGGGGGTGATATAACCAATGCTCACATTTAAATGTCTCAATTCCTACACATACATAATTCCACCAATAAAAACATTACTTTAGTCCAATGAAGTCATAAAATGATGTGTAATATGTTTTGTACTCTAGAATTTAGAGTAAAAAACAAATTATATATATACATACACATAAATATAAATATACACATACAGGTTGTGAAAATTGTCGCCATTTTATATTTCTAATTTCGTATATGCATTTTTGATTTTATCAGCTGCACATTATAGAAGGGTCAGTTGGGCACTGTCTGTGAGAAAAAGAGCACCATGATGCAATTCACACTGTCAGAAATTTGGAATTGACATGCTGTATTGCTTGGCATTCATACCGGAAGCTTCAATATGAAAATTTCAGAAGGTTTGTATGTCAATCAGAGGATTCAGAGAGAGTTGACTGATTACAACGGTGCAGCAGCTCAGAAAAATCACTTTGCTTGTTCTGATAAGAAAAGAATTCTGGAATTTGTTGATAAAGCCTGGCAACAGGATACAGCACCATGCCACATAAGCAGGGGAACCCAGTTATGGCTGTCAAACAATTTCTGCGAGCACCTAACACCCCAGATTACAATCCCCCTTGATTATTATGTGTGGGGTGCAGTTGAGCGAGAGACCAACAAAACTCCTTGTAAGACCAAAGATGAACTGAAAGCAAGGATTATGGCAGCATTCACCAACTTAAACAAGGAGACCATCTAGAAGAACTGCAGGAAATTCTGAAGTCATCTGGAGGCAATGGTGATTTTATTGAATAAATTTAGTCTTTAGTATTTAAAGATATTTTTGTGTAATTTTGTTAAATATATATCTGTTAAAATGAGATATCAGTGTTATTTTCATTATTATGTAATTTAGATGACAATTTAACCATCGCACCCTGTACATACATACATACATACATACATACATACATACATACATATATATATATATATATATATATATATATATATATATATATATATATATATATATATATATTTATTTATATTTTGAACAATAAAAAATATAAAAAAATTAAAATCTTCAGACACACTGGGTTGTAGATTAATATTCTTTCATTTTTATTATTATTATTTCATTTAGATTCCTCGACTAGTTTCGGCCAACATGTCTATCATCAGGAGAATAAATATTTCTGCTTGCTGGTAGCAGTGAACTACAGAAATGAATGTCTTGATGGAGAAAATGAACTTTTGTCTGTAGTTTTCATTTGTTTTCATATATATATATATATATATACACACATACACACTTATGCATATCATAAAAGAGTGCTGAAAATTTCTCTTTGAAACCAAGAAACAATAAGTCATTTGGTAAGATTTTTTGAAGTGTGTCAGCAGAGATCAATTCAACACCATTTCAACATCTTTTATGTGCCATGTCTATTCAGGAAGTTGGTGATCAT
Source organism: Acanthosepion lycidas (assembly GCA_963932145.1). Taxonomy (NCBI): domain Eukaryota; kingdom Metazoa; phylum Mollusca; class Cephalopoda; order Sepiida; family Sepiidae; genus Acanthosepion; species Acanthosepion lycidas. The sequence continues at coordinate 59,546,995 of OZ010579.1, read as the reverse complement.
GGCTCTCCACAATTTCTTGTCCTTTATAGGTCTAAATAAATTTTGACTTTTTGTTATCTCTCCTAAACCTTGCTCCATCATCCATTTACTGAATCTTGATAGGTATTTTATGTGTTGTTATCCTCTTTCTCTCTTGCCTTCACACTCTCCTGTGATTATCAAATTTTCCAAGTCCTCTTTCCTCATTATGTGACCTAGTAATTTCAAGTCACTCTTCCTGATATTAAGTATAAGTATCCTTTTTGTTTCCATTTTTTCTAAAACTTCTTTATTGCTCACATGTTTGGTACATGGTATTCTCAGCATTTTTTTGTAGAACCACATTTGCATTGCTTCAAGTCTCGACTTCATCTTTGAGGAGATTGTCCAGCATTTACTGCCATATAGGAGGGCTGATATTATATAACAGTTCAGTACTCTTTTCTTTGTTTCTACCAAAATTTTACTGTTTCTTAATTCTTTGCTTATCTTTTGGAAGACATCTTTTGCTATCCCAATGCACTTTTAGGTTTCATTGTCACACAGTACATCATCTGTTAAAACACTTCTCAGATATTTAAATTGTACTTGTTGGATTTTGCTTTCTCTATTTGTTATTTTCATGTTGGGTACTTCTCTTAAAAGCATCATCTTCTAGAATTATTCATTTTTTGGTGAAATACATTAGTTGATATTGTTCCTGTTGTATGCATAAATATATTGATGCACATTCACATATGCATGTGTCTATATTTACTTTATACCTCCTCATTGAAATGTGTATCCTTCATGTTGTCAGGGATGGACAGTTTTCAGAATGCTGGTATCTCCTTTCAATTCTATTGTTTTTCAAAATTGTTTCTAGGAGAGGAATGTTTTTTACCATGAAAAAATATTTCAAAAAGAAACTAGTCAGAACAAACATTGCAAAACCTTTGCTTAGATTTATAAAGAAAATTTTAAATCTACTCCTATCAGTATTTATAAATTTTTACTAAATATAAAATCCTATCTTTGAAAACTTTTCCTAATCTTTTCAAAATTGATCAACTGAATATCCGTGATATGATGCCAACCCATTGTTATTTTCTTGTGTTAACCTTTAATATTATGCTTTGTTCTTACAATTGTCTATTTTTTTGGTTCTTAATTTTAATTATATTTTTTACTTAGTTCTAACCCTTTGTGATGAAAGATTCTGTTCAGTTAATCATTCATTTCATTGACTCACAAGCCAGACTTTTATACTGCTGTCTTCAACTTCACTTTTTCTTTTTTTAAAAATGCCATATCCCTTCAGGTTGTAGGTGATCATAGATCTCCACAGCTTCCTTTACTTTATGAACTTTGTGAATTACTAGTGGAGTGGTTTCCCATTACTTTTTCCATGGTTTGAACTTCAGAGTTTTAGGCTGGTTGCCATCAAAGTTTGAAGTGGGTTGAAAAGATAGAGTTGTGCTTTACTCAAGGGTATTTGTGTGAAAGTAGAGGCAACAAACTAAGCCATAATTTGAACTCGGCTTGCTGATCCTACTTTCCACACTGATAAAGTTACACCACCTGCACATCCTCAACTTTAGTTACACTAAAAAAATTCTTTTTTTATATGCTCCGACTTTATAATAAATCCTAGTTACAAGTTTATCCAAATAAAGTCCTGTCATACAAGAGGTCTTTTTACATATGGATTGTCAGTTTTGTTAAATCCTATAAAGACATATAAAAATATATATCAATGTTAGTATATTTTTAGAAGATTTTTTATTAATAGTTTAGATGGAGTTTCAAAAGATTTTTGACTTAGATATCCTTAACTTCCTATGAAATTAATTCATTAAAATGTAAATGACTGTTGAGTTGTACCTATAGTTTGTTTGGTGGTAAGTTGACTTATATAACAACAAGAAATATATAGGAAAGGAGAATGAAATGAGAGGTCTACAAGATAACAAGTTTATTCACCAACTGAATATACAGAGAAAATAAAGGAAGTATTAAATTATCTCTTTTTTTGGAGAGTTCCTTAGAAATGGAGATAACTGTATCCAGTTTTCTCTAACAATGACCAAAAATTACTTCTTTTGATATGACTACCTTTTTTTGTTCATTTAAAACACCAATCAGGTAGGTTATTACAATCTTATTTAGTTCTCTTGCATATAGCTACAAATGTGATGAACATATTGTTATAATTGATAAATATAAAACTGAACCAGATAAAGTATTAACAATATTAGTAAATATATGTCAATAAAAATTAAGATTTTAGGGGTATAATAACCATCTGGTAGGACAAGTTGAATATGTGCGTGGACAAAAATGATGCATTGTACCAATTTGAATGATAGAAACAAAAAACAATAAGAATGATGAGCAAAGTATTAATTTGATTTATTATGCTTGACTATTATTAGTATATTTTCAGAATAATCAACTATAAACTTTTGATAAGAAAAATAATGTTTTTTTCATTTTTTTTCAGTGGTACTCATCTATTATTGTTTGTCTTTCAGAGGAAAAACTTCTAGCATGACATCATGTAGATCTGCTTCTAGATTACTGAATGAGGCCTCATCAAAGTAGATGGGATAAAATAAATATCAGTGAAAATGTTAGTGTTGTAAACTATTTAAATATCATGTGAGTTACAATTCTCCTCTCTTTCCTATAAATAGTCACTTGGTCAGTGACTCTAGCAGTTTGTACTTGACAAGTAGTTGAATGAGGCTTAGATTCACTTCAAGTCTCTCTTCAGTTACCAAAACATACGACAGTTAGCATTGCAAGGAACAATACCTGAGGCTTCAAAACCTTTTGTAATATTTGCAGGAATGGCAGCTCAAATACAGCAATCCTTGACAACTGAAAGTTAGTTATATATTGTCATTGATTTGCCAGGACTATTTCTCTTACAATATTGTTATTAAGTAAAAACTATATTTACTAATCATAAATGTCAAAGCTGACTACAATTCAATATTTTAAAAAGAATTTTGAATTTTTTGGGTGTGTATAAACATTCTGATTCTGGTAAATACAGACATACAACAAAGTAGGTACCTCCATTCCACAGAAACGCAATACCTAAGGCTTAAAATGTATTTTTAAAAATGAAAAATCTTCCTTGAAGGTTTTATTTTAGTTTTAATTTTAAGCTAATAGATTAAATTTAGCATTTCCAATAAGCAAAATATTTTGCTCAATTTCAAAACTAATTTACATTCACTAGAAGTATTTTTTTGTAAAATAAGTGATTTCAGTGTCATTTTTAGCTATTGTTTATTGCAATGTAATTCTCTTATATATATATATATATATATATATATATATATATATATATATATATATATATATATATATATAATTATATATATATATATATATATATGTGTGTGAAAATATATAGAAAATAGGAAAGAACTGGTTAGGTAAATAATCCAAAGTTCTTTAGTATTCATGTTATTATTTTTAAAAAATAGTGCTCAATACAAAAGTAGAGCATAAATATAATTATTTACTTAAAAATATGATTCCAACATGCTATATAAGAGTTCTCATGCTTAAAAACAAGAGCCGAAAACTTCAATATAATTATTAGAATTAAATTGAATTAAAGTAAGCTCTGTTTCATCTTCAAGCGAAATTTTTTTGGAATAACTTATTTCTGAAATTTATATGTTTTAATAGTGTATTCACAATTGTAATCAAAATTTCCATGGTAACAGCCATGCCAAATTTTTAAAATAGGTAGGGGTGTTGTGTGCTAATAATTTGTATCAGCATAGAGTTACTTTCATAGATGTCAAGTCAGGGCAAGGTGGGGGTGTCTGAATTTAAAACGGAAGATTTTTTCAACCAGTCTGGTTTACGTGTCTATGGAGAATTATTTATTTTTTTATTTTATTTCTTTATGAAAGGGTTTTGTGTATATAAAAACTGTCGTAACATTTGTTTTTTGATGACTTCATAAAAGGCTATCTTTTTGTAGGGTGTTTAAACTTTTTACTGGGGCTATGGATTATAAAAGTTAATTTATTGTATGTTTGTTTTTAAGCTAAATTATTCAATGCGTGAATTTGATGATGTCGGTAAAAAACCGTTAACTCATGTCTATTGTTTAATAGATTTTTATTATTTAGAAACTTAATAATGTGCAGTTTCACATGGAGGCACAAAGGGCATGGGTCATCCCAAGTTTTACAAGTTCTAGTCCTGTTTAAAATTTTCCATTTTACTTTAGGTGTCCTATTTATTTCCTTCAGATGCCAAAAATATTTATATAGAGAAGTCAAATTTCTTTTATTTATATTGTTGAAAGAGCACTTATGCTGCCTCCATCTAGCTCTAAATCATTCTTTGTGGACCCAATGTATATCATATTAGTATTAGGACTCTCAGTGGATGAGATAGTACATTGGTATACCACAGATTTGATGCAGCATTTATTTTCTAATGGGCAGTCTTCTTGGTTTCTACAATCACACAATTTTTCAGTTATTGTCAGATTTAAGTGTAGGTTTTTTTAAATAATATTCAGGCATGGGGGTTTGTTCAGGATTTTATTATTGTGTTTTTTTATTATACTTTCTAGGTTTTCAGTGCAGCTGTAACTCAATTTTAGGGTGTTCTTATTAAATATATTACTAAGCCTACTATTGGTGGGGAAGTGTTTATCAATTAGGGCTAAGAATTTGTGTCCTAGTTTAATACTAACCATTTGGTTGAACGGAGGGGTATACCAAATGATTTTTCTTTTCCTGTTTTTTTTTCCTCTGGCTAGTGCAAATGTTTCTATAGTTAATGTTTGCATTTTTGTAACCACTATTTTTTAGGGCAGCGTTATAGAAGCTATCGTGTTGTTGGAATATTTCTTTGTTAGCGGAGTTAATGCTAATTCTATTTTCTATTGATGAGGGTATATGTTTAATTATGGATGGAGGGTGGTTTGACTTCGGGTGTATATATAAGGGGTTAGTATTTGGTTTTCTATAAGATTGGTATGTGTTGCTTGCTAAATCTAGAGTTACGTCGAGGAAGTTTACCCTTTTCAATTTAGTACATACCGTTATCTTTAAGTTTAGATTTTTAAATTCACTAAATATAATTTTTCTGATTTTCTCTATTTTAAAACTAGTAGAATTCCTCACCACCATGAGCCTGTCATCTCTATGCAGCCCGATGTCCTTAATATCAATTTTGCGGTGCATGGTTAAGTTGTACAGCAATAAAAGACCAACAAGGTCAGAAGACTCTGCAGAGTCTAATGATCCCATAGTGATGTCAAATAGGTCGTTATTGTTTTTATCCATTTGTCCCCGTTATGAACGAGGACAGATTTTAATGAATTAATGAATTCATTTTGCATCTTTTGTCATTTGTTATGTCATTTAACCTTGTGTATCAGAAATGTTTTTATTGATGGATATAATCTTCTAATTCATTCTTGTTGCAGAAGTTATCTTCAGGTTTTAAATCTGCAAAAATAAATCTTTATGTTTCTTTTATATTAATTTTGTTAATAAGTAATTTGGATATCAAACATTTCTTATTACATAACACAGTGAAAATTGACATTGACTTCATATTTTTTTTATAAAAAAGTAATTAAAATAAAAGAATATGAATATTACTTTTACTTTAATAAATGATCTTTTCTCATTGAAACAAAGTGAAAATAATGGATTTGTGATAATCAAATATTATTAAGTGATTCATAATCTGTGAACACAAGAGAGAGAGATAGAAAGATATCTTGTTTCATAGGAAAAGGAAAACAAATGATACTGTATAAAAAAAGTTCCATAAATTTTAATTTCAAAATCAATTCATATTCTCAACATAATTATGAGAAAGTTCATTATCATATTATTATAATTCTCTTTGAAATTATAAAAATGTTTTAAATTTTGATTTTAATGTGTATTTTTTGAATAAACTTTTAACAATTTATATTAAAAAAATAATTTTATTCTAAAACACCTTAATTAGAATTTAAATGATCTTACTTTATAAAGAGAATTTCTGAATAAAGATGACTATATAAAATATTTTTCTTCTATTAGAAAATCCTCTTATCAGCTTTTAACAATCTACACTTGGTATTGCACATTTTAGTTGCTTTTATGATTAACAAATTGATTTTATTATTCTTTCTTCTCATAATTTAGACAATGTGCACTATACAAAAAATATTAGCTTTATGAAGTATGGTTTTAGAATAATAATTACAAAACTGAAAAATCTTAAAAAATCAAAATTTTATGATAGATTTTATATGCTACATATTAATATTGGATTCAAAGATTTCTTTTAACTTCATGCATATTATTATGAATATTAAGATAAGAGTTAAATTCATCAATTAATTTGTGCTCATGGAAGTACAAGAAAATATGATCCATTGTGTGGTTCAGTAAATGTGGAAGGAATTAGTATGAATGTTTCTATGTAGTTTTTTTCAACATTTTAATCTTTACGATGAAGTTGGAGGAAAAATTTCTTTCTTGAAATTTTAATAAAATTAAAGATATCGACATTTTATAGATGCTGACAACTAAAATGACCAATTATATCATACCTCTACTCTTCTCAAAATGTATTAGTTTCATATATGAAATGAAATAAGAAATGCATAAAAAAATTGCCTCTCTTTTGTTTTATATATATATATATATATATATATATATATATATATATATATATATATATATATCTTTCAATAAAGAATTTACCACTCTCTTGCTCTCATTCACTCTATAAAATTTGCCTCTCTTTTGCTCTCTCCATAACAAATTTGCCTCTTTTTTCTATCTCTCTCTCTCTTTCAGTAAAGAATTTACCTCTCTTTTGCTCTCTCTTACTTCATAAAGTATTTGCCTATCATTTGCTTTCTTTCTTCATAATAAATTTGCCTCTTTTTTGCTATCTCTCTCTTGTCATAAAGAATTTACCTCTCTTTTGCTCTCTCTCTCTCTCTCTCTCCACAAAGAATTATAATGCATCACAACAATTTTTATGCTTTTCTATTGCTGCTTACCTTTTAGTTTTTTGCTCATTGCACCTTAATATCCAGCCACCCAAAACTCCTTTTTATGCCTTTCTATCCTTTCAGCCCATAATATATTTATTTTTTCTTTCACATAGTCTTCTTTGAATTTTTCTCTAGTTTTCTTAAATCCTATATTTCCTCCTTTACACTCTTGTTTCCTCTCTTTCTCTTAATCATTTTTCCTGCTTTACATAATTATGTAGATCTCTTGGTTAGATTACACTGATACTACACTCTGATCCTAGTTAGGCAAACATAAAAAGGCAGAATACATTATTGGTTTTTTCTATATTTTTCTTTGCAAAAGATCTTTTCAGGATATTAAAAAAATCAAATTTGAAATCTCCTGGGTGAGAAAGAAAAGGAAGTCATTATTACTTCCTGTTTTTTTTTTTTCAAACATCCAAGATATTTAACTAAAATACATTTGTGGCACATTGAACTTGGTTCTTTATGAATGAGTAGAGAATTTATTGGTAAGAATATAAACTGTCTGAATCAGATATGAGGAAATATTCAACACTAAAGGTTATTCTTCATTTAGAACAGTTGTTCAACAACAAAGTTTAGCTGTCAGCCCCATAAAGATAAAACACTGTAGGGATTTAGGAATCTCGAACAGAAAAAATTAGAAAAGAAAAAATTCTAATAAAATATTCTTGCCATGTTATAAAAAGGTTTTCCTTTATATACAATTTTTTCCTTTATATAAACAAAGTAAAACTTGATGAAAAAACCCTAAAATCTCACTTTCCAAATTAGGATTTTAATTCTCTTCTTTTCTATGTCGTATCCCTTCAGGACATATGTGTTTATGGCTCTCCACATCCTCCTATCCCTTGTAGTTCGAAATAACTTTTGTCTTTTTGCTACTACTCCCAGACCCTGTTCTGTCATCCACTTACTTAAGCCCACTAGGTATGTCATGTATTGCTTTTCTTTGTCCCCTTCTTTGACCTGTGAGTATCAGATTTTCCAAGCCTTCCTTTCTCATTACATGTCCCAAAAATTTCAGCTGCCTCTTCCTGATGTTAAGTCTAAGTCTTTAGTCTTTGCTTGCATCCTCTCCAAAATCTCATTGTTGCTCACATGTTCAGTCCATGGTATCTTTAGCATCTTTCTGTCGAACCATACCTCTGTTGTTTTGAGTCTCTTCTTCATCTTTGTGGAGACTGTCCAACATTTGCTGCCATAAAGGAGGACTACTATCACATAGCAGTTCAGTACTCTTTTTTTTGTTGTCACCAACAAAATCCTTCTGCCTTATAATAATTTGACTAGCTTTTGGAATTCATCTTTGGCTATCCCACGTCTTTGCACTTACCATCTTAGCAGTTCAGTATTCTTTTCCTCCTGTCTTGTAATAGTCTGCCTAACATTTGGAACGCATCTTTGACTATCCCAGCGCATCTTCGGATCTCATTGTTGCACTTTCCATTGTCTGTCAGAACACTTCCCAGATATTTAAATTTCTGCACCTGTTTGATTTTAGTGTCCACGACCTGTAAATCGTATTTCAGGCTCCACTATTTGCTCATGATCATGCATTCTGTCTTCTTGTAGTTTATGCTTAGTTCCTTCTTTTCATTCTCCTTTGCTACTTTTCTGTTAGAGGTTTTGTGGTTTCCTTTCCATGTCTGCTATCAGCACTTTGCCATCTGCATATCTTATGTTGTTAAGATTTTGGTCACTAATGATGAATCCTGGTAGGATTTCCAGTTACATTATTTTTAATAATCATGTAGCACTGAATCTAGAAACTTTGCCATCATATTCACCAGTTCTACTCATAGAGTTACAAACAACCAAAATAAATTACTTCAGTCAGTATAAATATAATATCAATATAATTTCTATGGTTATTATATATATAATATTATTATATAATATGGCTATTATGTCATTATATTTACAATATATAAACATATTATTTTCTATAATAATATTATTTATATATTATTATATTCTGTTATATTGGGCAGGATGATCATAATGTCTTTCTCTCCTCACCTCTTCCTTAAATACCCTTGCAAATTGTTGCTGCTGGATCAAATTTTTTTTGTTTTTCTTTACACAGATTGAAGTAGTTACCTCCACACCAAATTCAGAGTTGTCTTTCTCCTAGACTGGTTGCCAACCAAGGCAGGAAAGCCCAGTCTACCTTTTTATTTAATCCATAGCTAGAGAGAGAAGGAATGGATTTAATACCTTCCCCAAGGGTATTTATGTGAATGTGAACACAACAATTTCAGCTGGAATTTGAACCTGTCTCAATGATTTCTCTTTCTGAGCCTATAACCCTTACACTTATGTCCCATGAGACTTGCATTAGTTTCTAAAAGGTTACGAGTTGGCATATACATTTTTGCAACTTAAATGTCCTTAGATATTATTTATGATCTATGTATCAACAACACATGTCAATCTATTCTGTGCTTGACTTAAGAAAACAATATATTTCATTTAAAATCCTAATATCTTCAACAACAACACATCTTGGACATAAACTAGTTTTGCTTAGGTTATTATTATAATTATTTGTTAAGGTAATTAATTACTCTAGTTTACAGAATTTCTTTAAAGGCAGATATGGACCCAAAGACAGATTTGCGATCCAAAGACGGATATGCAATGGGTTAGGCATCTTGATTCTAGTCACTTTCTCACGGATGTGATCTGGCTTCCCACTGACTTTTATACAAACACTTTCATGGCAACTGCTCTGATGAGCTATTTTCACTGGTGCCCCAGCTGCATGAATTTAAGTGTTGGCATCTCAGTTGCACCCTTTCACTGTCAAAAAAGTTAAATGTAAATGTCTCTTCTACTCTAACAGCTTCTTCCCTCACACTTCCCAACAATGGAACTCTCTTCCTCTTACTTGCTTCCCTGATAACTATAGTCTTTAAAAATTTAGATGTAATGTCAATTGACATCATCTGTTGCCTTGATCTTGGTCTCCATCCTTTTGTTTATCCTTTCCTCAAACACCTCTCTTTACTCTTACTTTCACTCTCTGTAATCCCTTGTATGCTAGTGGCACTCCTGCCTTGCTTGGGGTGAAATGCTTAAATATATATATATATATATATATATATATAGATAGATAGATAGATATAGATATAGATATATATACATATAACATTTACCAACATATAGCATGCACCTAATCAAGGAAGATTTAGAAAAAAAAACTAATAATATTCAACTATTGATTCTTCTATACTTATAAATCATATATCCTCATTTTTTAAAAGATTATTTGGTTTGTAATCATAATTTAACCATTTATATACATATTTTAATCTGGGATCATTAGGAAATGATTGTTCAGATGTTAGCATTGATAACTCATCATCAGGGTATAAAATGCAGAGTAATTTTTAGAGATCTGTTTTGGGCAAAAGTACTTTCTATATGGTGTATAACAGTATTTATTCTTATATTTTTGGGGCATTTTAAATGTGTAGTATACATTTTAATTTTGTATATTTTTGTAATTTAATAATTCTATTACTTCATACACAAGCCATTCGTATTTATATCAAACCATATTCTGATTGGGTTGCATGTCTGTTACACTCTATGATAACCAATAAGATTGTAATTATCTGAATATTAATAGTTTAAAAATAGAGAGAATGCAGGGGAATTTTCACTAAATGCTGAAAATTAATTTAAAGTAACTGAACCAGATAAAATTTACTAATATTTCAGGGATTCTGATATGAGCTGTGTCTCTTTAGGACATGGGCAATCATTGCTCTTCCTACAACTCTCTACCTAAGCTCTAAGTAATGTTTGTCTCCTTACTGTCCTAACCAGTCTCTCTTCTTCCATTTATGCAAGCTTGTTAGCTAGTTTACTTGATGTTTTTCTTTGATACTCTTGCCTTGAGTATGTCTTGTGTGTGTTAAATTCTTTAAGCCCTCTTATCTCATTATTTATTACAAAAATTTCAACTGTCCTCTTCTGAATCTGCTGATAATATTATTAGTTTATTATTTCTACAACTAATAATAATATTATATGTACTTGTCTGTAAATAGAATGGTAACTTCTTTAGTCTTTTATTGGATATGAAAAATAATATGCTTTCTAATTTTCTACCAATAAATAAAATGTTATAAATGCTAATGAGGTATAAAATACAGATGCATTTTAACTGTGTTCTTATCATGTTTAGTTCTTTCAATTTTCAGAAAATAAAAGTTAAACTGGCCAAACTTTTATCATGCTATCAAGTTGTACAGTGTTTCGGTTTATTCAAAGATATTTCAAGAAAGTTTGTTGCCAATCCAGTTCACTTTGCTTTCTTTCTGAAATTAATTACTCTTCTCAAGGCAATCAGACAACACACTCTTCATTAAACCGAGTAGAAAATTTCAGACTGAAGAAGAAGAAGAAAATAATTACTTCATCATATTTCTGACAAGATGGCAGAATTGAAAGCCAAATAAAAGTTGAAAAGATCATTCTACAATCACACCATCATCATCATCATCATTTGATATTTAATTTCACATCTAATGAAACTTAGGTGGTTGGACAGACTGAATTCAATGAATCACATTCACTTTAACGTTAGTATTTGAAGTACCCTCACTTTGTATTGAGATCCATTTCACTTGATCAGAATTGTCAAAAATATAAAAACTTCATGAATATTTGCCTAGATTTCTGAGATGAGGTATTGTAAATATTCACACACTATTTACTTTGTTTGTATTGTTGTACTCATCTTTATTGTCATATTCATGATGACACATGTCCCAGTGGATAAAAGTGTTGATTGAAGTAATCCTGTGACTTGTCCCCAAAAGTTGTGAGTTCAATACCTGGGCACAGTAGAGGTGAACAAAAAAAACTTGGTGACTTTAGTTACTAAAAAGAAATAACTGAAACTGAAATATCCAGAAAGGGCATGGCACGTGGAACTAGAATAATCTAGCCTGGTGGACAAAATAAAGGGTTCAGTTTTAAATTTTGACATATATTACCGGAAGAAGACCAGAGTGTACAATGGCTGAAACATCATGAATACAACAATAAAGATAGAGACAACAGTCTGAACAATGTAAATAGTGTAAATATTTCATGAATATTTCTTAATAAAACCAGATTACCTGAAAATTTGGCTTTTTTATAGTCACCTATATGATACGGAATACATAGTGTGACATATATTTCTTTTCTGTCTGTATTTCCCATGAGACTATAGTCTAGTCAAGTAAAGTGTTGATTCATGAATTTAGTGGTATAGTGATTGTAAGTTCAGTCTCTGGGCTGGGTAGTACAGATTTAGACTCAGTTGAAATAGTGCGAGCAATAAATGAGGATTACTAAATAAAAACAGGATATCCCTAGACATAGACATGGTTTGAAAAATGTAGAAACTTTCATGCTCTACATTTAATTCCTCCTTATTTTGTTTAATAAGTCATAAATATAAAAGAATACTTAAAGTATCCTAACACTTATTATTTTTGATGACATTTGTACAGGGTTCGTGGAAAGAAATTCCTTATTGAAAATTACACATAGCTTTTGTTAATATCACCACATTTGCATGAAACAAAATATATTGTGATCCCTAAAGTGGTAGAATTTCATTGCTAATTTCTGTTTATATTTTCAGAGTGTATCCCAGAATAGTACAATGCCTGACCCTGAATGAGCTTGCTTGGCTAATATCCCATTACAAAGTATGACAGTCCTTTAGTACAAGTGCAAAAATGGTGGTGCATTGTTCATGGACCTTGTATTTCAGTAGATGCCAAAACCTTCAGAAATTGGATCTGTGGTAGATACAAACAAACATGATTGTCCTTCAACATCCAAATCAGAAGAAAATGTGAAAATGGTAGAATTTTAACATTGTACTGTACTTTGACCTACTGTACAAAATAAAACATATTTTATAAAAATCAACCAACAATTAATAAAGTTATAAACAGTTTTAAATAGAAAATTTCTTTCCATTCCCACCTTCCATTGTATTAATTTATATGGTTTATGTCTTGTTGCTGAAACCTCACCAGTATCACCTGGTGTGGTGCTGTTGCAGCTTTATACACCATGGGTTCAAAAAAAGAATATCATCTCTGCTCATTTGTCTTAACTTATAGTTAACATTTTTCTAAAGGTATTTATATCTTTCTTTGCACATAAATAAATTTAAAATGTTCAAGTAACTTATATCAGCTTTCTCTAATTCTAATATTTTTCCTTTTTCTTCTGTTTTACATTTTTCTCTTTACACATGTGTTTGGTATGGCTAGCTATTACGAACTTCCTACACGCAAATACATTGAATATGAATGCAAATCTACACACTCATGCAAGTCAATTCTTTTTGCACAAATAATAACTTAAATATAGACACAATGATTAAGGAATATAAAGCAGCTATAGGAAAAATTACAGGTTCAGAGATTTGTGGGTCTGTCCCCAATGTTAGTGAGCCTTGGGATTACTTATTCAACCAATTTTTATTTGGATGCTAAGCAAAAGTAGCACATTTAATATATGGATCTCAGGTTAACGCATTTCCCAAAATCTGACCTTATGACTAGACATTAAATTTTTTCAGATTGACTTTTTGGTCAGGCCAAGAATTTCTTAGTGGCCTTCATAATCATACATAAAAATCCATCTTAACTGCAAGACATAAATATCCACTTATATTCTAATTAAACCTTTTATATAAATCAAATCTTTCTAAATAGTTTATATATGCATTTGTGTGTGTGCATGTGTAGAGAGAGAGAGAGAGAGAGAGAGTGTTTAATTTTATGTTTTTAGATCTTACAAACAGGCACTAAAGGGTTTCATGCTAAATCAAACACACAAAATCCAATTATGCTTTCATAGTGTCATGTAGTGGTTTCACAGTGGAGGCTTGTATTTGTACTAAGTCGGTCCTAAAATAGGTTCGATGTACAAAACGTTAGGAACTTGATAAAATAGGTAATGACGCAGTAATCTAGTTGGGGTGGCTGATACTTTAATATCTGACTAACGGTCATCCGATATTGAATGACTGACCAACTCTCTCAGCCGACTCAGCAACTGCTGCTACTAATCCTACTTATTATAGGTGGGAGAGTCTATTAACTATAGAATAGGTGTGTTCCCATATAACACATAGAATCAATCATCAGATACTTACAAGAATTACGCTAAAAATGTCTTTATCCTCAGGATATTGAGCACAGTAATCAACAAAATCAACCATAAACAGAAATTTAACTGACATTACATTTCAATTAAGTACTTGTTTATATTCTATCTATCTATCTATCTATCTATCTATCTATCTATCTATCTATCTATCTCTTATATATATATATATATATATATATATATATATATATATATAAAGAAATATAGTCTTAAGGTGTGCTATATTTATGGAATAAAGTGCTCAATATCAGAGATAGAGCATGTGTAAATATAAAAGTGAACATAGAAGTCAACACTTAGGGGTGACAGTCTGTTTCATGCTATATGTAATCGTCAGGCCTGACGATTGCATATAGCATGTAACAGACTGTCGCCCCTAAGTGTTGACTTCTATGTCCACTTTTATATATATATATATATATATATATATATATATATATATATATATAGGGTGTGATGTATAAATTATTGCTATTTTATATTTTTAATTTTGTGCATGGATGTTGTTTGTTGACTGCACAGTATAGTTGGGTTAGTTGGGAACCATCTGTGAGAAAAAGAGCACTATGATGCAATTTTTTGTGCCAGAAATTTGGAAATGGCATACTGTACTGCTTGGCTTTCACCCTGGAAGCTCTAATATGAACATTTCAGAGTCTTTAAGTGTAAATCTGAGGACAGTGCAGAGGATTTGGAAAGAGTCGGATGATATATATCTAGTCCACATTATGGTGTTTTGAGTGATCACTAGTGATGCCTCCATTTACCTTCCTATAAGGGCTCAGACTCTACAAAAAGGCCTACATCAAGTACCTTAAGGTGGTAGTGCTACCCTGAATCAAAAGGGTGGCTGCTGGAAGACGATATGTCTGACAACAGGAATCTGCCACAAAGCAGAAGAACCCAGTCATAGCCGTCAGACAATTTCTGTGACCACATCACCCCTTACATCTGATCACCTAACTCCCCAGACTTCAACCCCCTTGATTATTATATGTGGGGCATAGTTGAGTGAGACACCAACAAAACTCCTTATATTAGGTTGGTGCAAAAATAATGACGTAATAATCTCGTTTTTTGACGTATTTTTAATGTCAAAAAACGACATTATTACGTCATTATTTTTGCACCAACCTAATAACATCAAAGATGAACTGCAGGCAAGGATTATGGCAGCTTTCACCAATTTAAACAAGGAGACCATCCAGAAGAGTTGCATGCGATTCCAAAGTCATCTGGAGGCTGTGGTTGAAGACAATAAATTTAATCTTTAGTATTTCAAAATATTTTTGTGTACTTTTGGTTTGTAATTGATATTGTATATATATATATATATATATATATATATATATATATATATATATATATATGTGTGTCTGTGTGTGTGTGTGTTTGTATGTATGTGTGTTGGCATCACATGTACAAAGCTATCAGTATTTGATAAACTTGCTTCTAATTATTCATATTCCTTGGCAAGCTAAAAACTTATCTGAGTCTTAATCTTAATATATATTCTTTTTTTTTTCTTTATTTGCTACTTTTTCTGATCCTCCTCCTCCTCCTCCTCCTCCTCCTCCTCAGCATCATTGCCACCATCATCATAATCTTGAAGGAAAGTTAGATTTATCTGACCTTGGTAAAAAGCTACAAAATCATGATCTATTAGCATTTTTTTTCTCTACCTAATTACAATGCAAATATCTTCATTGCTTTTATGTGCCATGTACTTTCAGGACATGGGTAGACATGGTTCTCTTCAATTTCCTATCCTTAGCAATGTTTGTCTTTTTACTCTCTTTGCTATAACCACTTATAACAGCCATTTACATTCAAGCTCATTATGTAGGTTTCGCACTGTTTCAATCTGCCATTCTTGCTTTCAATATGTCCTCCAAGTGCCAAATTCTTAAAATCCACAAACTCATTGCAAAAATGGGAGAAGCAAAAACATTCTTTGATTCTTCATGTTTATCCTCCTTAACAATTGATATATGGGATGTCTATAAATGATTGATATAGGAATATATCTGTTTTTCTGTAAATGATATATGATATGTCTGTTTTACTATAAGACTGATATTTTCTGTTGAGATGAGAGGTGCAATGGTTCCTCCCATGTTACAATTGTTTGCTGTTTTTAATTCATTTAATATATCAGTAAATGCTTCATTGCATTTATTGCTGTATTCATACATCTGTAGTAATTATTCTGATAGCTAATAGAAAAAGAGTATTTACCTCAACCCACTTGCCAAAATCTGACCAAATGATGGAATATCAACATTTCTTTTCATCCCTTCTTGCTTGGGTCAAGAACTTTTCAACATCTTCTCATAACAATCAAATATAATTCCTCAGAATACGAAATGGTATTAAATTTTTCTAATAACCAGAACAGGTCAACCCACTGTCTCAACTTAATTATCTAAATGACGAAAATCATTAAATCCCCCAATGTGTGCATCATACGTACTTTACAACCTTTATATCCTTGGTAATATGAAGAATTTATTTCTCAATCTAACCAAAAGATACTTTTTTCTTCTGTCCTTTCAGAATGTGGACGTTCACAACTATCCACAACTTCCTGTCCTTTGTAGCTCTAAGTATGGTTTATCTTTTTTGCTATCTCTCCTAATCCCTGTTCTGCCAAACATTTACACAAGCTTTCCTACAATATGTCCTGTGAGTGTCAAATTGTCTAAGTCCTCTTTTCTCATTATGTACTCTAGAAATTCCAATTGTTCCTTTCTGATTCTAAGTATAAGTGTCTTATTTTATTTCCATTTTCTCTAAAACCTTTCTCATTACTCACATTCAGTCCATAGTATTCTAATCATCATTCTATAGAACTACATTTCTGTTGCCTTAAGGCAACAGAAATGTAGTTCTATAGAACATAATACATATACACATAATACACATACATTTTTTTAAGGCAACAGAAATGTAGTTCTATAGAATGATGATTAGAATACTATGGACTGAATGTGAGTAATGAGAAAGGTTTTAGAGAAAATGGAAATAAAATAAGACACTTATACTTAGAATCAGAAAGGAACAATTGGAATTCTTCATCTGTGAATCAATAGATAAAGTTAAACAAGGCATATTACTTTAGTACATATTTCTGAGTATAAAAATATATATTAATTAATACCTGTCAGAGTTCAGATGAAATTATTTTGTGGGTTATAATTGATTTCAAATCCGAGTGTTCAGAGAGATAATTCTAACCAATATTATCATCATAATGTTTTGAAAATTATTAAACATTATCAATAAAATAAAGGATTCCATTAACTATTCTTATATATATTGAGATGTAATCTTCTCATAAGCATATCTCTTTTATTTTGTACATTGCAACCTTTCTGTATACAATCCATTAATTGAAGGGTTAGCTTTCCTTAAAGGAAAGCTACCACTTCCTTGATTTTAATTATGATCATCACAAGACTCAGTTGCACTTTGAAACCAGGCAAACTTTTAAAACTTCTTGCATAAAGTTGGCAGACATAATACACATACATTTTTTTTATCATTGGGTTTATTTTTATTAATATTTGCATGTTTTCAGCCCAATAATCGACTTTTAGACAATCTTTCTTCAAATGTGATATGAATTGTTGATATTTAATACTCAAGAGCATACAAATCTTTAAAGACACACATTTTCTCTGATATAAGATATAAAACAAAATTCTGGAATAAATCCAATAAAGTGTGTATTAAAAGATTCTTTGTGCTATGATTTTAGCATGCAAGAATGATTTCCATCTTATGAGAATTTACAATTGAATTACTGGATCTTGACCAAAGCTCTAACTTCTGAATTGTCAGGAATTTATAGAGTTGAACAGTGTCAAATTAGGAATTCAGTGATGGTTTGATTAAATTGTAAAATATCAAACTAATGCAAGTGAACTCCCATTCAAATTTCTTGCTTAAGATACTCATTATCATGTAAAATAAAGTAGAACGATTTAAAACCATTATAACAAACTTTGATCCTGTCGGTCATATACAACATGAAAACTATGAGGGTCAAGTGGAATCAATAAAGCTTCCCAGTGGCGCTAGTAATTAGCAAGACAGAATTCTACGAGGGATCAAATCCAAATGATTTTGTTTTACCATTCTCCTTAAATGGCCACTTATGCAGTTCTTACCAACCTAAGTATTGATAAAGTCGGATTATCCATAGATTACTACAATCACTAATGTAAGTCAATGAGGTAGAAAAGGAGCCTTAGGTGGGCAAAAATGCTCATGACAAAGTTGAATTAGAAGGTAATTCTACTTGCTGCTTACCTGAAATAAGATATAACACATTTGCCATCACCTCTGATACTTTAATATCATTTCAAAGGAAGTAGATAATTTGAGGAATATGTCAATATAGCATCTGCTTTTAGCACATGTTTTAATTTTCTCTTTCATTTAAGCATGTTAATTAATTAATATTAAAAATACCTGAAAATAAAGAATAAATGTCTGCTGATATTTTTGAATAATCACAATATTCTTCTGTAAGATATTAAAAAAGCCATATAATAACAACAATTTTTAGTTTGGTTTAAAAAATTAAATCCATTTTTTTCTTTGATGATAAATATTTTCTCAAAAACATTTAAAATAAAAACTAATTCAGCACTGTTTGAAGATAATATTAAAAAAAAGCTTTTTTATTTGGTTTGAAATCAGAATACTACTTCTATACAACCACGGCTCTTAGATTTCTCAGACAGTGACATATTTTGTATTGCTTAAATAATGTATGAAATATTTTGACAAATCAAGAGTTTACTTGATCTGTCTCATTAACATCTAGTGGTATTAAATCCTAATAGTAAATTAAAATAGTGAGTTTTCATATTCATATGTACACTTCCATGCACACACATGCACATATACATTATTTATATATTGCTTTTCTGAGTGGGCATCTGCATACTACATCCTGGCTGTTATATATATATATATATATATATATATATATATATATATATATATATATATATATAACATATAACCCAATGATAAAATAAACCCAATGATAACAAACTGTTGATTGTATATATTAAACGCTGATGCATACATACAGAGTCTGTATACAAAATATCCCGCCATTTAATATGAAGGAAATATCTTGAACAATGTCAACTTAGTCCTTTTCAAAATACTTCCCTCACACAATTCTCTCAAACTTTGCTTCCATTTTCCAAAACAGACTTCAAAATCCTCTTTCAGGATCATTGTCAGCTATTCTTGTCATATCCTTTTTTATTTTAGCCATGACATTTCAGTAGCAATTTCAGCTTTGGTAAAAGCCAAAATTTTGCAGGGAGCCAAATTTAATCTGTAGGAAGTCTGAAAGACTTGAGTAATGCAATTATATACCAAGAAATGCTGATGAGATATACAAAATTTACTTGTTTAGTAAATGCAAAGTTAACACTGTGTGCAAGCTAATTCAAATGCATTTCCCTGTGTTCCCTCTACCTGGTTGCTAAGTTACAGTGAGGCTGCAAAACTGATTCTCAACATTTTGGACAAACCTCATATAAATAAATATATGCTGTATTGATGAAGAGAATAATTAATAAGCATACAAATATGCTCCTATTACAGATAAATATAGGGAGATGCATGTATACATTGCTAACAGCCATCACCTAGGACATATCATTTTACTTCCACAGTCAAATCACACTCATTTCCTCCATGTTGCAAAGGTAAGAAGACAGGTCCACTGAGTTTTTTTCCAAGAACTGCTACTTTATGGAACAGACTCTGACTTGGGGGCTTTTCCAATTACTATAATCAATCTTCAAGTTACAAGACAATCTTTACCTATACACCTTATCCTCATAATCTTTATTTCCTACCACTTTCTCTTTTATTCATATCCTACACATCATTCATCATTACCATTTTAACATTAATGTGGCTGTAAGGATAGAAAGAATATTTCCAGTTTGCATTTACCCATTAAAGGCATTAGTATATCACCTTAATACAGCCAGATGGAATGGAATAGCTGAAAGAAAATAAAGTAAGCATGCATTGTTCACAATGTTCATACTGGTATGTCATACATGAAGTTATATACAAATACAGGGTGCGATAGATAAATTGTCATCTAAATTACACAAAAATGAAAATAATATTGACATCTCATTTTAACAGATTTTATTTACCAAAATTACACAAAAATATCTTGTAATACCATAGAGTAAATTTATTCAATAAAATTGCCATTGACTTCAACCACAGCCTCCATGACTTTGGAATTTCCTGCAACTCTTTTGGAAATCTCCTTGTTTAAATTGGTGAATGCTGCCATAATCCTTGCCTTCAATTCATTTTTGGTCTTACAAGGAGTTTTGTTGGTCTCTTGCTCAACTGCACCCCACACATAATAATGAAGGGGGTTGCAATCTGGGAGGTGGCCAGGTGTAAGGGGTGATGTGGTCACAGAAATTGTCTGACAGTCATGACTGGGTTTTCCTGCTTGTGTGGTATGGTGCTGAGTCCTCTTGCCAGATAGTGTATCTTCCAGTAGACACCCTTTTGATCCAGAGCAGCACTACCTCCTCAAAGCACTTGATGTAGGCCTCTGTGTTGAGTCTGAGACCCCGTGGGAAGATGAATGGATGCATAACATGGCTATCACTAGTGATCAGTCCAAACACCATTAGACTCATCTAACTCTTTTCAAATCCTCTGTATTGTCCTTAGATTAATACCCAAACACTCTGAAACGTTCATATTAAAGCTTCCAGTGTGAATACCAAACAGTACAACATGCCATTTTCAAATTTCTGGTGGAGTGAATTGTGTCATGGTGTTCTTTTTCTCACAGATGGTGCCCAACTGACCCTACTATACTGTTCAGTCGACAAAATCAAAAACAAACAACAAGCATACATGAAATTAAAAATATAAAATGGTGACCATTTACCTATTACACGCTGTATATAAATTCCTTTCACTATATGTGTCCAACACAGAGAAATTATAACATCTGAATACAACAAGCACTTTGAAAAGGCAAGAATCAAATAGGTCTTACTTGTAATAGTTCCCAAAGGAAAATGGTCCAGTTGGTGGTATGTTCTTTGTGGTATCATGTGGGATCCTCTGTTCCCCTTACTGCTTTGGACTTGTAATGATGTCTAGCCTCCTAGCAGTCTACATCAGCAACTGGAGTTCTTCACTCTATGAACTGATGTCACTCCTCAGTCATGATTTTATTATACTCAAAGGGAGATAATTGTAGGCTAATGCTCTACTTTGAGCGTCTCTCAAACCTTGAACAGAGTGAATCATGCTTGTCTCTGTCATGGCTGAGAATAGATTTTTCAGTTGAATTATGTACTATTATTCACAACCTTGTATTTTCCAAATTAAACTCAAAGAACATCAAATGATAGTCTCAATAGAAAGCAAATATAAAAAGGTATAAATCTTGTTAACATGAAAAGTTTCTTGGTGAAATCTACTGATTGGCAGTAAAGTTGAAATCGGTTTCAATTTTAAGAATTTAATTAATTTATCTATAAATAAATCATTTCAAAATAAAATAACATCAGATGAGAAACAATAAACTGGTTTCAGTTTCTCTTTACCAACTTAAGACTTAAATTCTTAGGAAAAATATGAATTCTTCATGCCTAACCTAAAATAGATTGGCTGCTATAGAGGAATGGTTAGTAAGCTTATCTCAAAAGCTATTGTGAGTGTGTTCACTCTTTATTGGATGCTTAACTCTAGATGTATGTCAGATTAAACTAAATTTAAATAAACAGTGGTATTGGAACCAAGGAAAACAAAGGGTAATTGGAATACAACCATTATTGATAAGAACTGGAACAATAGTATCCTTTCTTTTCTTTTTTTCTCTGATAAAGAAAATCCCAATAACCTACAAGGTAATCAAAAATGTCCTTGGCATTTTTGATTTATTGGAAAAAAGGTATACAGCAAATTTGACACATTGTTATTTCTCAAAGTAATCCTCATCAGCATCCGGAACCATTTGCCAATGTACCTCCAGCTGCACTGGTTGTGAAAATCAGGTACCTTAGGCACAATGAAGTCTGCCTCATTTGTGAAAGATTTCCCACAATGGTGGTTGTCCAGGGAATGGAAAAGGTGGTAATCTGTAGGTGCATGGTCCGAAGCATAAGTGGATGGCACAGTGTATCCTAGCCAAGTTGCCATATGGTATCCCTGCACCACATGAGGCCTGTCATTTTACAACCTTGCAATTAATCAATGCTGGCTCCTTCTACTTCAGTGCATTGCACACATACCAACTTCCATGAGTACAGGTCTGTTGTAATAGTTTGGCTTGTTGGTAGCAGTCCATAGTACACCACTTGTTGACTAGTCCACCGGATTGCATGAGTGTAAAGATGGTCTTGTGATATGAGGCACAGGGTTGCATGGTGACAACCAATGTCTGGCACACTTGGGAGTATCATACAAGATCCACTTTTTGCCACTGGTGACTACTCAATCAAATATGGGTACATTGCAGTACTGAGAAATAATCAAGAAACAAGCTGTCACTGATTGCTTGTTGACTTCCAATAGTGTGTAGAATACCAACTTGATCAACTTGTACAGCTTCCCAATGTGGTGCAGTGAATTCTGGAAGCATTTGACAAACTCACCACAGGTTTGGCTGTTGTCCTCCTTTATGGTTATCTTCAAGGTCTCATCATCCAGAACCTGTGGCCAGCCACTGTCGGGTTCATCACAAAGGGACAGATCCCCTGATCTAAACTTATCAAACCAACGCCTCACAGCATTATACTCAAAGCTTGACATATTCAGTGACTTGATGTAACTGCGGACAAGCCCATATTAAAATCATAAAGCAAACAACCCCAAACAAGTTGCTTCAACACTGCCATATTTCCTCACTGCTACTTGAGCTATACGCAACCCTTCTGCCTTGATCAAGAGTAATACCCCCATTCCCACTCTTCTGACTTTTCAATATTTGATGAACTCTTTTGTGTATCACTTCTTCCTACATGACTTTTTTGGTTACCTTATATTTTAGTAGTATGTATTTAAATGAATTTCAGGCCTGAGGTTTTAACATTTTTACATTATTTATGTTCAGACAATTGGCCTTATATTTGTTATTATTATCACAGCCATTGTACCCTCTGACCTTCTTCCGATGTCTGTCTACTTCCATAGATCAAATAAAGGGTCAAATTTGAAATTACCCGATGGTTATCCTGCTTAACAGAGACCTGAAGAAGGCTGGAGGACACAATGACTGAAACGTTGGGATAACAACAACAAAGACAAGGACAATAGTTCAAATGTAAATAACATATACCTGGCATGAAATAATTGTAAAATTAACATTTTCAAGTAAAATGTATATCAGTAGTCTTTTATTTCTTAGAATATGAAAGTTTTCTTATAAGATTGAAGTTCTCTTAAGTAAATGTGTGGCAGATCATCTGGAAAATCAAATATACCCATCTCCTAGGTTGGGATGGTACCTAATCTCACTTGCACATTCCTGACCAGACACATTTGCATTTTTTTTTAACACCCATGGAGCCAGCTTATAGTGAATACTGCAAGTATAATTGCAGTATATACTACAGGTTTGCTTTTAGTTTCTGTGAGAGAGCACATAACATGGCATGATCAACAGTTTGAGCAAGACCAGTACACTCAATGCCTCAGTCACAATGACTTGTTACTCCATGCTAGACACTACCATCAAAGGATTCTAGATAGTTCCATCTACTCAATTTCATTCACAAGGCTTTGGTCTACTCATGGATTAGTTTTCAAA
This sequence comes from Acanthosepion lycidas, assembly GCA_963932145.1. Taxonomy (NCBI): domain Eukaryota; kingdom Metazoa; phylum Mollusca; class Cephalopoda; order Sepiida; family Sepiidae; genus Acanthosepion; species Acanthosepion lycidas. The sequence goes on along the minus strand of OZ010579.1, from coordinate 59,522,945 downwards.
TACTTCCCAATGTTGAGATCATCTCACCAGACTGATATTATTAAAGAGTCACCTCCTTGACAAATTGACCATGGTGAGATCCAAACCCCAATCTATTGGTTGGAATGCTAAAATTCAACACCTGACCGCAGATTTATTAAGTGAATATAGAAATTATAAAATTCAGAATATTATCTGAAAATGAATATTCAATTTGTATATATAAAAAGGTGCATTGGGATAGTGAAAGTTGCCTTTCAAAAGGTAAGCAAAGTATTAAGAAACAAGAAAATTTCATTAGAAAGAAAAGAGTATTGAACTGTTACATAATATCAGTCCTTCTATATGGCAGTGAATTCTGAACAATCTTTTCAAAGCTGAACAAGAGACTTGCAGTAACAGAAATGTGATTCTACAGAAGGATGCTGAGTATCACATGGACTGAACATGTGAGCAATGACAATTTAGAGAAAATGGAAACAAAAAAGACACTTATACTTAACATCAGAAAGAAATATTTGAAAATTTTGAAATTTCTAGGGCATATAATGAAGAAAGAGGGCTTGACAGGAAAGACTGAAGGCAGGATGAATAGAGGAAAACAATGCATAATCTACTTAGTCAGCTTGTGTAAATGGATGATGTAACAGGGTTTAGAAGAGAAAAAAAGACAAAACTTATTAAGAACTACAAAGGACAGGAAATTGTAGAGAGTCATGATCACCAATATCCAGAAGGGACATGATACATAGAAGAAGTTTTGCAAGATACTTTCAACTTTAGATTAAATGAACAATATTTTCACCTACCAATGCATCAATCATACGTCAATTTAAATTTTGGAAATATATTCTAGCAACTTCTCTTCATCAAATTTAGGATTTAGTCTCAGATCTTTCAAAAAGTTAGCTCATTTTATCCAACTCTTTATTTTCATACTTTGCTACCAACCATTTCCTAGGATTTGTCAATTCTTCCTTCAATTTTCAATTTGCATACTTCTTTTTTCAATAGAAATTAGAAAAGCTTAAACAATTTTTGTTAATGGGGTATAGTTCTAAATTTAATAATAAAAGGTTCAACTTCTAAAATAATAGTAAAGATTTTTATATTGTTATAACATGAATACAGTATCATGAAAGAACAATCAAATGAAATAACAGTACTACCAATAAGGCAAAAGGAAAATACAACAAGAATTGTAAATATAAAATTATTTTGAATTTTATTGACAATACAGTGGATGCAAGCTGGTGTGTCACTAAATGTAGGAAGAGTAGAGTTGGGAAGGCCTGAAGTTGATAGATTTTCAGGCCAGTTGGCCAAGGTCCTGATAGCAATGTTGAGAGAGGCCCGGATAGGATTAGTGAAGCCATGAATTTGACATTGTCAATACAGAGGCTGCAAGTGGAATGTTTCTGTGGTTTAGGTGTTTGGAAGATGGTGGGTCTCAAATGGATACATATCGTCAGATGACTGAAGTCACAGTGGTGAAATTGAGAGCCTACTGGGTAGAATGACAGATGACCTCTTGCCCACATTCTGTTACAGTTGTTTATGAGTGACTTTCTTAAAAGGAAATCTAGTGGCTGCCAGAGTCATGTTTTTCATGTTTTTTCTTTGGTGGCAATGTTCATGATTGCCTACTTTTATGTTGTGTTTCATATTTTTTTGAAAGGATTTGTTTTATGGGTCAGATGTGATGCTCAGAGCCCCTTCGACTTTTTATTTTGTGTTTTGCTTTCTTAGTGCACACATCAGGCTGATATATAGAGTGAATTAGAATGAGGTCTAATTTGCTGCAGTGTATAACAATATCATCTACACAACAGGAAAATTGATTGACTAAAATTTCATCAGTATCTTATGACAGCAAAAATGGTTTCTATCATTTGTATCTACAGATTTTTCCCAGTGGTTAGTATTTAAAATTGGTAATTACAATCAGAAAGAGATAGTTAAAATTCTGGGGGCACATAATGAGAAAAAGGGCTTGGAGAATTTGACACTCACAGGGCATATTGAAGAAGAGTTACATATGGAAACATTGAGTAACCTACCTAATGTACAGATGGTTGGCAGAATAGGGACTGGGGAGGATAGTAAGGAGATATTACTTAGATTTACAAAGTACAGAAAGTTGTGGAGATAGCCATGATTATCCACATCTAGAAAAGAAATGGTATATAAAAGAATTTTGTTATATGTTGTGCATATTTGTGCAACTTTTTCTAATGTCTGAAGAACTAGTTACTGTGATAACTTCATTCTCAACTATTTTAACAGGAGTTTAACAAATCGGAGATGGAAATTTAATGATTGTTATTTCACATGTGTGACCTCTGTGAGGGATAATAAGAGAACAAATGTCACTTAGAACTACAAAGGTTAGGAAGTTGTGGAAAGTCATGATTAGCCACATCCTAAAGAGATATGGCACATATGAGGATTGGCTGAAAATTTCATAGGCTGATCAAGATATTCTCATTGAATGTGATCAAATGAGGTTTATTTTTCAACCTATTCCCCTTGACAGTTTACCTAGAAAGAAACAATGCAGATATTAAGAAGAAGAGTTGAAATTGATGCATGCAAGATTACACAGCTCTTGCATCATTCCTTCATAGTTAGACTATAAACTTTTCTGCCTACCCTTGTGAAAAAGGTGTAACACTCAAGAAGGCATGAACAGCAATGTCTTCCAACTTATTCTGGATTCAAACAAATTACATATGACTTCAATATTCAATGAAATATAAGTAGAGAAGATTCTTTGTCTTTATGTTTGTCATTATCAATGTTTTATTACCAGTTCTAATACAACTAAAAGAAAAGTTTGTTTTTTTACTTGCATTTTATACTTCTACTTCAAATCTTAACAGAGATAAGATTCTTTCTAAGAGAGTGAAGTAAAATTGTGCATATTTGAAATTAACGTTTCTCCAGCAATCAGTAAAGCATCTTTGCATTCTCAAGAACAGACAGTGATTAGCTCACTCATCTTGGAACTAAAAATAAGGATATAACAAGAAGAGCTTTAAGATAAATACAGTCATTTGGCTCTGTCCAATTACGAAAGACAGAAAAGTAAAATCTATTTCTGTAAATTTCCCTACACTTTCTCTTAGCTCCTCATGTTGAGTATAGATAAAAATGTAATGGTGTAAAATTTGATCAGTCATGCAAAGCAAAAACTGTCTCTTTTGCTCTGAGCATCATCAGAGGAGCAAATAAAACTAAAGTTGGTCAAACTATTTACCAAAAGTAAGTTTGATATCCAAACGATTTCAGCCCCAAAAGTTATGGTTTCATAGGAAAGTAGTTTGTTATATTCATCTGTATTTTATTGAGAACTGAAAGCAGGAATGCCAACTATCACAGTAGCTGTTTGGATTGAAGATTAAAATTAATGGGATGCTAACCAAAAGATTTAATCTAAAATGTTTTTTTATTCATTCATTATTTACATCCTATCAATGCTTTGCAGGTTATTTAAAGCCGGAAAATATTTTTATGTTGTAAGAATATTTTTGAGATAATAATGGTTTAGTAATACAAAGCTACAAAGAGAATAGGCACGGTGCAGTAATAGCAGCTTTGATTGAGGAATCAGAGAGCCAAGTTCAAATTCCAGTTGAATCCATTACATTCACTTACGTGCTAATACCCTTGGGAAAGGTATGAATTCTCTTCTTCTCCCCTGCCAGCTATGGGTAAATAGCAGGACAGACTGGGTTCTATAGCCTTGGATAGCAACTGGTCTACTGCAGAAAGAAATGGCAACTTACTGCGGGAAAAAATCTGCCTGTCAATCATATATCGAAAGATACATGATCACCTAAGCATGTATCACGTATGGTACATACAAAAACAAAACCTGGGAAGGGCTAGTAATATTAGGTTGGTGCAAAAATAATGACATACTAATGTTGTTTTTATTCGTTAAAAAATACGTCAAAAAACGACATTATTACGTCATTATTTTTGCACCAACCTAATACAATAGCTGGGGTAGAAGACGTGGATTCCTACCATTTCTCAATGATATTTGTCTTGTGCATAAGTGAATATATTGAATCCAATGGGAATTGGAACTTGGCTCTCTGACTAATAATTCTGAGTGATTATCGAAGCTTTTAGCACCTGGTATTCCCAAGCAGCAATCACCCATCTAGATACTGACTAGGCTCAACAGTGCTTAACTTTAGCAATAATATGAGAACCTGTGTTTCAATGTGATGCAGCTGTAAGCCAATCTAAAATGGAAACTTGGTTAAAACTGATTAGAATGATTTTCAACTATCAGTTCCTTTGATACTCATAAAAAAGAGAAATACAGATTTCAAATTAACTCGTTCTTGAATATTCTGATAATTATATGATATTAATACTAATAAATAATTTTTATACAATAGCAGTGCTGTGAATTCTACATTTTGTAGATGGTAATATTTAATTCTTTCATGGATATATATATATATATATATATATATATATATATATATATATATATATATATATATATATGATTAGGAAAACAACCTTCCTGCTACCATGGTTTCTACCAATCAGGTATCATCAGTCAGTTAAATTTTGCTGTCTTTTGTTTTAATGTGGAAATAATCTTGATATATCATCATTTTAACCTTCTAATTACATGTGCTATCTATTTTAGTTGTTGCTTCTCTTGGAAGTCTTCAAATGATGTAGTTTTTGTTATTTGGTAAACTATTTCTAATTTTGTAATGCCAGTATATAGGGTCTGATGAGAGATTCTTTAAGACCTAAAAAATTCATCATCTTTGAGCCATTTTTAATCACTAATCTGGGGACAACCCAAAAAACCTAATGGATTTCAGATGAGAATTTCTTCCTTATATTACCTATTCACAGATATGTGTACCATCATATTATCATTTGTTTCAGTAAAACCTTTATCTGGTCAAAAGGTTTAAAGATGTCTTTGATGTTCAAAATTTCAGTGACAATTTTATTGCAATTTATCAAGATAAAATATGAAAAATATTTGGGAAATTGGTATAAGGTCATAGATAAAAAGTCAAGGAAAATATGTCCATGATTAATAAATGCATGCACTAGTTATTATTAATTTTAAAAAATATAAGCAAATTTTGTAAAGACCTATCATGTTTGTGTGGACAAAATCTTTCTTGTCATGTCTTATCAAATCTGCTGTTAAAAGAAGGAAATGTTTTTTTGCTTAAAAAATTAGAGTTTTTTTTTTTTTTTTTTTTTAAGCATTTACCCCAAGCAAAGCAGGAGTGCTATTAGTATGCAAAGGGGCTACAGAGAGTGAAAGTAAGGGAAAAGACTGGGTATAGGTGGGGGATTGAGGAAAAGATGAAAAAGAAGAACGGAGAAGGATTAAAAGAAGAATGAGGATCAAGGCATCAGAAGATGTTGATTGATATTACATTTAAATTTTTGAAGATCATAGTTATCAAGGAAGCAAGTAAGAGGAAGGGAGTTCCACTGTTGGGAAGTGCAAAAGAATTAGTTGTTGGAGTAGAAGAGGTGGTTAGATTTAACTGTTTCAACAGTAAAAGTGTGAGACTATGATGCCAACCTAGTACCATGCTTAAATTCATGCAGTCGAGACATTAGAGAAAATAACTTATCAGAGCAGACACCATGAAAATATTTATAGAAAAGACAGAGAGAAGCCACATTACATCAGTGAGGAATTGACTGGAGTGGAAACCCCAAGTCAGGACTGATCACATTGCATATCCTTCTTTGGATTTTGTTGAGAACCTCGAGAGATGAACAGCTGGGCCACCAGTATTCCATGCATGAAAACTTGGTAGATTTGTTGATGTGAAGGATGGACTCAGATGAGAAAAACCTGGCATGGCGCAGAGAACCAACTTTTCTTGTGTTAGATGCAGCTATTGAATCAATGTAGTTGCTCCACCTCAGGTCAGTAGAAAGCATGAGACCAAGAAGGTACAGTGAGGTACTCTCATGGAGTTGAGCATCAACCTTACTGATAGGAGGCAGGGAAGTTTCTCTATAGTGAGTAGGTTAGTCAACAAAAATTACAGAATCTCTGAAAATTGTTTTTATGCTTATCTGAAAACACTGATTTCGGTTTATTATTAATCATAATCACAGAATATGCAAAAGAAGACAGAATGCATGGTTGTTAGCAGAAGGAACAGTCGAACATGTAAATTGCAAAATGAAGATACCAAAATCAAATGCATACCACAATTTTAACATCTCAGAAGTGTTTTAACAGAGGAAAGAAAGTGACAAAAAATTTATTAAGAACTTCAATGGACAGGAAATTATAGAGAGCTATGATTGTCGGGATACTGAAGAGACATGGCATATACAAGAAGAATTGTGAATGTAGCTAAAAAGAAACTTTGACATCAATACAATTTCTTTTTCTTTTTTTTTTCACCCCAAAATACTCAGGGATGCCAATGACATAAATATCCCTCTCCTACGGACGCCTTAGTGTGATTAGATACATCTTTTGTGTATAGGGATAAAGCTTCAACATACCAGGTATTGCTGTTGTGGCTTCTATAGGAAGGATGCTTCTACTGAGCGGAGTTGCTAGCTTTATACTCAGCTGGTTTTGAATTCAGTATTGACCTCCTCCTTTATTTTTTGTTAACCAAGAACTCAACTTGCTATTTAATCCATAGCTGGGGGAGAAGAGATGGATTCATATCTTTTTCAAGTGTAATGTGAAAGTAAAGGAATCTGAAAGCAATGAGGCATATTCACTCTTATATTCAAGTAGCTGCACTGTTTTATGCATTTTTAAATCTTATATTTAAATTAAAACAAAGAAAATCCATCTCTGAGAAGATTCTATAGGCATTGAGTTCAAACAAGCCTCACTTAGTTTGTATGGCCAGAGTTCTGACCTGTATAGTATGGGTTGTCATTCAGCCTGTACAATCTGTGACATAATATTAGACAAAACAAAAAATAACATTTTTAGAAACTTTGTAGCAACAAGACATTTGCAAAATATGAGGAAATTTTAAAAAGCTAACAGTTCTACATTAATTCTTTTTGAAAGACTTGAATATCCGTCATTATTGAAATTCATTTATTTTATTTAAACAAGCTCAATACATTAACTTCTTGGAGATGGAAATATAATAATGTAACTTACTAAAATCATATTATAATTCTGGTTGTTCCTTAACATGTATGATATGTCTTACTAATAACTCATAAATAATAGACTATTCAGTTTTGATCATGAGGAAAAACAGAAAAGACATATTAGAGATGCTGTTTGGTTTCAGTGAGAAACTGAAATAAATGTTCAAATTCCATGACTTCTTGGGAAACATATTGGAGTGGCTTTCTGTTGCCTTCTCTATGGTCTGTAATTCTATCAGTGCAATAAAAATGGACATGCTAAAAGAAAACAATTTATAACCAAATTGGGAGGAGGTAACAGCACCCCCAAAAGAATACTACAATAAAATGATGATATCAAAATACAATATGAATAACAAAAAGAAAACTAAGCAGTTTATTGGTTCGCTTTCATCAAAGCCAAGATTAAAGGCAAAATTGTGTACAAAAACTAAAAATGAAAACTCAAAATGTTATATGAAAGAAAATACAACATTTACAAGCTAATTACCTTTAAGTATGACAACCACTTTGTCTGCTTACATAGATATGACTGGTAGGACTTAATGTAAACAGATTCCAACACTTAAATGAAACTCTGTAATTCAGAGTTTTTATTCACTTAGACTGGTTGTCATCCAATGCTAGAGAGTTCAGTCTACCCTGCTCTGTTATTTAATGCATAAAGAGGATTGAAGGGTTTGTGTCTTTTCCAAGTACATTTGTGTGAAATTGAAGTGAAGCAGGATTTTTAACTCACCAATTTCACTTTCTGTGTCAATATTCATTACACAGACATCCTACAAACATAGTAGGTTGATGATTAGCTTGTTTGTATTAATCTTTTCTGGTTTTTTATATTCTTTTATAACTTTTTTCATATAACTACACAAATATCTTGCAAGGTCTTCAGTATAAACTTATCAAATTGAACAGAAACTGCATGCATATATACACACTCTTACATAGAATTTATTTTTACGATATGATCAACTTGTCCAGTGACATTTATGTCATTCATTCTGAATTGTATTCTTTCAATTTAGTTTCCCTTTTATGTTCTCTTATTCCCATTATCCATTTACTAATAACAGCGTTTGTTATTTCTGGTTGTTAATCTTACCAAACCAAACCAAAATCTATACAAGAGGCATTTATATGCATATCAGCACAAATTTATAGACTGCTTTTCATAAAATAAAAATTTTACAGTGTTCATTGCATTATGAAGCTGATTATGGCTTTTATTGGGAGCCAATAAACATAACCAATAACCAGCTTTTTCTTTTGCCTGTATACACACTTCTGTTAGAAATTTGCCTAATTCCTGAAACTGTTTTTCTAATTTTCTCATGGTTTTCACTTGCTTACAGAAGTATAAAATTGAACTGTCATTCTCAATAAATCAATTAATACATGTAAGGAATTTATACACAACTCTTGCCTTATTTCATATATATGTAAGTATAAGAAATTTTGCAAGTATTGTTATACTGCAACACATGCAGGGTCATTGGGATTGATCAAGCAAAGTTTATTCAAATAGAAACACACAGTATTGTTGTATTGTATATTGTCTTGAGATTTTAGTGCTCTTATCAGCAGACCCTCAGTAGGCACCTTAACACTGCATCAACAGACTGAAACAATAACAGACAATTTTCTAAAGATTTCTTTTTATCACTTTATTTTAGAGAGGATGTTGCAAACATTGTTTGAAGAAGCTAGAAAGAGGAGATAGAACAGATATCAACAGGTCAGCCTATTTTCTCCATGCATCTGACTTGTTTCACTTCTGAAATTATAGGAATGCAAAGGAATCTGAGAGAGGAAGCCTTGGACAGGTACTAATGCTCTTGACTTCTCTACTGTCAGAACCATACTACTTGTTTTCACATGTCTTATGTCAAAACTTAGATTAAGACAATCCATCACTATCAGGATTTCATACCCACAGGTTTCAAATAAATCCTACTCAATTTGGGTCATTTTGAATTCAAGTTCTGACAAGTATACTAGAGTCTGGAACTACTGTCACTACAAGTATCATTTTGCCATCTTTGTATAGCCAATGCATTGTGGAACCGTATGTGATAAAAAAAGAAATGTAGCAATGTACTCCTTTTAACATCTGTCCATATTTCTGAGATGAGATATTATAACTATTTACATCATTCATTGTCCTCCTCTTTATTTCCTTATTCTTGACATTTCAGTTGTTGCCTTCTTCAGCTGATATATGTTGGAATTTTAAACCAAACCCTTTATTTAGTCCTTGGGATAAGATTGTTCTAATTCCATATGCCATGCTTTTTTTGCATATTTCAGTTTCAGTTTTCCATTAATAACTCAACTCTCCAAGATTTTGTTCCCCATTGACAAAATAAAGGGTTCAGTTTAAAATTCCAACAGATATCACCTGAAGAAAGCTGAAGTGTAGAACACCCAAAGCATCATGAATATGGCAATAAAGATGTGGAGAACAGTCCAAATAATGTAAACAGTGTAAATAATACTCCCTTTATTATGGTAAAAAGAAAACTAACAGAGAAGACAAATGACAGCAGGACTTTTTGCATGTCTCTTCCTCATAAACATGAATGCACCAAAGTCTTTATAATCTTCAGCCTTACTTTAATGCTTTAGTTTTGCTGCTACTTCAATATCAAAGATTTTCTCACAATAGACTTATATTTCCCTACTTAATCACTCAAACCCTAATTATTAATGTGGAGCAATATCCATTTCCATTCATCTACTGATAATTAATTAGTCTTTTAATATTGACTACATCCCAGCTACTATTTTAATAAAGTACTGCTAACAATATTATCTCCACTCTACCATAGACAGTATGACAGTTCTAATACAGGCCATTGTTGGTGAGAGAAAAATGTTGAAGTTTGTTAATTTAACTTAATTTATAGATGATTATTGTTTTTCATTATAATTCTCATGACATTAACAGGACATATTGATACATACATTACTGATGAAAATAAATACATATATAATATATTTAATATATGCAGTTAAATAAATATGAACTTGACAGAAAGCAACAACAAATTGTTGGGTCAGCACTAAGTGATTTTTTTTATAAATTAGTACTATTTGGGTTTTTTCACTGATATTCTCAATCCAAACCTTCATATACACTTTTATATTAATGTTCACCCAATAAAAGACTCAAGAGTTACTCAAGGTAGAGAGTTACTGTGTAATGTTGTATGAATTTAACAAAAGGCAAGAAATTCTACTTGGACAGGTAGCCACAGCTGGCTACCTTTCTGAGCATATTAGTGCACCTGGGCACACCGGTTGAAAAACACTGCTCTAGAGTTTTGTATAGGCATATATTTAGTGAAAAACAAGAAGATAGACAAGATGTGTATATCATGCATACATTGCAAAAATACTTATCTTCTAGTTGCTGTAGGAGTAGTATGATTTTGTTGTACCAATCTTTCAAGTAAAAAAAAAAGCCAACTTCATTTGTAAATCAGCATTAAAAACATAATCTTTTACTTAGGTTCAAACACTAACTAAAAACACCTTAGTAAATAGACAACTACCTCAACCAAAAAGCAGGATCATCTATAGATAAATAATGATATAGAGTTTTATATCAGCATCTGATTGGGTGTGGTTGTAGGTTTGTGGCACAGCTGAGCATTGACCAGTTCCCTCCATATGTTTTAGTTGTGTGTCAATGTCTGAATTGTCTGTGAATGACCTTCCAGTTCACTCAATGACATTGTCGGCCCATTTTATCTGTCTTCTTCTTTTGCCCAAGGTGAAACTTTGTAGGATTCCAATGGAACAATTGTTGGTTCTTATAATGTGGCCACACTATTTCAGTGTTTTACATAGATGCAAATAAAATAACTTGTCACATATTCTCAGTAGAATAATCAAATAGGAAACAAGCAAAAAAAAAAGACAGATATAGAATAATACAGGTTAAATAGTATGCAATAATAAACTGCTGAGAGTAGGATGATACATATAAATGGTTTGGCATATTGACTATATTTTTTGGCATCAACCAATATTGTTAGATTGAATGCAACTCTGCACATGTGACACACAAGAAAGAAATCAAGCACAAAGAAAATAATTTTCTAGTCTACATTCAACAAGTAATTTGAAGGCATTCACCATCCCATACTGGATTCTCCCTTTTTATATCTTTCTCTATTAGCTTTTTGACATTCAGTTTATGGCAAGGGCCAGGAGATTTATATGATAGATAACAAAGACAGGTAACCTCTTCATCTTTTTTGCTGTATACACTGTCATCGATCAATGTCCAGTAAAATCTTACTACCATTCTACAATGAACAGGACAAATATCAATCCCCTCATGATTTCTAATTTTTATCTTTTTACATTAAACTTACTAATAAAAGTACATATATATGGGCATCAATTCTTTACATTCACAATTCTATGTTGATGTGATAAAGTGAGTCTAATGAAGCTGAAAAGAATTTTATGCAAGGAGACAATTTATATTTATTCATTTAATTTTTTCTTTTTCATTTTTAAAGATTTTATCAAACATAAAATATAGTTCAGAATTTTTGATAACACAAAATTATTTGGAATAAATTATGATCAACAGTCATCTAATGCATTTAATGGTAAGATTTCTGACTAGTTTTTAGATCTTTTTGAAAGATGTTTGTAATAACCAACCTACAAATGTTAGCCTCGATCTCAAAATTTCAAAGTATTAAATAAAAAATACAATTTAACCATAATGAAAAATATTAATTATTTAGAGAAGAAAACTGTACCTTAAGAAAAATAATTATTGTTTGTGCATAGCTCATACAAAATTCTATTCAAATTATTTTATTACTAAAAATACCTTTTGAAAACTTCATGGTTTTCATATTCTGATGAATCTTAATTCTAAAGTTAATGATTGAATAAGCTCATGGCAAGTTCTACAATAATAAAATATGTCTGGAAATTCCCCTACTGAATTGTTAAATATTTGATCTTAACGACTTGAACAGCATATTTCAATAGCAATCATAAATATGAATGCTGGTCGTTATTTTAAGAAGTAAGGGGGTACAAATGAAAAGATTTGAAATTGACAACTTTTTCCATTTCACTGAAACAAGACATTAAGTATTTCTATCTTCCCTTCTTTCTTTCTTTCTTTCATTTTCTCACTGGAAACAAGAAGCATCTCTCATATGTCCACCTTTTCCCACATCAAAATGGAATAGTCTATTATTTGTTATTTATTGGCAGGATTATTAAACACTTCCATTTTCCCTTCTTTCATTTTGTCACTTAAACCAAGAAATGTCTTGTGCCTATTTTTCCACATGATCAAAACAGAATAGTCCATTATTTGTGAGGTATTAGCAGGTTATAAAGGTCATTATAACTAAGGGGGCGGGCAAGCAGAATTATTATAAAATAAGTCTACTTGTACCTCCCTTAGATCCTTTGTTTGCACATATTTTACACCCTGCCAATACCTTCATAAATAAGGAATTATTCCATTTTGATTCTGTGTAAAGATGGAAAAGACATATAAGATGCTACTTGGTTTCAATGAGAAAAGGAAAGAAAGAAATGCCCTGCCAATAACTCATAAATAATGGACTGTTCTATTTTGATTGCAAGGAAAAACAGAAAAGACATATCAGAGATGCTGTTTGATTTCAGTGAGAGAAAGAAAGAAAACAAAATTAGAACAGGAAAGTCATGAAATTTTCACGGGTATTACTATTATTGTATATCTTAGCAGCAACTATTCTTTAAACATGTAGTGTTAAAAATGCTAGATATTTTATGTTTATTATATTTAATGAGTTTTTCTCTAATGTATGAATATCCAATCAATTGTGGTTGTTGTGTGCAGATGATTTGGTCAAAAGTCATGTTGAGTTGTCCAAAATTTTTGACTCACATGAGCCATATCAGAATAGGGAAAGAAAAGGAAATTATGTTTGTAGATTGTATCTACTCATAGTTTTAGTAAGTGGGGTTTTAGTGGAAATTAAAATTGGCATTTCATATTTATTTCCATGGTCAAAAATAGACAATAAGAATTACTATTGAGTTTGTTTAAAAAGAACAGCAAACCCATTTCTTTTTATTTTCTCCTTCCAGACACTGGTAATGATGCTTGGCTCTTGTTGTTGTAGATGTGTTACTGTCTTCCAAAATGAAGCTCTCACAACCAGGACACATTTCATTGTCATAAACAACAAAAAATAAATCACACAAATGTACATTTCAGGTATAGACATTTTATATATCAACTACACATGTATATTTTTTTCTTAGTATTTATTTTTTTAAATTGATTTTTTATGCATGTCCCACTAAATGGTTCAGTCTTATTTACTGCTTCTATCCAGTTTCACATAATTTGCCTCTTTCTCTCCAAATCTGCTTTTTATGACTACTGAGATTAATGGGAGCAGCCGACAATGACATTACTCATTATTCCTATGCTGCCTGAACATGTGTCATTGTTTGAACATTGTTTACGGATTTATATTTAAAAGAATGGTATCTGCACAAGTATATAGACATTTTCAGTCCAGCTCACTTCGACAATTTGACCAAATAACAGATACTTTTGGGGAAAGTGTTCTTGGTTGAGCCAAGAACTTTTCTGCATCCCTCATATTACACAACACTTTTACTAATACTAAAAAGTAAATATACATTATACAAATATACTTATACAAAATAAGTAAATATATCTTATACAAAACCGTGAATTTCATTTCAGATTTATAATCTCAAAATATTAAACTGAAAAAAATTCTTTATAAGTAAATATTTTCAAATTTGTCAGAAAAGCATTTCAAATCATGACATATTTTATTTTTTTATTGGTCAGAATAGTCAATTTTTAACAACAAGAATAATAATAAAAATAGATGTTCTCATATATTTGATGATAATTTTATACTTTTATTCTTTTCTTATTTATTTATTTATTGGCTTCTATTATTATCATTTAAAATATATATTTCTTAAAGTGGTACATTTGATGACTAACTGTTCACTCTGACCATGTAAAAAATATATATGTGGGCATAGGGGGCTTTGGATAGAGGTAGTACTTTCGATGCCTGGTATGCTGCATCTTTGGGTGGATGGGCATCACTAGTCCTCAACCATCTCCTAAATCTCTCATGTGATCACTGCAAGTTGCCATGCACCAGTAAGCCATTTCAGCTGGCAGGCTAAACTCAAATGGGAGTGGGGTGTTAATATGGCACCACTGAGTGAAGGGCCTCCTCAGTGCAAGTCACTGGCCAGAGTGAAAGAGCTCCTCAGATGAATTACTCTGATCATATGTTTGTGACCAAAGTGAGCCACCTACTTGGAGAATATCAGCTGTGGTCTAACCTTGAGATCAATGGGTTCCTACCAGAGGTTAAAATAACCAAGACACATCATATGATGAGAACACCAAGAAACTATTCATGGAGGACACAGGCTCTGGCACACAACTAAGGCAGGTGGAGGATAATGGTGGACAACTCATCATGTCAGTACCCTGACTCCACCTTCTGGGTTTAAGGGTGAAAGAAGAAGAAATAAAAGAAAGGGATGATAACCTAGTGAAGTGGTATTAAACTTATCAACTAGTATTACTTTTAAAATCAAACGGATTTAAAGACAATGCCACTGATGTGGAATCTCCTGCAAATTACCTTCTGTAGAAATGTGTAAAAGAAAGCTTTGTTCCAACATTGACTGTAGGAAAAACAAAAAAAAAATAGAAGTTATTTATTTATTTCTTCTAAAAATTTGTCTCATATCTAATGATGAGACAAATGAGAAACTCATCTTATAAAAACTTGCTCCTCAAATATCTTTTGTAGATTTTTTAATGTACCAGAAGTTATTTCAGAAATTGAAAGTGACAATCATGTCCAAAAAGCATTTTTGATTGATACTAGTTAAAAAAAAGTTCAAAACTATTCATAATGAAAACAAAAACTTCTAAATTCTGATGTTTTTCATCCATCATATTGAGAAGTTTTTTCAGTTTTTTTAAAACTTGGTTGTCTTATTTCTATTTAGTTGATGTTTCAAAATAGAGGGACATTTTCTTTCTAGATTTCTTTTTACTCTTTTGCATTATTTTTAATTTTGTTGAATATTAGCAAACAGAGAAGGATTCATTAACTAATATTTGTATATCAATTTTTCAACATTAACATATCCAAAAGATGTCTTCTTGATATAAATTTAAACATGAGAAAAATTATTGAAGATTATCAAATTTTTTGCAATATGTCAGATTATCATGATTTTGGCATACTAGGTCAATTGAAATAGTGAAAGATTTTTCCCAAAAGCTTAGCAAAGTATAAAGAAACAGAAAAATTTAATATCATCCTTCTTGGTGAATGCTGGGCAATCTCACAGATGACGAAGAGACTTGAAGCAACAGAAATATGGCTTTACAGAAGGATATATAAATTATAATAGATGACTTGTCAGATTCACAATGTGGCAATAGTTTTTAAATTAATTTTTATGGATTTTCCAAGTTTCACATTATTACCCATGTTACTGAAATTCCAAGAAATAATGTTATAATTAAAAATTATAAATACAGAACATGCACAAAGTTTACAAAGACAAATATTTTCAACAAAAGTTGAAAATAGTATGATTGTTATGACAGTAAATTTATAATGGTGACACTAATATGAAATGTATACTTAATGTTCTGAAACTAGTCATTTATCCATTAGTGACCAGTTGTATTTCTTCATATGAAACAAACTGCACAACATCCAGAATAGTATTTCATCTTTGTTGGTAATTTACCAGCTGCCAATGTAAACCTTCCTTTTCGGAATAGTTCCCAAGTTTTCAATGATGTTAATGTCAGAGGTATAGTCAGATCATTTCCTTTCATTAAACAAGTGTTTTTCAAACCCATTTTATCCATAATCACACTAGCTATCTTTGGTCAAGCCACATTGCTGAATATATTACAATAATGTTTATATTTTTATACTGAGCATCTTGGAATACAACTAGTTAACTGTTTAGTTTCAAAACAATTACTAATGAGTTCATTCCTCAAAAAATGATTTACAAACATGGCTTTGTGTTAATGTCGGCTTTCTTGGAGACTAATTCATCTGATGTTTATTGCTTTTACTGCCATATTTAATTTCTAAAACTATATTCTTATCATAATTATAATAAACAGTGTAATTATTCTTCTTCTGTGTTTCATATACCTTCAGGATGTTGTTGGTCATGGTTCTCCACAATTTCCTGTCTTTTGTACCACATAAATATTCTTTTTTATTGTCTCTCCTAAGCACTGTTCTGCAATCCATTTACTCAATCTTGCTAGGGTAGGTTATACATTGCTTTCCTTTGTACCTCTTGTTCTCCAATCTTTCCTGTGAGTATCAAATTTCCCAAGTCCTCTTTCTTCATTACATTGCCTAGAAATTTCAACTATATCTTTCTGATATTAAATATAAATGTATTTTTTGTTTCCATTTTCTCTAAAACTTTGTCACTGTTCACATGTTCTGTCCATGATCTTTGTTTCAAGTCTCTTCTTCATCTGTGAGGAGATTGTTCAGCATTCACTCTCATATAGGAAGACTGATATTACATAACAGTTCAATACTCTTTTCTTTGTTTCTAACAAAATTTTTCTATTTCTTAATATTTACTTAGCTTTTAGAAGGCATCTTTCATGCTCCTGATGCACATACAGATTTTAGTGTCTTAATTTCTGTTCTCAGTTAAAACACTTTCCAGATATTTCAAGGGTGTTACTTGTTTGATTTTGGCATCCTCAGTTTGCAATTTACATGTTAGGCTGTTTCTTTTTATAACAACCATGCATTCTATCTTCTTGTTATTGAGATTTAGTCCTTGTTGTTTTCCTGCACTGCCTTCTCTACAAGTTCTTGTAGTTTCCTTTCCATGTCTGCTATCAACAATGTGTCATCTGTATATCTTATGTTATTAAGATTGTGGCTGCCAATAATGAGTCCTGGTAGGACTTCTAATTATCTCAGAATCAGATCACTGTATAGATTTAATAAACACTGCTTTATATTTTTGTATATTTACTGAATTAAACAGTGTAATTAGTGTCGTATAATTTAATATAAAAAGAAATAACTCTATTATGCATATCATATTTTGCTTATTTTAATCTTGCTATATGCATTTTGCCTCAAAGCTTAATGAATGTCTTAATCAGTGCTAATGAATGTTGATTGTACTTACAGACACAGGTATATTATTGCTTAAATTTAGAAATCAAGTCAGAAATTAAGTTCCCAATATTATTCAACCAGAAGACAGTAAAACATTGAAGAAGAAAATAAAAATAAAAATGTTAGCTTTAACAATTTCAGGATAATGATTGTAAAATATTTGTTGCAAAGAAACATAACTTTTGAAAAATGATCAATTCTATTTCTAAACAAAAGCTTATATTTACTTATTTATTAAAGAATAGAAACAAGTTCAGTTTTATATCCTACAGCAAAATCATTGCTTGTTTGCACAAACAACCATTGTATATGAAATAATGTTGGTATCTCCAGAATATCTCACTGTTGATACAATTTTTTAAAAATATTCAAACATAATTTTCTGTAACTGATAAAAATAAACAAAAAACTAAATCCGATATAAATCTTTTATATTTAGTTTATTTTTCTCATTATTTTTCATTTGTTCTCCCAAATAAGAATTTATTTCTTTGTTATTAACCATCATTCTCTTATGGTTCCTTAAACACCAAATTCCTCAAACAGAATGAATATATTTATTTTGAAGAGAATAAATTTTCTTCTTTCATATGAAGAATAAAGAGAAACTTATCATAACTTGTAGAAAAGTTAAGGTAATAAAATTTACATAGGCAATTTGGTTTCTTAAGTTTTATTGCAACAAATATTAAAATTTCAGGAAAATGTCATGTAATCAGCATTTTGTAAGATAATTGTCCAAGTTGAAGTTCAAAAAGGATTTATTATATTTTACATAGTTTCTAATCAAGAATAAAATATTTTCCATCTTTAAATATGCAATAAAAATGTTTTGATGTAAATTTTTTTGCTGCATGCCAAGCCATGACTGATCTTGATGCATTCCAATGTTTTCGCAGTTCCCATTCTAACACATTATATATCCTGCCACCATTATAATAATTAATTTACTGTTTAGTACTATATATTCATTAATATACTAAATCAGAAAAGAAAGTCATAGAAAGAAAAGAATAACCTAATTTGTTGCTAAATCTCTCATTGTAAAAAATTATTTTTGTAAAAGAAAGATTCACCATTGCAATAATGTGTAAATTCATGAAGAAATCTGTTTGGCATATGCATCTATCTATCTATCTATCTATCTATCTATCATTAGAATTTTCTATATTTAAAAAGGAAGAGTGCTGAGTGTCAGAGATAATATTTATAGATATATATAGTGTGGACATAGAAATCAACATGGCATGGTGACTCAGTTTAACATTTCAATGAAGTCTTCAGGCTGTCTATATCTATCACTCTCTTTCTTTCTGTTGATATATATTCACGCACACACACAACACATATTTAATAACTGTGTATTTGGCAGCAATCCTTCTTTTCTACAAGTTTCATTAAAAACAATTGAGAAGGTATTGTGATTAAGTTTTTTTATTTAGTTGTTGTTATTTGTCATAAAGCAAGTTTTTTTTTTTCTGCATGTTGTAGTGTTACTTTCCTTGTTGGTTGCCAAGTCATGCAATTTAATAATTGTGTATTTGAGCAGCAATCCTTCTTTTATACAAGTTTCATTAAAGATGACCAACAAGGTACTGTGTTTAAGTTTTTTTTTTATTTCGGTTTTGTTATTTGTTACAAAAAAGAAAGTAATATGGCAGTGAATGCTGGACAATCTCATCACAAAGTAAAGACAACAGAAATGTGATTCTACAGAAGGATGCTGAGAATACCATGGACTGAACATGTGGACAACGATGAAGTTTTAGTGAAAATGGAAACAAAAAGAATATCCGAAACAGACAGTTTAAATTTCCAGAACACATAATGAGGAAAGCAAGCTTGGAAAATTTAACTCATAGGGCATTTTAAAAGCAAGAGTGACAGAAGAAACCAGTGAATAACCTACCTTACAAACACACATAAATGGTTGGCAGAACAGGGTTTAGGAAATATAGCAAAAAGGCAAACTTTGCTAAGGGCTACAAAGGATAGGAAATTGTGGAGGACCATCACCCCCACGTTTTGAACAGATATGGCACATAGAAGAAGGATTACAAAGAAACTCTACTGACTAATCAAGTTTTTAAAATTTATACTGAAATGCAGATAATGAAGTGAAAAAAAGTTTTGGGCTTCAGTTAATGAATTTATCAATGTTTTCATAAAGCTTTTTCTTCAAATTAATTTTAAAATAAAAGCTACACCATATGATGTTTCTTTGTGCTTTGAGTTGAGAAACAGAAAAGTTGTTTTGTGCTTGATGAAGCAAAGTCTGGCAAATAAACAGAAATCGTTATTGTTTCTTGTTACATATAGGTAAGAAATACTTACATTGTATCACTATGAAAACTGTTATTCTATTATTATTATTATTATTATTATTATTATTATTATTATTATTATTATTATTATTATTATCATTATTATTATTATTATTATTATCATTATTATTATTATTATTATAATTATCATTATTATTATTATTATTATTATCATTATTATTATTATTATTATTATCATTATTATTATTATTATTATTATTATTATTATCTCTCAATGCACATAGATTTGTAGTGTAATGCTTGTCAGTGCTGAAAGAGAAATCAGCATGCTGAGTTCAATTTTCTGGTCAATTCTGTTTTGATTACTTTGTGCTGATGCTCTTGGAAAATCTTCCTCCAGTTTTAGGATAAATTACAGGGTAGACTGGGCTCTCTTGAGATGGTAACCAATCTAAGAGAAAGAAAATTATGAATTCAAAACCAGTCTGAAGAAAGATGGGCTCTCTCAGGCTATCTTGTCCTAGATGCATCATTGTTGCAGTAAATGTGTTGCTCCCACAAGTCTTAATGGTTTACAGGACTCATGACATGACATATTGCTAAGAATTATTTCATATTATATCACTATAAGAACTATTATTCTATGAGTTATTCAGATTATTATCATTTTGTTTTTGCATTAATATTTCAGTCAATGAATTCTATAAAAGCATAATGGCTGAAAGATTGTGATAAAACAATAAGGATAATGATATTTGTTTGAAAAACTTGTGAGATAAGAATAATGACTCATCACCATAATTTTCAAGAACATTTAATATGAAGCAATGCAAATTTATTTATTGGTTAAGTAGAATATGCAAAACCCTCAAAATTTAAATGTTAATGCTGAAGAAAGAAAAACCTCAAAACAAATAAAAAGTTGATTCATATATAGAGATATGGATATTTTTGTTTTCTTCTTTTGGAAATGAATGTGTAGTTCTTAATGTATTAATCTCATTAATGTTATTTGTCTGTTATTGCACTAACCAGATAGTTAAATTTTTATGTACTTGCTTGATTCTGGCATCTCCAATTTGTATCTCATACCTTGGGGTGTCCCTTTTGCTGACAACCATATATTTATCATCTTACAGTTAGAATGTCGTTTCTTCTTACTTTCCACTCCTATCTAGTCTAGGACTTCTTGCAGCTTTGCTTGAGAGATTCCCATCAACACAATGTCATATGCATATCTTAAGATTATGTTCTGCAGTAATAAATCCTAGTTTGACTTTTATTTCTATGTTAAGGTCCTCCTGCTGCATAATTTAAATAAATGAAGTTGGATTAGTAAAATATTTATTTTACATCAAGTATTGACCTTTTTATCATATAAAATTCTTTAATGTAAATGCTTTTTGTGGTGATAAATATTAAGGAAAAGTATCAGCTACATAGATACAATGCTTTTTTTTTATTTGCTCTATCAAGAATTGAACACTCTAAAGCAACATTTACAGTCCTATGCTTTATCAACTGGACAAAGTCCAGAAATGAAAAAGATAAAAATGTCATTTATTCCATGCAATTAATATTCATTAGATACAATAGGGAATTGTCTGGACATGAAAAATGGAAGTGAGACACCCTATAAAAGATATTATCATACTGTTCTGTATCTCTTCAACAAAGGCATTACTAATTAGGCTTATGGAATGGCTACAGTTATTTCAAATGTCAGTGTTCTTCCTTATTTGCTAAAGTGTTGTCCAGTATGGATATACAAGCTAGATGCCCTATTTATGCCATTCTGTAGCATCATTATCATTATTCCCCTGGTGAAATACATAATTTATCCCTCTTAATTGATGTGGATTTTAAAAATACTCTACTGATCTCTGTCAGGAAAGATTAGACTCTTTGTCTTTAAAGAGGACCTATTTTACTATTTAGTCTATACATCTCACTGTATGAATGTTGGAGGACAAAATTCGCTTTCTTTATAATGATTTATTCATTTCTAATTTGTAAACTGTATGTTACTTGTAAAAGAATAAACATTTGGAAAAGGTTACTTTTTAGAAAGAATTAATATTAATAAAGTCACTAAGATACAAGGGGTTAGAGAATATAAGAAAAACTACTGTTAAGGAGAGAGGACAATAAAAGAATTAAGAAGACAGAAGATAACAATTGACATTGCATTTGAATTTTTGAAAAACAAAGTTGACTGGGAAGCAAGAAGCTAAAAGAGATTTCTACAAGTGAGAAGTGAGATAGAAGAAACTGTTAGCATAGAACTTATGGTTAAATATATCCATTTCAACTCTAAGTAATTGAGACATTGCCACCAATCTAGTACAGTGCTTTAAATTCATAAAATCAAAGTACTACTACAGAAAGTTGATTCGAACAAGTCATAGAAAAAGCATGGTGGTTTGAAAGGACTGAAGCTGAGATGTCAAGAAGTCAGGACCAATAATATTGCAAATTCTTCTTTTGATTTTATCAATAATCTCTAAATATACAACAAGAGCACCAGATCAGATGTGGAAGCAATATTCAAAGCAGGGACAAATGGTAGACTTATATAAGATAGATTCCAGCAAGAAAAATTGTCTATCACAGCATAGTGAACAAACTTTCTCAGCTGCAGACTTAGCAATTGATTCAATATACTCTTTCTACTTCATGTCAATAGAAAATATTAGTCTGAGAAGGTGCAATGAGTTACTTTCCTGGAGATTAGCATCAGCTATGATGATGGAAGGTAAAAAGAGTTGTCTCAGATGATTAAAAGAGAACAGTTTCATTTTGGGGCATTAAAAAATAACAAGCCACTCTTTGTCAGATTTAACAACAGATTGTGGAAGCAATATTCAAATAATGACCTCATTGAACCAATCAGACTTACTATTTAGACAGGAGTAAATAGTTATGTCATCAGCATAGAGACTTAGTTGAGAACTAATGACATCCATTCTTTACATTATTTGGACTATTGTCCTCATCTTTGTCGCCATATTTATCACAACATTTTCGGCTTCTTCAGGTGGTTGGAATGTCGAACCGAACCTTTTATTTCGCTCACTGGGGTAGAGTGTTCTAGTTCTACGTACCATGTTTGATGGATGTCAGCTATCAGTTATCTCCTGTCAATTTTCCCTCTGAAAGTTCTCTACTGAGAATTGAACTTGAACTCATACTCTTTGGGTCTTGTCACTGGATCTAACCAATGCCTTTATCCACTGTGCCATGTGTCCTTGAGGACATCGGGGTATGAATTTCTGTGTATTATAAACCATTTTTACCAGTGCTCATATTGCAATTTTGCTGTTATCATTTCATGTTTTTACCAGAGCTCATATTGCAACTCTGTTGTTATCATTGCTTTTCTCTGGCACTCCTTATTACTGGTTCCCATATTGTATTTATTTCTATACTTGGTCGGCTCAGGAGATTTTTGTGGCCTAGCATATGTGCTGATTCCTTAAGTTTATGAATTTTCCAATGGTGTTCCCTGTTTATGATCTCAACATGATCCCACAGGGGATGGTGATCTCCCTTCTCTTTCCATATGTGGTCAGCCACGCCTGATTTTTCTACTTCCCCTCATGTTACAGCTTTCTGGTATTTTTGAAGCCTTACCTTGAAAGAGCGGCCTGTCTCTCCTTTATATTCCTTTCCGCAGCTGCATGGGATAGTGTACACAGTCTTTAGTCATGTTCTCCTCTATGGGGGGGTCTTACTCGGGAGAGATATATGCAAAGTGTCATCAAGCTTTTGAAGATTGTCCTGATGTTATATGGACCGCAGATCCTTTGTATTTTCTCTGATAACCCCTTCACATAAGGCAGGCAGACTGTTTTCTGAGTGTTGTTGTCTTCCTCCTCTTGTACCCGCCTATTCCAGTTTTTGGGGGCTGCTGCCATGTACCCAGGATAGTTGTTACGTTGTAGGGTACTACTTATACTGACCAATTCTTTATCTAACGTCTCTGGGTCGCCACTTATGACTTTTGCTCGATGTTGTAAGCAATGGATAGTCCCTTTCTTGGTGGTGGAAGTTGAAATTGAGATACTGTCTGGTGAATGTCGGTTTACGGTATACAGATGTCCTAAACCCATGCTCTGTTTGAGATATTAGAACATCCAGGAATGGGAGTGTGTTGTTACTCTCTTTCTCCATCGTGAACTGTATCAAAGGTCAAACTGAGTTCACATGGTCCAGTAGAACCTGAACATCTTCCTGGTATGGCCAGAGTATGAAGGTGTCATCTATGTACCTTAACCATAGAGTTGGCTTTAGAGATATAGATTCTAATGACATTTCTTCAAAGTATTCCATGTATATATTCGCCATTGCTGGTGATGATGGTGAGCCCATTGCTAAGCCCTCCTCCTGTTGATATATGTGTGAAATATAGACAGACTATCAAGAATGATGATCAAAAAGATCTAGAAGAGTGGCCATTCAAAATAACTTTCAATTTGTGATTTGATGAGAAAGACTGAATCAGTTCAAAACTTCATCCAGAATTACTATAACCTTTCAACTTGTGAAGAACACTGGTATACCTTTGAAATATCCAAACCAACAGCCTAAGCTTCACCATTTATATCTAAAGCTTGATAGACTCTTTCAGTAATAATTGTTAACACCTCAGCAGTTGATCTAGAGAAGCAAAAGACATATTGCTTATCAGAAAGAAGACTCTCCGATGTAAGTTGCTTAACCAATTCAGAGTTAATTAGAGCCAGTAGCACATTGCTAAAAAGAAATAGACAGCTAATAAACCAATAGTTAGAAGGATCAGATGGTTCACCTGAGTTCTTAAAGACTAGAACAATAGAAGTGGATTTCCAACAAGTAAGAAAACAAGAAGCAGCATGGCATTTATTGTAGACATAAGAGAGAACAGGAGCCTGGTCAGGAGCACATTTTTAAGGGGCTATTGCAGGGATACCATCAAGTCCGCATACTTTCTGAGGATCCAGTTTAGAAATGATAGCAGAAACTATGTACAAAGTAAATATAACCTTTTCATCACATTTTTGTATTTGTGAAGTGTATAGAAAAAGTATTATTTTTTAAAGCCCTTTACTCCAAAGTTTATTTAATGTACATGTCTAATGTTTATCTATGACTCCGTTATATTATTAATATTATTATGCATGATCATATTTTCTATCAGTAATTAACAACTAAACCTTTTTTTTTTTTCAGATATTATAATGGTGACTACAAGTTGGAGGTACTGGCAGTTTTGAGGAGTTATTTTAAAAAGGACCTTAAAACTACTAAAGCTGCTAGCTGAATATAAAAAAATAAAAGGAAATGAGTAAGTATCTGATTATATTACAGAAAATTGGTCTAAATATTTTAAGGATTGTGTGGCAAAGAAATCCAAAGGGATAATGGTAAATGCATATTGTAACACCCAAGCGCTAATAACCCTTCAAATTTTTCCAAAATAGTCTTAATTCCGTGCAAATGTATATGCTTAACTCAAATCAACAATTAGATATTGAAGAAACCTACCTTTTGGGATGTTAACGACTAGAAATAATTGGACTTCTTCTCGCTCTTCTTGTCATCCCTTACCGGCTTATTGAGAGACATTCGCTGCTGAACCATTTTGCGCACTTATACAATTTTGGCCTGTTTACTCCCTTAACGAAATTAATACGCGATTTTTTCTTTTTAATTTAAAGTTAACTTTTAACTTTCAAATGTATGAAAGTAAGTGATAAGTGTAGTTTTTACTTAATTTTTTAAGAAGAAAGTTAACTTTCAAATATATGAATCTTTTTGGGGTTACTGAGAGAACGATTAATTTTTCTTTTATCAGTTTTTAAGCCACTCTCTACAAACTGAGAAAAGACAAAAATAAGCAAATTTTTATGGCAAAGTTTCACTCTCCCTAATACAGAAAAGATCAATGCAAAGTTTCACAAGCCTACGTGAAAATTTACTTTACCCGAGGAAATGGGGTTAGGGACAGAACGACTAATTATCTTTGGGGTATAAGTGCGCAAAATGGTTCAGCAGCGAATGTCTCTCAATAAGCCGGTAAGGGATGACAAGAAGAGCGAGAAGAAGTCCAATTATTTCTAGTCGTTAACATCCCAAAAGGTAGGTTTCTTCAATATCTAATTGTTGATTTGAGTTAAGCATATACATTTGCACGGAATTAAGACTATTTTGGAAAAATTTGAAGGGTTATTAGCGCTTGGGTGTTACAATATGCATTTACCATTATCCCTTTGGATTTCTTTGCCACACAATCCTTAAAATATTTAGACCAATTTTCTGTAATATAATCAGATACTTACTCATTTCCTTTCATTTTTTTATATTCAGCTAGCAGCTTTAGTAGTTTTAAGGTCCTTTTTAAAATAACTCCTCAAAACTGCCAGTACCTCCAACTTGTAGTCACCATTATAATATCTGAAAAAAAAAAAAAGGTTTAGTTGTTAATTACTGATAGAAAATATGATCATGCATAATAATATTAATAATATAACGGAGTCATAGATAAACATTAGACATGTACATTAAATAAACTTTGGAGTAAAGGGCTTTAAAAAATAATACTTTTTCTATACACTTCACAAATACAAAAATGTGATGAAAAGGTTATATTTACTTTGTACATAGTTTCTGCTATCATTTCTAAACTGGATCCTCAGAAAGTATGCGGACTTGATGGTATCCCTGCAATAGTCCCTTAAAAATGTGCTCCTGACCAGGCTCCTGTTCTCTCTTATGTCTACAATAAATGCCATGCTGCTTCTTGTTTTCTTACTTGTTGGAAATCCACTTCTATTGTTCTAGTCTTTAAGAACTCAGGTGAACCATCTGATCCTTCTAACTATTGGTTTATTAGCTGTCTATTTCTTTTTAGCAATGTGCTACTGGCTCTAATTAACTCTGAATTGGTTAAGCAACTTACATCGGAGAGTCTTCTTTCTGATAAGCAATATGTCTTTTGCTTCTCTAGATCAACTGCTGAGGTGTTAACAATTATTACTGAAAGAGTCTATCAAGCTTTAGATAAAAATGGTGAAGCTTGGGCTGTTGGTTTGGATATTTCAAAGGTATACCAGTGTTCTTCACAAGTTGAAAGGTTATAGTAATTCTGGATGAACTTTTGAACTGATTCAGTCTTTCTCATCAAATCATAAAATGAAAGTTATTTTGAATGGCCACTCTTCTAGAGCTTTTTCATCATCATTCTTGATAGTCTGTCTATATTTCACACATATGAGGGCTCAGCAATGTGCTCACCATTATCACTAGCAATGGCGAATATATCGGGTGTTACAATATGAATTTACCGGGATAATGAGATAGCAAAAGATACTTAAGCAAACCAAAATATTTAGAAATGGGAAAATTTCATTAGAAACAAATAAAAGAGGCTTAACTGTTATGCAATATAAATCATTGTATATGGCAGTGAATGCTAGACAATCTCCTCACAGATGAAGAGAAGACTTAAGTTAACAAAGATGTGGTTCTACAGAAGGATACTGAGAATAGCATGAATTGAACATGTGAGCAACAAGAAATTTTTAAAGAAAAGAGAAGCAAAAAGGTCACTTCTACTTCTTTCTTATTCTAAGAAAGATACAGCTGAAATTTTTGCAACACATAATGAAGAAAGTTCAGAGAATTTGGCATTCACAGGATATTGAAGGTAAGAGAGGCAGAGGGGAACAGTGGGTAATCTACATAACAATGGTGTGTAAATAGGTGGTAGAAAAGGAACAGGGAAGGATAGTTAGGAAACAAACATTACTATGAAGGATAAGAAATTGTGAAGAGCCATGATTGTTCACATCTAGAAGGAGTAGAGCACATAAAAGAAGAAGAATGTGTCCTTTAAAATAAAGCTCACTATGGAATGACCGTTAGTTATTGATTATTATGCTTTCAAGTGAAAAGCAATGGACAGTTCAACCACTAGTTCCAAAAAACTTTTGGATGATTGGAATATACCATATATAAAGCATTACATAAACTTAAAAATTTATTAGTACTCAAGGTCAAATATAGGAACCACTGGAACTGTGTGAGGAGAAATACAGAAAATAAATTATCTCCTTCTATTAGAATGAGAGGCAGGACAGAAGGATAAACTTCTAATCTCAGAAAGAATCAAAGTGCTTGCATGCTCTATGAGTTTCTCTCATATATCTTGGGGGCATGTGTAGCCCAGTTTGAGAACTGCTTGTATAAGTTATCAAGCCTTATTTCATTCCATTGTTTTCATTTAAAATTAAAAAGTGAAGTTCTTTGACATGTCTTAAGATGGAGTCTGCATATATTCTAAAATAATCATTGAAAAATATAAATCATGGCTCCATCATTGAAAAATGATTAATAAATAATAGTTATAAGTATATCAAAGAGAATACATTTCTCTTTTGTATTTGCCATATTCTACTCCTTTTTTGGCTAAGTCATGTTATTTTTAATTCATAATCATAAAATTCATCTGATTAACATTTTGTGCATTTTCAGAGTTATTAATGCAATTTTAAAAGTATTAATTTTAGTAAATTCTCTTTTAAAGAAAAGTTTAGTATAAAATATAACTAAAACTTAATTTTAGTCATATTTTATACTAAACTTTTCTCAGGTGACTCATTTTCAAATTTTATTATAAAACTATATTACTATGCTTTCTAATTACAATATGCACTCATCTAGCATGGAAAAAGCAAATAGTGAAATCAGTCCAGTTAGTATAAAAATGCATTTGTGCATTTATCTACATTTTAACTGAAGAACTTTTTTATGTGACATGTCCCTTCAAGACATAGGCGATCCTGGCCTGCCACATCTTCCTCTCCCTTGTAGTTCTTAATAAGTTTTGTCTTTTTGTTATTTCTCTCAAACCATGTTCTACCATCCATTTTCTCAAGTCCATCAAATATATTAGGTTTGTGCAAAAATAATGACGTAATAATGTCGTTTTTTGACGTATTTTTAACATCAAAAAACGACATTATTACGTCATTATTTTTGCACCAACCTAATATTATGTATTGCTTTCCTCTGTTCCTCTTTGCCTTAATCTGTCCTGTGAGTATCAAGTTTTCCATGTCCTCTTTCCTCATGACATGCCCCAGAAATTTCAACTAGCTCTTCTGTTAAGTATGTTTCCTTTTTGTTTCGATTTTCTCAAAAAACCTTGTTGTTTCTCACATGTTTGGTCCATGGTATTCTCAGCATCTTTCTGTAGAATCACATCTTTGTTGCTTCAAGTTTCTTCTTCATCTTTGAGGAGTTTGACAAAATTTAAGTAATAGCTTCTGAGATGTCCTAGAGCAAATATTTTAATGGGAATGGTAAAGAAAATGAATCACTTAAAATTACAAAAAAATATACTCTTCACTTCTATAAAAAAAAAACTTTATTTCTTGAAGATTCCAAAATGCTTCCAGTTGAATTTCAATCAGTTATACTAAGTTGTACAAACATACAAAACAGTAAAGAAGATTCTTGCACTTATTAAACATCCCAACTAGAAGACTTACCAGCATTCATTATTAGCAGACATAATCTTAACAACATAAGATATGTAGATAAAACTGTGTTGATGGCAGACTCAAAACTACAAGAACTGTTAGACAAAGTAGCAAAGGAAAATGAAAAGATTATAAAGTATAAAAAGGAAAAACAAAATGTATGGTTGTCAGTAAAAAAGAGCTATATATTGGGGATGTTAAAATCAAGCAGTTACAAAAATTTAACTATCTGAATAGTGTAGTAAAAGACTTAGTTTGTTGTTTTCATTTAGTGGCATATTAACCTCTATGGCTTATATAATGTTAAAATCTAAATATTTTGTTCACAATTTTATGCCTTCAACTACAGATATTTTGTACATCATTTTATACTTTCAGAGTAAAAAAAAAAGTTTTTAGATATATAGTTAGTAGATCATAAAATGTATTGCCAGTAATTTAAAAAGAAATATATATTGTTGGTACTTTTAAAAAATATGCATCGCTGATAATTTCATCACAAAAATGTATTGTTACACATTTCAGTGTTGTATTGTAATTTTGCTATAAAACGTATTGCTGGCAATTTTACTATAAAAATGTATTGTTGATTTTTGTTTGAGGGTTTACTATTTGCCCATGGCTGGGACCCTATCAGGTGCTACCACCCCTGGTCAGAGTAGACCTGGGAACAACACCAATTAAGAATGCTCCTGAAAACCTCCACTCTCCTGATCACAGGCCTTGTTGCCAAATGTAATCTTTGATCTCCTATATGGCAATGAATCTCTTCACAAATGAAGAGACTTGAAGTGAGTGAGATGTGGTGCTTCCAATAGATGCTGGGAATACAACAAAATGAACATTTGAACAATGAAGAAGTTTAAAGGAAAACGAGAGCTAAAAGGATATTTTTACTTACAATAAGAAAGAGAGTTTAATTTTTTTGGATATATAATGAAAAAAGAAGGCCTAGAGAATCTAACACTCACAGGACATATTGAAGGCAAGACAGGTAGAAGGAAAAATTTGATTATCTTATTTGAACTTATCTTTATGAATGGCTGAGCAGGGATAATGTGTGATGAGTCAAAAGTTAATTAGAGCAACAAAAGTCAAAATGTTGTGGAGAGGCATGGTTGCCCACATTCTGAAGGCAACATGGCACATAAAAAAAAGAACTTAAAACTGATATTTTCTAAAAGGTTTCCAATTATAAAACAATGCTGCAAATCATGGTGAAGGCTAAGATTTTAACATTTTTTCTTTTAGTCTCTTAATACAGGGTGACCCAAAAAAACGGGAACTTTTAACAATCCAATAAAACCAAGAGTGATGGAAGAAAAATATTTTATTCATAGTAATTGAAACCTTAAAACATGCCATTTAAGAAACAATAATGGAATTTTCATTTTTTGAAAATTACGTCCTGTAGATGGCATCCTCCTGTACGAATTCATTCTTGAAATTTGCTGTTGAGATTCCTCATTGACTGCTGCAACATCTCAGCTGGGATACTGTGAATTTCATCTTGAATTCTAAATGGTGAACTGTTTACTTGCTCAAGGTCATTGTCTCACAGTGTTGCCACTTCCTCATGTCTGGCAATATGTACTTCATAAATGCCCATTTTTTGGGTCACCCTATATATCTACAGAAAGTTAAGAATTTGACTTGTAAATTACTTTATCCACATTATGAAAGAAACACAAAGTAATACCATTTTATTACAATATTTAATTATTTCAACTAACTGCTACTTTATTTTGTGATTGTTTACTTAGAACAGCTATTTTTGTTACATATATGTACAAACAAGTAGAAATAAATGAATTCTGGTATGTTTTAAAACTTTTCTAGTGAGAGATTTTATTCTTTACTTATTACAAGCACAATTTTTTATTAAAAGAAGTAAATGGCAAAAAAAATTAAAATATCAACATTCATCTCATCTCATTAATCTAAAGAGACTATCCACTAAACCAAGAGCTCCTCAAAGTCTATCGTTGTTGTCATCTCCAAAATTAATGTCTATATATTCATTTTTTAAAATATGAATATAATAAATTCACACACCTCTTTAATACTATATAACCGAATCAACTAAATACCTAAAAAATATCTTTTTTCCTCAATGCCATGTCCCTTTATAATATAGAAGATCATGACTCTTTACAACACTTTTTCTTTCTTATCTGTGCATTGCCATTCATTCTTGGGAACAGTTTCAAATTCAAGATTTTTCTTAATTTCAACTGGTTGCCACAAAAGGTTAGAGTGCTTAGTCTACACAGCTATTTAACCCATAGCTAGTGGGGAGAAGAAAGAGATTCATAACTAAATGCAACAGACCTGGAAATTGAACTCAGTTTACAGGTTGCACTTTCTGCAATGACAAAAGTTACACTACCCAATTCCTCCAAAAATATGTGTACACTATTCCAAATATGCATTTTGACAGAAATTTTCTGAAAGAAAATCTATCAATTTAACTAAGCTACATTAAAAAAATATTAATAACATATTTTTTGCTTTCCAAATAATTTAAAGATATAACAATGTAGTGAATTTCTTCATGTAATCTTTTCATGAATCTTATATTATTAAACTGGAAGTAAGAAATTCTTTTTCTCTTATGTCATATCATTTCAGAATTATGGCTCTCTACACCTTCCTATCTACTGTAGCACTAAGGAATGTTTATCCCTTTACTGTCCTTCTGTATTCATGTTCTGCCAACCATTTACACAAACCCATTAGATATGTTACCTGCTGTCTCCATCTACCTTTTTTTGCATTCATTATATCCTGTTAGTGTCAAATTTTCTGATCCCTCTTTCCTCATTATGTGCCACAAAAATTTCCAATCACTTTTTCTGATTCAAAACAAAAGTATTCTGCCTGTTTCCATTTTCTTCAAAACTTCCTCATTGCTTACATGTGCTGTCCATGATATTCCCAGCATTCTTCAGTAAATCTACATCTCTGTTGCTTCAAATATTCTCTGTATCTGTAAAGAAATTGTCCCACATTCCCAGCCATATAGAAGGAGTGATATTAGATAACAGTTGAAAATGTGTTTCTCCATTAAATTTTTCTTGTTTCTTAATAATTAGCTTAGCTTTTGGAAGTCATCTTTCACTATTCCAGTGTGTCTTCAAATTTCTATGTCACAGTTTTCATTAAAACACTTCACAGATAGTAAAATTTCTGCACTTGTTTTATTTTGACATCTTTAACTTGTAGCTCCCATCTTTTGATGTCTTTATTGCTAATGACCATACATTCTGCTTCCTTGCAATTGATGGTTAGTCCTTTCTTCTCACTTTCCTTTATACATACAGTTTTCTTTCTGTATCTACCATCAGTACAGTATCATCCAAACTAATAATGGGTTGTTCTGCTTTTTAATTTTTTTATCTTCTTGTTTTTTTTGTTTCTTCCACTATTACTTGGTCTTACTAAGGTGAAAACGTTTTTTCTGCTTTTTTTAAAAATGATATTCACCCTCTCCAAGGCCCAAGAGCCATTCGAGGTAGAGGGTTATAGAGTAAGATGCAAAGTTTAATGTGGGGAAGATAACAATTGATGCTAGACTTGAACACTTTAAGATTGTAGTGATTGGGAAAGTATCCTCCTGGGAGTCAGTTCCACAAATATAAGTTAAGGCATTTCTTCCTAATTTATCTTAATCTTGAAAGTTATTTTGCATAAGAATATTTTTCTTTGATTTATCTTGATTAAACTTGTTAGATATCAAATGGATTATATATCTCTTATTTATATTAATTATATATATATATATATATATATATATATATATATATATATATAAAACACATTATACACACAATTGTCTTCTCTGTCAGCTTGCAACATTGGATATATTTGTTTTCAAGATAGTAAATCTTGCACAGCATGCTTTCCAATATAAACTTCTAACTTGTGGAACTCCCTTCTGGCTCCATGCTTTTCAACCAGCTTTAAATCTCCAAAAATTTAAATGCAATGTCAATCACTATCTACTGTCCTCCTGATTACTCTTTTCTTTTCCTGCTCATTATTAATGATTTTGTTGCTAATTCTTCCACAGCTTGTAAGCCCTTGTGTCTTAGTGGCTTTACTGTTTTGCATGGGGTGATACTGATTAAAAAAAACACTAATGCTCAATGACATGAAAGATGGGATAGCTTAAGAAATCCTCTTCTCATCTGTTTCAGAGAACTGAAAACAAAAGTAATTGAAAACATACCAAATCACAACAAGGCTCAGTCTCCAAACTAGTGTTAGTTATAACCAAATAAATCCTATTTTCTATAATGTTCAGCTTGAAGAATAACAAACATAGTATTTATTTCACTGTAAACCTATTATTCCATGACAAATATTGATGACATATTTTAAATTCAAATTGACATGCTGTGTCTGGAAATTTTCCTCTGTAAAACAAGTGTTCTTAATTAGAAAAGCCATTTAATTAACGATTGTTATGGTAAATCAAAAATAGAACAAATAGTTAAAAAAATAAGGCATAAATTTAAGAAGAACAAGATTTCTTGAAACATATACAGACATTTGTGTTATCTTTTTACATCTTTAAATGGTTTTGTATAAATTTATCACAGCAAAACAAAATTAAATAACAAACCATAATTTTGTCTACTGAACTTGATTGGATGAAAACTTTTCAACATGGCTTTTAATTCAATCTATTTTTCTGGATCTAAATAATCCTCATATCATGGATGAATTTAAATATTCTTTATTTTGATCATATTGGCATTACTCTTCAAATTTAAATGTTCTGTGATTTGTTATCAATCAGTCATCTCTTTTAATGATATATTTGATTACTACTCTTGCAAGATAGAAAAAACATGCCTTCTGAAAACTAAGCAAAGTATTAATAGATAAGAAAGTTTTGTTACAAAGAAAAGGGTTCTTAATATCTGTGTGAGATCTAATGTCTCATATGGCAGTGAATATTTGACAATGTTTTCACAGATGAAAAAGAGACTTGAAATGACGAAGATGTAGTTCTATTAATATATACTAAGGATACTAAACACTGAACATGTAAGGCAGTGAAGAGTTTTTAAGGAAAATAAAAGCTAAACGAACAATTATACTTAGAATCAGAAAGAGATACTTGAAATTTATATGATACTGTTATGGGACCTTATCCATAATAAATACTGTGCCTCAAGAGGAAGCAGAGAGTTCAGTCTGAAGTTGGACGACTGGCTGACCGGCTGATTGGTTGAACTCTCTGCCTTTGGGCGGGGAGGAACCCGAATGAGGCTACGCCGAAGGGCGAAGTCTCTTTCGGGGAGATAAACCAACCCTGAACCCATCTATATGGGTTCAAAGGCCATATTTTTGGCCGAGCCCACAGGTTTGGAGATCCAACAGGCTTGGAGATCCTACATTAAACCGGCCTTGTGCCACATGATGCCCTTGTGGGTGGGTGACTAAATACTGTTCAGTCTGAAGTCTGGAGTGAAGTCCATCAGGAGTCTGTCAGTCAAGTCGAGTCAGAGGCAGACCGAAACAGAGTCTTGTTCAGACAATTACTACTAAACCTGATTGTTCGTAATAACACTTTCTTCTTCTCTGTATATATTCCTGTTTGTCATATATATGTGTTATTCCATATCCGTATTCAAGTTCTTCTTTATTGGTTCTACCTTGGACTATAATTGGGGTACAAGGAACCGGACCATAACAGATACATACTGAGAAAAGTGGGCCTGGAGAATCTAACACTCACAGAGGAAAACTAAATAATACCATTATTTTATATTTTATAGATTTTACCAGATTGTTAAAGCATGTATGTTTCTTATATTTACTGAGGATTATTTCATCCAAATACAGTTAGAATTGTTGCATTTTATAACAGTCTCAAGACAAATCATGAATTTTTGTTTACTTTTATTCTAAAAAAAAGAAAAAGAAAGACTTCTGCAAAAGATCTCAGACTCATCATGCTACATTGCCATCAGAGAGAAAGAAAGAAGTCAATGAAATTACATATCATCTTTTACAGTATAATCAAATTTGGTACCTAGGTTTCATGTGCATCCTTTCAAATGATGGAAATGCAGTACAAAAATTTTGTCAATAATTATATTGATAATATAAACCAGAAAAATAGAGAAAAATCAAGAAAATATAAATTTCTTCAAGAAGTAAATCAGTTAAAGTCTGATCTTACCTATATTTCTTCACATTGCATCATATTATATTTTGTATCAACTTAGAATTACTTTTATGTGCACATACACATATACAAATTTCTCTCATTATGTCTGCATCACTTCAAACCATTTTTATTATTATTTGATTTGTAGTAACTAGAATTTTTAAGGCTAAATACTAATTTAATTGCATATCTGGAATGCACCAGATAACTGAGAACAAATACGACTATAAAGCAAAACAAACATAAATCAAGTGTCATACGTAATATATATGTGGAAAAGCATGTCTGTTTCAATTCATCATTGACTAGGCAGAAGATTTCTTACAGGTGGTTGCCATTTCTTTCTGAGACAGACTGCTTGTCAACTAAGGCTATAGGGCCAAGTCTGTCTTGCTATTCAACCCATAGATTGGAGAAGAAATAGAGTCATACCTTCCCCAAATGTATATAACTGAATGTAATGTACCTGAGCAGAATCCAAACTCAGCTCTCTTGTCATTTCAAGCTGTTATCAATTGTACCACACCACACAACAAAGATATTCTACCAAAAAATATCAATATATTTTCTAAATAATTTGTAAATATATTCTACTAAAACAGAGGTTTATTTAATAAAACTACTCTTGGTCTCAAAAACAGTCTTGATATGGTCTCAAAATGACAAGATTTCTGGATCAGAAATCTCTCATTCTTGTTCACCATCACATCCATGATGGCAGTTTTCAGTAAGTCCTGTGTATTGTGAAGACACTGGTTGGTCTCTTGATGATGTCCAGTGAGGAAAATTGATAATCAAATCACAAGTCTCTTTTGGGTCTTGTCAGGCATGAACTGCCTTCTCCTCATCATGTAGCACTTGCATCTGATGTCCTCATGCCCTATACATCTGATGCTGGACAGAACCCTACTAGATGAACTATGCTGTTCTCAGAATGTTTTTTTATTTTGGTCATAGATTGTCATGTTTCCATCAAAGGTTTCCTTCTTATACCTGATCTCAATCAAAAGGATTTGACTCCCCTTTCAAGAAGCTGATTATCTTCAACTTACTGTAGCTGTTGGCTAGTGCTGTGAACATGATATATTTTTTAATTATCAGGTGTAACAGCAAAATTATCCAAATTGATCTACAGCATAACTGTCCATCGCAAAAAAATGTTTAATATCTAAAAAAACACACTAAACTAATTGAGTTTCTTTTTTCCAGGTTTTTAGATAAGACATTTAGCCATTTTGATACAATTTGTCACAAGAATTACTGAAAAACCCTTTGAGTTATTCAGCTAGAAAGAGAACAGGTTAAAATCATTTTGTATCAGCCCCACTGTCTTCTCAACTGAGCAATGGTGAGAGGAAAAAAGCATTCAGGCCTTTAGTAATGGTACCAATATTAATACTCTGGTTTCATCTTCAAAGTCCATTCAAGAACCATCAAGAGAATGATGAATATGCTTAAAAAAGAGAGAGCTGAAGAAAGCAAAACAGTATCAGGAGGTCACAACAGGAAAAGGGATCATCAACTTAGAGCTAAAGAGCTCAATTAGAAAAGATCCAACTCAATCCAGAAGATGTTTGACATGTGAGAGAGGATTTTCAGCTATGACAATCCAAAGAGAATTGAAAAAAGAAATTAAATTGTACATGAAATGTGTGAGGCAGCTTGTGACTCCAGAACAGAAAGAAAGTTAGAGAGGGCAAAGATCATCTTGAATAAGTTAGAAAATGATCCTGGAATAATATATATATATATTTGAATTTTTTTCAATCCTTCATGAGCTTCTGATACTTAGGTATGATTAATTAATGATGAACATATCATTTTCATTTATAATTGATTTCATCACGATTCTTCTGTTAAGTTCAGAGAGTAATTATACATTCTTATTGCTCAGAGTAGAGTCCAATAGGGTTATCAACACCTTGGAAAATTCCAGTAAGATATATTTAATTGTTTCTAAGATGCAACAGTTCAAATCTTAATCTAACAATTGGATAATTTTGCTGTTACATGATTTGGACAATTTTGCTGTTACACTTGGTACACTGTCACATTGAAATGTAAAATTTGAATAGCAACACTTGATAAGAATAATATATATATAATTGCTTATTCACTTCTGGATTCCATCAAATCAGCCATATTGCAGGTATATGCTTTCAGGTCTTTCTTCAAACATTTGACCTTCTTCTTGTGAGGGGGTGTGAGAAGTTTTACTTCTTCTCTTAAGTATTTCTGATTGTCTTGTAAGCATGTTTCCTGAGTTCAGCTGGGTTCACTTTCTTGTTTGTCTTGGTTTACAAAATGACATTCTTCAAGGCATGATTTTGTACATGGTGGCTTTGAGGTCACCTTTTAGATCAATGGGGCTCCTAGATATTTTGACTTTCTCAGGTATCTTTCATGGTGAACCAAGTACATACTGGGGCCAAAACAGATTAACTCTTCTTAGATCCTGACTCCTGATAAACATTAAATTCAGTTCCGACCTCTCATATGACCTAGAAAACTGTCATGTTAATATTCTGAATATATGTGAAAGAAAAATGGGAATGCTAAAACCTGAAGCAATTTTGAAAATAAGATTTTACTGAGCCAGTCTCAACAGTTAAAAGGGAACCCACCAGCCAGCTTATTGTTATTCATCGTTATTCTATTTATGAAAGATGTAAGTCAGTAGAACAAGTAAATTTAGCAGCAATCTGAGAAAAGAGGACACTAAGTTCTGAGATACCCATGACTCCCATAAAAGTCAACAACATAAAAAGTGAACCTTTTCTGCAGCATTATGTTAGGTCATCTTCTATTTATAAACCACTAAAATATGTTCTCATATATCTGATTTATTCTGTACAGGGTGCGATGGGTAAATTGTCATTTTATATTTTTAATTTTGCACATGCATGCTGATTGCTTTTGGTTTTGTCGACTGAACTGTATAGTAGGGTCACTGTATATGAGAAAAAGAGCACCATGACGCAATTCACTCCACTAGAAATTTGGAAATTTCATGCTGTACTGTTTTGGTATTAACTCCAGAAGCTCCAATATGAACATTTCAAAGTGTTTGGGTCTCAATCTGAGGACAGTGCAGACTATTTGGAAAGAGTCGGATGAGTCTAATGGTGATTACAAAGGTATGGCAACTCAGAAAACTCACTCTGATCATTCTGATAAGAAACAAACTCCCAAATTTGTTGGTGAGGGTCTCAGACTCAACACAGTGACCTACATCAAGTGTCTTGAGGAGGTAGCACTGCCCTGGATCAAGAAGGTGACTGCTGGAAAACACTATGTCTAATAAGAGGACTCTGCCATTCCATTAGTACAATCCAGTCATGGCTGTCAGACAATTTATGTGACCATATCACCCCTTGGGGATGGCCACCTAACTCCCCAGACTGCAACCCCCTTAATTATTATGTGTGGAGTGCAGTTGAGTGAAAAACCAAGAAAACTCCTTGTAATACCAAAGATGAACTGCAGGCAAGGATTATGGCAGCATTCACCAATTTAAAGAAGGGGACCATCCAGAAGAGTTGCAGGAGATTCCAAAGTTGTCTGATGACTGTGGTTGAAGACAATGGCAATTTTATTGAATAAATTTACTCTTTAGTATTTCAAGATATTTTTTGTGTAATTTTGGTAAATATATCTGTTAAAATGAGATGTCAGTGTTATTTTCATTTTTGCATAATTTAGATGAAAATTTATCCATTGTACCCTGTATATTTGTTTCCTTAATACTTAGTTTTTAGTATTTCTTTAAAAATATTCTTTCTTCTCCTACATTCATGAGTACAACTGTTATGACCTTTTCATGTCTGGTCTAGACTTAAATATAAAAGGGCAAGAATATTTATATTAATTTTATGTTTTATATTTTCATAACTGAATGAATACTTTTTTATTTTAAATTTTGTTGCTGTCCTTCAGAAAATGCTCTAAATTTGGTTTTCTCTTTGGTTAGCAAATCCAGTTTTTACTTTTTATTTTCTTTAACAATAATTTTCAGTTGACCTTCACATAAAAAGATTGCTTGAAATTTGTAATCATCAGCACACAGTGTTTCATCTTCAGTTTAAATTTCACTTCACAAATACACTATGAAAAATTATTTTTTATTGTTTTTCTCTTTTCACTTTAAACAATTATCATTTTCAGTTTTGACAGGTAGGAACAGTAGTACAAGTCATAATTTAGGTTGAACATTAAAAAAAAAGATTGATTGTTCAAGTCAGTTATTTGAAACAACTTAAAAACTGATCAAAAATTAATTTTCAATTTGATAATTTAAACTTCATCTTTTTCATAAAGTTTTAACTCTATATTAATTGAATCACAAAATATTGCAATAATTAAACAACACAAAACAGATCTGTTTACTTGAGTAATAATGTCAAATAATGAAGAAATGTTTATATTGTGAATCTCTGTCTGTTCATGACAGGAGCAATCAGGGCTCTGCACTTCTTTCTGTCTTTTCTCTTTATAATCCCTTTTTCTTTTTGTAGTACTTGTTCCATTTGCACAAATTTATCAAATAGGTTTGTTATATTCCATGCTAATAGGAATATATACTTGAACAACATAGTGGATAAATAAGAAAAGATTTAAAAACCAGTACAATAAGAAATAAGGTAACAGTCATGCACATGATCATCGCAAGTCAATCCAGTATTGAGTGTTGCTATTGGAAGGTCAGTAGTTCTTGCATAAGTCTGAGTCATACTCAACAGATCTCAGATGTAGTCTGTTGCCTTATGGATACTTATAGGTTGTTACTATCTATAGTGTAGTCATTCATGGAGATGACAGGTACATCAAGGTTTCTTACCATTTTCTTCTTCTCTCTGATATTTCCTGCGAGTGTTAAATCTTCCAAGTCTTCTTTTTTCATTATATGTTCTCCAATCAAAAAAATTTCAGATGTTTTTTCGGGATTTTTATTAGCACTTTCTTTGTTGTTCATGCTCTCCTTTGAACTTCCACATTTGTCATATGCACTGTCTATGATATTTTCAATATTCAGCATCAGAACCATATCTTGGCTGCCTGTCTCAAATCATTGTTCTTTTTATTTACTGCATCAGATTGCAAGTTGCCATTTTAATGTTCTTGATATATCTGAAAGAGAAATGGGAATGTTAAAATTTGGTACATGCCAGTTCCATGGACATGTTGTAATTTTCATTTTCTGTGTCAGATTGAAGCATAATATTATGATAATAACTTCTGTTAAGAACACAAGATTAAATATTTCATGTCTAAAATAATTGTTAATCTCTTCTGAACTCAAATTAGTCTATGCTGAATTGAGGATATGAGGTTTCAGATCTTTCTTTGAATATTTAATCTTCTTGTGAGGATATAAGAGATATTCTTTCTCCCCTTGTATGGTGAGAATTTACATAATTTAAAACTCATATGGGTTCTTCATTTAGAACTTTGAACTTCTTTATTTGTTTTGTGATTTCTCCATATTTTTAATATTCATCAATAGAAGTATATCTTGGCTGGTCTCCCTTGGGTTATTTTTCATTTTTAATGAAATTATCCAACTTTCACAACTGTATAGAGTAGTAGACATAACATTGCAATGTAGCACTCTTTTCTACATTTCTAGTCTTATTGTTTTCATCCATTGTCTTCTGAAAAGTTAAATTCCTTATTTCTATATGCCTTGAGATGGTCTGTGTCACACTTTCTGTCCTCTGTTTTCACACTACCCACATAGCTGAATTTCTGCACTTGTTGCCCGGTTTTATTTCTCGCTCCATCTGGTGTTGACTGAATGCCTTTAGACATTCTTATCTTTGCTCTAATTGGATTGTCTTCAATGAAAAAATTATCTATACTAATTTACTCCAGTTCTAAAGATAAAAAAAAGCATTCTGCAAATCATTAAGTATGAGCTTTTTCTTAAAATCCATCTGAGAATTTAGTTCCAAGTATAAACATTAAAATATTTTTTATCAGTGCTCATTTTCAAAGAAAGGTTTCAAAATATTAACATAGATTTATAATATAAGTAGCATATAGTAAATATCATCTTATAAATCTACTTGTTCCACTGGTTAGTTATCATACATTACAACCTATCCTTACCTCAGATAAATAATAAACCATTCCATTTTGATTACAAGAAAAGACAGAAAAAAAAGATATATTAGAGATACTATTTTGTTTTAGTGAGAAAAATAAAGCATATATAATAAGAGAAAGAAAGAAAGAAATGGAAGGAAAAGGAGGTGATACTACTTACATGCACTTAATGTCTGCTTCAGTGAAATGAAAAAAATTGTCAGTTTTGGATTGTTTCATTTGTACTCCCTTACTTCTTTAAACAATGATCTGCATTCATACTTATGATTGTTATCTCAATATATTATTAAAGTTGTTAATTTCAAATATTTAACAATGCAGTTGTTAAATTTCAATGGGTATTTTATAGAGCTTATTCAACCATTCAGTTTAGAATTATGATTCTTCAGAAAATTCAAATAGGAAAGCCATGAAAGTTACATGGTTACTGCTAGTAATATGTATTTTGTAAGTTATAGCTTCAAATTTTGAACTACTTGCCTGGAAACAATAAGGAAAGTGGACTTCAAATTTTAGAAAGTTTTCATTAAAAAATTTACAAGAACTTATGCCTAACTTTGTAAATAAATTTATTAGTTTTCTATAAATCTATTATGCCATTTGCTTTTTTTCTATTTGTAGTACATATTCCACAATGAAATTATTGCTTGAATGGTGCATTAAAGTTTAAACCTTTATGCAGTGATAGTCAGTGATTGCTGATAGACTTTGTTATATCGATATATCAAAATTCAAGCAATGAATATTTATACATATCTGGTAATTATATGCCTAATCTTTGATGAAATTTTCTCCTTTTAAATCAGAATTAGATGAAAGCTTAAATTTTGAACAAGGCTTATTTCGATTCATTAATCTGTATATTTTAGCTGGTATACTTGTTAGGTTATTATTATTCTTTGTATGTCATTGTATGTCATCATAATCATGTGTTTCAGTTATGGAGACAAACTGAAACTAAAATATACTATGCAATCCGTATCTATATATTTGAGGGAATTTAAAATCTAATAACAATTTAGTTATGGCCTCACATTACAATAATGAAACACACGAAAGAATACATTCTGAACAATATGAACTAATGTATCCACTGTATGTGCACACATACACACACACACACACACATACTCATGTTGCTGAACAGGAATTACTACAACCAAACATTTTATAATAACATTGTGATGTAGACACTGGACATCTACCATAAGCAAATGTCAAATCAACAGCACAAAATGTTAAAAAGAAATTAACATTACCTTTTAATGAAGGTAGCACCTCAATCAATAATTTAACTCATTAGAAATCAAGGAAATAATATATTTTCTGTAAATAAGGATTGACAAACATATTTTATCATTTAACAACTTTGAAAATATTTGATGTACATCCATATTTTTAATTTAAAAATTAATTCTATTCTTTTGAAAGTGTTATAAAAATTTATATAAAAAACAACACTATGTTCTTTTTCAACTATCTAGATCCAAGACATTTCCAACCAATGAGGTATTTTGGTGGAACTGTTTTAATAAGCCTAGCTTCTGAGCCTGATTGTAGTACAAAGTATTACAAAGGAATGATCTGGGAAAAATACATGAGAAGAGAAACCCTTCTCAAGATTATTTATTACTAGTCAGAAAGAGAGAATTTGAAACCTGAAACAATTTTGAAAATAAATTTACTGAGCCAGACAGAACAGTTAAATGGGAACCCACCAGTCAGCTTACTACTATTCATCATTATTCTATTTATGAGATATGTAAATTAGCAGAGTAAATAAATTTAGCAGTAATCTGATAAAAGAGGACACTAGGTTCTGAGATACCTATGACTCTCAAAGAACTCTGGAACAACATACAAAAGATGAATAGTTCATTTTGAATGTTTCTCTGAAACAAACTCACAGAAAAACCAAGTTTTCCTTAATAACATGAAGTCAACTCAAATTATAATTATACAAAGTAGTACCAACTTCTGAAATTTTTCCATAAAGAACAATCACTCTGAAACTACTTCCATTCATCAAATCGATGCTTCCAATACTATGTCAACCTTTCAACCTCTGGATAGCTCAAAAAAATTGAGGACTCTACATTGTCTATTCAAAGGACTGTCTGAGCATTTTAGTATGTCTACTATGGACCTTCTCCTATTACTGTATTTCCCACTTTGTTATGGACTTTTTTCTGTACCTAGTTTATTTTTTTTAGGCAGTCAAAAATATTTTGAACAATCCCTCACACCAACCTTAATTTTCACATAAAACATTGTAAAGGAACAATTTCTTTCTGTTTCAATTTAACACTGAGCAAGACTACATTTTTTTAAAATTGTGCCCTTAAAGAGGTGATATTGTTTTCTATATGGAAAAATCTGCATAGGGTCTTCAGCTACAATATGTTCATCAAATTATGAAATAATGGGTAGAATCACACTGTA
Source organism: Acanthosepion lycidas (assembly GCA_963932145.1). Classification (NCBI taxonomy): domain Eukaryota; kingdom Metazoa; phylum Mollusca; class Cephalopoda; order Sepiida; family Sepiidae; genus Acanthosepion; species Acanthosepion lycidas. The sequence continues at coordinate 59,479,033 of OZ010579.1, read as the reverse complement.
ATAAATTAGTATCTTTACTAGGTTTTCAGACAAGATACTTCAAGTGAAAGACTATCAAAATTGTTCTTCAAGACAATTGAAGAATCTTTTCTTAAACGATGAAAAGATACTAGTGATATTTCAGTCTCTATTATTGAAACTGTAAAAGACTATAATTACTTTTACAGATATTGAATATCTTGTTTCTACTTAATAAAAAATTCACTGAGATTAAAACTGAATATTTTGAAAAATAAAATTGTCTTGAAAATGAGTAATTTTGTTTTTAGCCTTATTCAACTAATATGAAATCATTTCATATCCACTAAACAGTTTTCAGGTTAATTTTTTCCAGGTAATTATCCTTGTAACACTGAGTAAATGACCTCTGCCTCAGAGTAAATATACATAGTAATAAGAAAAATACAGTAAAAAGATAGATAAATAGTAAGAAACACAAAAATTAATTATTCATTATTAGCACAATGTCTATTGAAAGAAGAGAGAATAATGAGAAAATGAAGGGAACAACTGTTTGAATACAAATACATATTGAGAGTTATTTTCTCATCTCATTTCTCTTTCATATGCATGTATATGCACATATATGTAGTGTGTATATACATTCCACATCTCTCTCTCTCTCTCTCTATATATATATATATATATATATATATATATACTCAGTGTATCAGCAAAATTGTCCAAATCATGTAAGAGCATAATTGTCCATTCTACAAAATGTTTAATATCTAAAATATCACAAAAACTTGTTGAGTCTTTTTTTACACGTTTGCAGTTAAGATGTTTAGCCATCTTGATACAATTTGTTGTAAGAATCATTTGAAAACCCTTTGAGTTATTCAGCTAGAAAGAGAAAAGGTTTAAAATTGCTATGTGTCAGCCCCACTGTCTTCCCAAATGAGCAATGGTGAGAGAAAAAATATCATTCAGGCCTTCAGCATTCATACTCTGGCTTCTATCTTCAAAGTCCATTCAAGAACCATCAAAAGAACTGTAAATATGTTTAAAAAAAGTAGAGAGGAAAACTGGATCAGGAGGTCACAACATGAAGAAGGATCATTTCAACTTAAGAGATCAATCAGTAAAGATCCAACTCAATTCATAAGACATTTGGCACATGGGAGAGGATTTTTAGCCATGACAGTCCAAAGACCAGTGAAAAAAATGAATGAAAAAAATGTAATTTTACGTGAAACCTGTAAGGCAACTTCTTACTCGGGGAGATAGTTTAGAGAAGGTGAAGATCATCTTGAATAAGTTAGAAAATGATTCTGAGATAATATATATATATATATATATATATATATATATATATATATATATATATATATATATATATATATTGAAATTTATTTCAGTCCTTCATGAGCTTCATAATCCTTAGCTATGATTAATTAATGATGAATACGTCATTTTCGTTTATGATCAATTTCATCACGATTCTTCTGTTAAGCTTGGAGAGTAAATATACATTCTTATTGCTCAAAGTAGAGTCCAATAGTGTTATATTGTAAGATATCTTTAATCATTTCTAAGATACAGCGATTCAAAACGTAACCTATTAGGTAATTATGCTGTTAGACTATTTGGACAATTTTGTTGTTACACTTGGTATATCTATCTATCTATCTCTCTCTCTCTCTCTCTCTCTATATATATATATATATATATATATATATATATATATATGAACATCAGTGTATGTATGTATACCCTCATGCCTATTCAGAACACAACCACAAATAAATAGAGCAAACATTTTTCTTACATAATCTATTCACATAAAAGTTCATATTTTTATCATAAGTTTTTTTATAAATTATTTCACCAGAATTTTAAATTAAATCCAATATTATTTTCAGTGATATAAATGTCCTAATCTTTTTTGTTATTTGCCATAGCACCTTCCAGACTTCTCCAGGTCTCTATTGATCTGCAATCAATACTGAACTAAGCCTTTTATTTAAGCTCTGAAGATAGAATTATACTCTTGACTCATTTGAAGTATCTTTGCCTGACTTTCCAATTTGAAGTGTGTCAATTGTATGCCATGATTTCTGCTATCAACTTTAATGGCTATTCAATGGCCATGATTTCTGCTATCAACTTGAAACTGGATCACTACAAAACATGTGGAGTTGATGGTATCCCCGCAATAGTCCTTAAGAAATGTGCTCCTGAACTGGCTCATGTTCTCTTTAATTTTTACAATAAATATCTTCTGTAGTTCAAGTCTTTAAGAGGAACCATCTGATTCTTCAAACAATTGAACTATTAGACTTTTATCTCCTTTTGGTACATTACTAGAAGTTCTAATCAACTCTAAATTAGTTAAGCATTTCACTTCACAGGATTTTCTTTTAGGTAAGCAATATGGCTTTTGCTTCTCTAAGTCAACTGCTGGTATATTGACAAGTTCATCAAGCTTTAGGTAAGAATGGTGATGCTCATGCTTTTGCTTTGAATATCCTGAGGGCATTTGACAGGGTTTGGCAGGCTGGTCTTCTTCACAAGTTGAAACATTATGGTATTTCTGGATGTATTTTTTAACTGATTCAAGTTCTTTTGAATGGCTACTCTTTTTGCATTAATGCAGGTGCTCCCCAGGGATCTATCCTTGGACCTACATTGTTCCTAATTTTCATAAATGACCTTACTGATCTCATCATTTACTGATAACACAACTATTTACTCCTATCTTAATAGTAAGTTTGAGCTGTTTGAGATAGTCAAATTGGCAGCTGACCTAAAAATGACCTACAATCTGTTGTTAACTAAGGCAAAAATGGATCCAAAATAAAATTGTTCTCACTTAATCATCTTAGAGAACCTTTTTTGCCTTCTATCAGCATGGCTGATTCTAACCTCCAGGAGAGTGACTCTTTGTGACTTCTCAGGTTAATGTCTTCTGCTGACAGGAAATGGAAAGAATATATTGAATCAATTGCTAGGAAAGTTGGTTCACTGTTATGCTAGACAATTTTTCTCACCAGAATTGAATATTGCTGTCACATCTGGTCTAGTGTGTAGAGCTTGGTAGTAGTGGCAAATGATAATACTTGACTGTAATAGAAGTTGAGTCTTACTGAGCAAATGCAGAATTTGGTAAGAGCAACAGATCGTACTCAACTGTAATGGAAGTTGAGTCTGACTGACTAAGCAATTTCTTTGGTCAAGTTGGTAGGTAGCTTATTTGGCAGCTTGGGAGAGTCCATTCTGATACCCAGACAAGCCTATTCTGTGAGTCCTGATTAGCTGCTGATTCCAGTGTGGATACTGTGCTCAATAAATATCTATAAGTACACTGTGAATCTCTGGGAAGATGTATTGGGTTACAACCTACTTTATTTTTGTCTGCCAACTGGATGCTAGTTGGGAACCTCTTTGCCAGGGTGAGCCTCATATTCCTGAATTATCATCTCCTCCCCACCCCATCATGAGGGGGTAATGGCTTTTGAGGGGAAATGAGTTCTTTCTGGCCTGGCTGATTTTATGGAAGTAGCCTGGATATTGCATGGGCAATTTTCAGTGGCTGGGTGACACTGGGTGTTGCTGGGTATTTGGTTGATGCCATTTTGTTTTCTTTGGTATGTGGAACATGTGTATTGGGTTCATGGGAATCCCTGACTATTGGCACAGGGGGATCAGGCAAAGTACTAGTGATAGGGGTAGGGATGGCATGTGTCTCAATTTTCCTGAGGAATCGGTGATTCCATAAGGTGATTCTACCTAATCCATCCACCCTGGTCTGATATTGATGATTAGGTAGAGTCTCAATGACTCTCCTTGTTATGTCACACTGGTGATTGGTTGGTCATTGTATTGAGACTATGTCCCCTGTCTGGAGTGGACATAGGGTATAAGTTGTGCAGTTGTACCTTTCTATTAGGCAGGTGTTATGCTGAGACAGGCTTTTCCTGTGATTTTGGGCTGAAGCTATCCACCTCACATGTGGCTTGTATAGCATTGAGTTGGGATGGAATGAAATCATGTAGTTGATGGTGGAGTAGAAGTTGTGCAGGGGATAGTCGGATAGTCTGATGAACATGTTTCTGTATTGAAGGATAGTTTGTGCGGCACGGTCATTATCCAAGATGCTTGGGGTCTCTGTGTTGCCATTTATTATTCTTTTGGCAGTTTTGACAGCTAGCTCCACTTGGCAATTAGACTGAGGATAGGCAATGGATGACAGTCTGTTCTTTACTGCCCAGTCATCTAGGAATTGTTTGAATGGTAATGAAGTGAGTTCTTCTGGAGCACCATATCTGGAATATATCTCAACAAATTGAGATAATTCTAGAGGCATTTGCATATCCAAGGCTTAAGTGATAAAGAATGAGCCAGCCAGTTAACCTACCAGGCATAGACAAGGTATTCCTGATCCTTGACATGGAATAAATCCATGACTATCTGTTGGAATATCCAATCTGGCGATGGTGTGAGAGTGATCGGCTCTTGTGGTTGACTCAAGGCAATGTTTGGGCATACCATGCAATTGGCCCTAACATTATGGACTGCAATGTTCATCCTGAGCCAGTAAATTGAATCATTGGCACAGCTTTCATGCCAACCATGCCCTGGTGGGCTGAATGTAGGCTAAGCAATAATTTTTCTGTTGAGAGGTTGGAATTACTATCCTTTTATCCAATAACATTAAGCCATTGTCAGTGCTTATGCACTGCGTTACCTCCCAATATTCGCGGAGTATAGGTGCAGTGAGATGGCATGTTTTTGGGAATCTGTGCCGTACTTCTACTATATATTTAGAGATTCTTGATAAAATACAAAGAAGAATCTGCAATGTTATTGGTCCTGACCTGGCATCTTGGCTTCAATCACTTTACCACCATTATAACATAGATTTACTATTGTTACTTGTCATGCTTGTGAAGCTTTTCTCTCATTTCTATTTCTTTTTTTATTAATAATAATTATTTATATTTATGCTAGTCCTTGTAAGGAGACCTTTGTAGACTAGCATATGTATTTATTCATTCGGACATGGACAGCAGAATGAGAGCAATCAGTCCTCATAGATTAAATAAATGGCTCAGTTCCAAATTCCCTGAAGGCTACCCAAACGTGTAGTATGGATTTTGCTCTGTTGTTGGGCAGTTCTGCCATTTATTTACATTTAACCATGGCCACTCACTCTACATCAGACCTTCACAGCTAAGACCTGACATGCCATGTACAGAAGGATAAGCTGTTCTTATTGCCTTCATGTTTCATTGGTAAGAAGGAAATTCTTGGTGAAATTCTTCTCAGAAGTGACTACTACTCTGTGTAAAAGATTCCCAAGAGGTTGCTTCCTACTACTATTTTAACCTCTTTGTTCAGGTTTAGCTATTATCTATCGTATATATCCTCATAATCAGCAATTCTTACCTCCTCATGTCCATAAAATCTCATTCAGAAATCATATATAATGTGGGGCTCTTCCATTGGGTGAATAAATAGTGTAAAAAAAACAACCACCTGAAGAATCCAGGAGGGCACAATGGCTGAAATGTTGTGATAATAAAAACGAAGACGAGGATAATAGTCTGTATGTAAATTATGTAAAATAACAATAACTTCTCATCCCTGAAAATGAAACAGAAATCTCCTTCTTCTATCTGCCATCTCTCTTCAAAACACTAGCAATCATGGTTCTCCACAATTTCCTACCTATACTTTGTAGCTCTCAATAAATTTTGTCTTTTTGTTATTTTTACTAAACTGTTCTGCCAACCATTTAATCGCTAGCTAGGTTATGTGTTGCTTTCTTCTGCCCATCTTGCTTTCAATATGTCCTGTGAGTATCAAATTTCCCAAGCCCTCTTTCCTCATTATGTGCCTTAGAAATTTCAACTATATCTTTCTGATGTTAAGTATAAATGTCCTTTTTGTTTCCATTTTCTCTAAAACTTTGTTGTTGCTCACATGTTCAGTCTATGGTCTGTAGCTTCAAGTCTTTTCTCCATCGGTGAGAAAATTGTCCAGCATTCACTGCCATATACGTGGACTGGTATTACATAAAAGTTCGATACTCTTTTCTTTGTTTCTAATAACATTTTTCTATTTCTTAATACTTTATGAATTGATTGAAGGCATCTTTCACTATTACAATACACAACTTCAGATTTCAATGTCGCACTTTCTGTTTGTAAAGTCGATTCCCAGATATTACAATTGTTGTACTTGTTTGATTTTGATATCTCCAGTTTGTAATTTGTATGTTGGGCCGTTCTTTTTGCTAACAACCATACATTCAGCCTTCTTGCAATTGATGTTTAATCCTTCCTTCTTATTTTCCTTCTGTAGGAATTCTTGTAGTTTCATTTCTATATCTGCTATCAACAATGTATCATTTGCATATCTTATGTTATTAAGATTGTGGCCACCCATCATGAATCCTGGCAGAACAAAATATGATGAATTCCTACAAATTTTCACCCTAACCAAGAAGGGATTCAAAAATTTAATGTTTTACTCATTTGAACAGATTTTGGGAAGCGGGTCAGGCTGAGAACTTTTCAGCATTTTCTCATGTTATCAAAACCAGTCTCAGTCTGGGCAATCTCCTCAAAGATGAAGTGATTTGAATCAATAGAAATGTGGTCTACAGAAGGATGCTGAGAATACAAAGATCATGTGGGCAATGACAAAGTTTTAGAGAAAATAGAAACACAAATATTCTTATATTTTATATCAAAAATGGATATTTTGAATTTCTATGGTACATAATAAAGAAAGAGGGCTTGGAAAATTTTATACTCACAGGACATATTGAAGACAAGTGGGTGAGAGGAAAACAACAAATATCTTACCTAGTGATCTTGATGGTAGAACAGGTTTAGGAGAGGATAGCATTCATTAAAAGCTACAAAGGACAGGAAATTGTGGAGAGCTATGATTAGCAACATCCTGAAGGACCAATGCACATACAAGAAGAATAATTAAAATAGTTATTTTTTTGTTTTTATGAGATTGTTTTTTCAAAACTGGCATTTATATAAAAGCAGATTAATTAACCGATGATTAAGTTAATCAGCTAATGATTAGTAATCCCATCCATAAGTATGTTAAAATATATGTTACGCACAGTGTGTGCAAAATAAGGACAACATGATTAAAAAATATCAAGCTTTATAAGGATTTCTTATGTTAAAAGATTTCTGATTGTTTTATATTTCATTATATCTTTGTTAACAAAATATTAAAATTTTCCAGCTATCTTTATTATTTCAGCTAAGACATGTTTACATTTGATATTTACAAGTTAAGAATATATATATAAAATTGAACTTGTACATACAATCCATTGCTAAAGATTCTGGAAAAATGGTTGGGTCCCTGTGCTGCTCCAGAAAGTACCTTACTGCATGTACCATCTTCTACTTTTACAAGAATGAGATCAAACCAAAAATGGAATAGTGCTGCTATATATGGGCAAGATCTGCCCAGCCTTTACTTTCACTCTTGATAAATTACAAAAGCGCCTCCATTTCCTTGTGTATGTCAACTTGTTTTTCATCCTACAGCCTCTTTCTCACAGATAAGACATTGCAATCTTCTTGTTGCTTTGTTCCTATTTCCATGGAAAGTATTCAAATGAACTATAGTCCTTTATTCCACAAGTCCTAACATTCATGGCTAAGACCTGCTATGACATACACATTGTAGTGAACCATTATATTGCACTGGTGAGATGTAAATTCCACACGTGCAGTTTTTTTCCACGAACTTGTGCCTTGTGGAACTGACTCTGAAGAGGATGCTTCTCTGATCACTACAATCTTAACCTTTTCATGTCTAGGTTTAATGATTATCTTCCCCATATATTCACATAAGTTACTCTTATTCTGTACCCCTCTACCTCGAGTGGTTCTCATGCCTTGTACAAGGTGAACATTATTGTAAAAAAAACATATTTTAACTTGTGTATTTATTTTACTTTCTTTTGTTCACCCAAACAATTGAGATCAATCAATAAAGGAAATTAATATAATTCAATGATTTGGCTAACATGTCAAATGCAAGGAAACAGTACTTCATATATCTCAGAGTGGCTTTTCATTGGAAGAAAAATTAATTCGACAGTGGTTGAATATAGATTATAAGATATATTTAGAATCAGAAAAAAGTAAATTTAGGATAAAAAGATAAGTTTTAGACTGAAGAAAGATTGGGCACTTGTTAAATTTGTAAGCAGACAGTATGCAAAAAAGAATTGAAAGGGTTAACTTTAAAATTCAAAGTTATTAAATTTAAACTGTTTACATTGTTCAGATTGTTGTCCGCATTTTTATTGTTTCACTCAATAGCATTTTGGCTGTTATATGCTTCTTCAGGTGATATATGTTTTTAAATTTTGAAGCAAACCAAGAATTGTCAATCTGTATGTTGGCATTTTTGAAGATTGGTTCAATGATGTTTCTGTAGACGTTCTTCCCATGTTTATTTCCTGAAATTGGCTGGCATATAGCATTCATATTCCTGGGTTGCTCAGTAAAGTCACTGAGAATCTGTTCCATTTCTTCCACCCTCCACTCGCAAATATTGTGACAGAGACTGGTAAAAGTCAAGTTCTTTTCCTATATTTTGTTGTTGCCCTGTCGTTCATAGATGACAATTGTAATTCCAATGCAAAAGCCATCATCTTTATTTTGTTCCTTTGTGCATCAGTGTACAATATGCTCATATGTGCCATAGATGTTTTCAAAATTAACATAAGTATTGCAAAGAATGCAATCTGTACTAGCTGATTTGTTATGCTTTAGGACTTGGTGGAAAAAATTGGATTTTCTTCAAATGGGGCTGACTTCTGCAGCTTTTATTCCCACAATTGCTACTAATTCTTTTGTCGGCTTTAGACAAGACAACATCATAAATAGTCTGACCAATATAGAACATATTGGATAAGTCAATATGGCTATTTGTACCAGTTGGTGATGAAGAGAACTCCATCCTTAAATTGCATAAAGGTGCCTATTACAAGAAAGAAGGAGGTGTCCACTGGAGACTTGCTCACAAGTACGTCAGGAGTCTTACAGCATAAATTCAAACTGATCTTGAAGGTAACGGTTGGCTTGATGATGAATTTGTTGAAATGACATAATTGTTGCATCAGAACATTAACATGTTTGCAATCATATGACTGCTTCACTGCATAAATTCAAACTGTTTAGATATAAGGAATCATTACTCACAATGAGTATGATAAGTTTGAATGTTCGAATACCAGAATTCAAACCAATGATTAAGAAATGTCAACATCAATAGCAACACACTTGTAATAACAAAAGAGAGTAAGATTAGGCTTAACGAAGCTTTATTCTGCTTAGAATAATTGTTACCAACATAGTGATTATTTACACTATTTACATTATTTACACTATTTACATTATTTGGACTATTGTCCTCATCTTTGTTGCCATATTTATCACAACGTTTCGGCTGTTGTATGCTCCAGCCTTCTTCAGGTGGTTGGAATGTCAAACGGAACCCTGTATTTCACTCATTGGGGTAGACTGTTCTAGTTTCAGTACACTCCGGCCTTCTTCAGGTGGTTGGAATGTCGAACTGAATCCTTTATTTCACTCACTGGGGTAGACTGTTCTAGTTCCAACTAGTCTACCCCAGTGAGCAAAATAAAGGGTTCAGTTCGACATTCCAACCACCTGAAGAAGGCCGGAGTGTACAATGGCTGAAACATTGTGATAAATATGGCAACAAAGATGAGGACAATAGTCTGAATAGTGTAAATAGTGTACATAATACCTCATCTCAGAAATATAGACAGATAGTGACTATTTATAGTCCTCTACAAACAAATGAATTCTCCAAAGAGAGATAACCATAAAACTCTTGATTCCTTTATCACAGCACTATCCCTAACTGACTGATCGATAGCAATAAATTTCACTTTCTTTTAAATTTAAGGCATTCCTTTATAGATGCTTAAATAGATATATATCAAAGATAGCCTTGTCCAAATATATATATATATATATATATATATATATATATATATATATATATATATTACAATTTAGATCTAAAAACTACTGTTAAAATTTGAACCTTTTTATTCAGTTTTTCAAAAATTTAATTTTTAATTAAATTTTTATTCATTTAATTATTTATTAAAGATATAGAACAAAGAAAGAAAACAACAATGAAATTAATTCATAACGTTATTGTTATTCAACCTCAATAATGAAATTAAGTTTCCTGATATTTTTTAGATATATCCTAATTATTAAACATTCAATTGGGTGATTTCTATTTTGTGCAAGTGTGTATTATAAGTTTCTATGAAATGTAAAATGCAATGAAAATATCCCAATAATTTCAGAATTTTATCCATACTTAACATAAGAAAGATACAACTGAAAATTCTTTCTAAGGAAAGTGGGCTTGGAGAATTTGGTATTCACAGGATAAATTGAAGGCAAAAGAGACTGAGAAAAACAGCGTATAAGCTACCTAGTGAGCTTGATTAAATGGATGGCAGATCAGAATTTAGGAGCGATAGTAGAAAGAAAAAAATTATTAAGAGCTGCAAAGGACAGGATATTGTGGAAAGTCATGATCACCAATATCCTGAAAAGACATAGCACATAGAAGAAGTATAACAAAAAAAAGACACACTTACCAGAGTGAAATATCATTTGCTTTATTAAATGCACTGATATGATATAATATAGAAATATTCTGAAACGATCTTTGAATATTCAAACTACAAATATGAAAATCCAATCATATCGACTTTTATGATAAAATGTTTTTAAAAAAAAAATGTCAGGATTTATGGCTAAATTCTTGTTTAAAAGCAAAACAGATGACAACAACTGTTACTTGAACTAACATCCTTCTTCTATGTACCATGTCTCTTCAGGATTTAGGCAATCATGACTCTCCACAACTTGCTATCCTTTGTAGCTCTTTCTTGCCTTCAATAAGTCCTGTGAGCATCAAATTTTCAAAGGCCTCTGTTCTCATTATGTATCCTAACTTTTTCAAATATATCTTCCTGGTTAAGTATCATTTTTGTTTCCATTTTCTCTAAAACTTTGGTCAAATGTTCAGTTTGTGGTATTCTCAGTATTCATCTGTAGAACCATATTTCTGTTGCTTTAAGTCTCTTCTTCACTGATATTTTTGTTTTTGTGGGACTTTGTCATTATAATGCAAGCTGCTTCTGAAACCTCTTTACATTTCTAAAACTTATAATCAAACTTATAATTAAACACTCTTATGAGAAATATATAAGACAATTAGAAAATTGTAATTGCAGTAATTTTATCTATATTACAAAGAACTTCTATCAACATGTCTGATTGTTTATATGCATATTTGTGTGACGCTATCATCATTCATTTTAATTAGAATGCAAAACCAAATCTCACATATGTAACATAATCAACACCAGACCTCAACAACTGTTGGCCAAATGGTATGTAGCTTAGGGCCTTCTCCAAATATTGATTCTAAATCTCACCAAGATTTTTACCTTCCTCAGTGGGTGATTATATATCTGTTATGCAGCATTCACTAACACATGCATGTTCTAAGTACAGCTTGGTTGACCATTTTTTTACATGTTGGGGGTAGCCACTGACATCAGATGAAGCATGAATATGCACCAAGTAGTTAGGAAGTCATTTCTCAGTTTAGCCTGTTGATGCATAATGGCTTCTTTGAAAGTTTGGTGTCACACTGAGGGCAAAGTCTATTCTATTTGATATCATCTGGGGTGAATCACATACTACACATGTATGGAATTTACAGGTAGTAGTGTAAATATTATCAAGACAGAAAATTGAACTGTCGTTCAAAATCTAATTGATTCTATTTCATTCATTTTGCACTGATGACCTTCGAAAAGCACCAATCCATCTTCCTCCATTTATGGATCAAATAGCAGCACAGACTGGGATCTTGGCTTTGGTATTAGCCAGTCTAGGAGAAAGAAAACTCTGGATTCAAACTTGATCATTTCTCTGTCATAATTTCTTCCAAAGAGTGTTGTTCGTTCTGCACACGCGCCTCTATCACTATAAGCAAATCAACTGTGTGGGTAGTCAAATGGATTCTTTCTAAACTGAACTGTTGGGCCCTGATAAACTGAAATCAGTAGACGTGTTCAAGTGTATGTGTTTATGTGAGACAGTGTCTTTTTTTTAAGTGAGAAATTTGAACAAGTATTGCTAGGTTCACGCCTTTTATATTGATATTAACTTTAAAATCAGTGCCCATAATATAACATGAATTGTTAATTCCTTTTTCTCAGTCATTCTCTAGAGTGCAAATGGGATCTGTCATTAGATTATAAACTCTTATTATTAAAAAAAAATAGTGATATGTAAATGATTGCTTTTCATTATGTTTGGGCAGTAAGGGTAGTTGCCCTACCTTTACTGTCCAAGCAGTAAGGGTAGGGCAACTGTCACTATGTGAGATAAATGACTAGACTGATGAAATAGGAAAGAAATCCCACTTTATAACAAAAACTTTCTGAATTGCTAACCTATCAATTTTTTTATATTTGTTTTGTATGGTTACTAATTACAAAATGCAAAATAAAAAAAAATGTATACTGTGTATTCTTTCTAAACTGAACTGTTTTCAGTTTCCTAATTCAGTTGAAATTTCTAGAACATATAATGAGGAAAAAGGGATTGGAAAATTTGATACCCAGAGTATAGATTGAAAGTAAGAAGGACAAAAGAAAGCAAGCTTGAGTAAATGGATGGCACAACAGGGCTTAGAAGAGATAACGAAAAGACAAAATGCATTGATTTTGGAGAGTCACAATTGCTAGTTTCCTGAAGAAACATGACACATAGAAGAAGAATCCACAGAACAGGGGATAAAAGTTGAGTAAATATGATCTAGAAAATACATAAAGCTTTTTTTGTGAATAAATATATTGAATTGGTTCTTATTTTAAAGTCAAAAATCCATTTAAGTAATGATATCAACTATTTTCTAAGGTACTCTTTTATGTATTGACTGTGATTAGAATGAAGAATATGCATAGCAAACCTATATAATCTGCCAAGAACTGGTATAAGAATTAGATGAAAGCAATGATAGACCCTATCAGATAATAACCTCATCTTGGTACTACACAATGAACAAGAAGTGGAACTGCTAATAAGCAAGTAAGGTTCCTTTTCTCATTTACAATTCCACTGCACTTGCTTATAATGGAGGCTAAGATCTTGAAGGATGATAAAAAAATAGTGTTTATCTTCTTTCATTATTTCGTATGTTCCAAGCTAAGCATATATAACATGTTATGAATTTTGGTAACTCTGAGAGTAACATTCTTTTCTTTTAAAAGGAATAACTGATTTCCTCTTTATATATATGTGTGTATATGTGTATATATATATATATATATATATGTGTGTGTGTGTGTGTGTGTGTGTGATGTATATGTATATGCAGGGTGCGATGGATAAATTTTCATCTAAGTTACGTAAAAATTGAAAATAATACTGACATCTCATTTTAACAGATATATTTATCAAAATTATACAAAAATATTTAGAAATACTAAAGAGTAAATTTATTCAATAAGACTGCCATTGGTTCTAACTATGGACTCCAGATGACTTTGGAATCTCCTGCAACTCTTCTGGATGATATTCTTATTTAAGTTGGTGAATGATGCCTTCAGTTCATCTTTGTTGTTACAAAGAGTTTTGTTGGTCTGTCATTCAACTACACCCAACAGATAATAACCAAGGTGGTTGCAGTCTTGGGAGTTAGGTGTCCAGATGTAAGAGGTGATGTGGTTGCAGAAACTGTTTGACAGCCATGATTGGATTGTCCTGCTTGTGTGGCATCGTGAAGAGTGCTTTTGCCAGTAGCCACCCTCTTAACCCAAGGTAGCACTACCTTTTCTTAGCAAAATAATCAGAGTGTGTTTTCCAAGCTTCCATACTTTCATAATCACCATTACATTCATTCAGCACTTCCCAAATCCTCTGCACTGTCACCCCAAAACTCTGAAATGCTTGTATTGGAGCTTCCAGTGTGAATGCCAAACAGTACAGCATGCCATTTCCAAATTTCTGGCAGAATGAATTGTGTCATGGTGCTCTTTTTCTCACAGACAGTGCCCAGTTGACCCTACTATACTGTGCAGTCGACAAAATGAAAAACAAAAAACATGGATGTGTGAAATTAAAAATACAAAATGGCAACAATTTAACCATCACACCCAGTATGTATATATGTATGTGAGTGTAAAAATATGCACAATGTGTGTGTGTGTGTGTACAAAATATATACAATATATATATATGTTAATGTATGTGTGTGTGTAAAAATATACACAATATATATACCCCCACACACACAATTTACAGAGAACCGAGACCAATCTCTCTTAAGCTCAAACAAAAACAATTACAGTTTGCTGGCCATTGCAACAGAGTGGACAGGGAAATCATCTCATCCTTACTCCTATGGCATCCTTCTGGAAGTGTCTTCTCATGAAAATTGACTTTCAGTTATCTCCCTTTAACACAACTTTCCAAGTTTTTGTTCACCACTGCAGTAGACAAGTATTGAACTCACAACTCTTTGGGTCGAGTACAGCCAGCACTTTTATCCACTGGGACATATGTATCTATATCTATGTATTTATGTGTAAAAATTCAGATATAAATAAAATGTATTTATAAAAAGCCAATATGAATAAAGACAAAAGGAAAACTTTACTGATCCATTTCGTCCTCTGGAGTTAATCAAGGCAAATGTGAGAATTTTATTTGTTACAAGTATTTATAAACAGAAGTAAAAATATTCAAAATCTAAGAATACCTGTAGAATATCTATGATTGTTCTTAAATTTTAAAATTTTGAAAACCTAATGATATTTTTTTTACTTGTGTTTATAAACAAAATTGCTCTCTTTTACTAGTTTTAGAGAACCTTTTTTTTCTTTCTATCAGCATATGGCTGATGCTAATCTCCAGGAGAAACATTGTGCCACCTTGGGCTAATGTCACTGACATGAAGTGCAAATATTATATTGAATGAATTGCTATGCTTGCTGCTGGGAATGTTGGTTTTCTGTGTCATACTTATCAGAATCTATTTTACACATTTATAAGTCTACTGATTCATGCACCTGTTGCATTTGGTTTGGTGCTTCTACTATGTATTTAGAGATTCTTGAAAAACTTCAAAAATGAATCTGCAAAGTTATTGCTCATGACCTGGCATCTCGGCTTCAGTCACTTTCCTACTGCCATAGCATAGATTCCCTGTATCTTTTCTATAAATATTTTCATGGTATTTGTTCTTTGGTAGCTTCACTTTACAAATTTAAGCACAGTACTACATTGGCAGCATTTGCAGTTGAAATTACTAGATGTAACTGTTAGTTGTGTGCTAACAGTTTCTTCTCATGCACTTCTTGCTTCAAGAACATACTTCCAGCTTCTTGCATCGAGTTAAATTTTTGATTTTCAAAAATTTAAATGGAACATCCATTGTTATCTTCTTAATTCCCATTTCTTTTTATTGTTTTCTCTCCTTAATAGTGTTTTTCTTTTTCTCATATTCTTTCACATTCAGTAACCTCTTGTGGCTTAGTGTCTTTATTGCCTTACTTGAAATGATTAAAATAAATTCTTCCTTATCTATCTCAACCTAACTGTATATACATTTGAACAAAAGATAAATTCAAATTTAACCCATTAGAAATAATAATGGCAGCCTGACCATTGAACAAAGGAAATTTATCTTGAAGTTTATTGTAAATTTGAAAACATAATGTGAAGTGCAAAACAGTTCAGGATGGAGTTTCTGTGGATCCACCTATCTTACTTGCCATTATTCAAATTTGAGATAAGTTTGAAGTAACTGGAACTGTTCAGAATTTTCCTAAGAAATGTTCTGGAAGAATGCAGACCTTGATGACCACCCACAAAGCAAGAAAGTTTACTAGATTTCAAGAGAATTTGTGAACAATGCATTGAAGAAAAGTTCATACTATTAGAAATGCTAATTTATGTAATTTGGGCTCATGTTATGAAAAAAATTACTAAATATATTTGAACAGATCAAAATGAATTGCAGTTTTTATTACTATGGACATTTAACAATATAATTAAGTTGAACATGATGGATTCTACTGATATACAACTGGTAATATTTCTACCAGCATTTTCTAAATTTTAACTTTATTTCAATCATGTCAAACTTTTAAGAAAGTAATTTCTGTTTGAATTTCTGGGATGAGGAGTTATTTGTAACTTACAGGCAGACAATATGAATATTAGCTTTAAAGCTCTAATTATACATTCAGGATTGTCCCACAGGACAAAAGTCTAGTAGATTAAACATTGGTTTGTGAATTTGATGGCAGAGTAATTTTATGTTCAATCCCTGACTTGGATAGTACTGACAAAGACTCAATGTAAACAGGGAGAGTAATAATTGAGCAGTACTGGAAAAAGAACAAGTGGAATATAGACATGGCCAACAGAATGAGAACAATCTACCCCCATAGATTAAACAAAAGGTTCATTTAGAAATTCCTTGAAAGTTACTCTGAGTGACAAGCATTTTAAGAAAGTATTACACAATTTAATGCTAATCATAATAGATTAAACCTAGATAAGATTTATTGTTTTAAAATAGAAATTATTTTAGTTTCAGTTTGTTTATTATCTATGTGACATTGCTTGAAATTTATATCACAGAAACCTTCATAATACAGCAATTTATACAAAAATATTTCTTCTGGTGAGCATAAAACATAAAGAAAGAAATAATTTAATCATATTTTTCTATCATCTGCTATTTTTTAAGCATTTAATAAAAATTTAACACTCTTACATTAAGAATATTCAGTCGTTGTTCATTTAGTTCCTGTAAATTTGACAGGATTAACAAAAGAGTATAGACTTAGACGCTTTAAAGTCGTGTTTAATGCTGATCACATATATATCTTGTAAGAGAAAAGCCTGCACTTTGTTTGGGACCATTCAAGAAATCATGTGTGTCCAAAGCAATTTTAAATTAATCAAGATAAATTTATACGGATGGGCACAACTTTGTAAAATGATGAATGGTAAATAATTCTGTAACATCAATATAATTTTAAACTCTTTGTTATATTAAGTGTTTGGTTGTGAGAAAAAGGAATAATGAGGATTAGAATTTGAACAATTTTTATTGTTAATATATATATATGTGGTATCATACAGATATCTGAAAAAGAGGTGGAATGTCTGTTTCTGGAGTATTGTTTGGATGGTGATCAGGGTTAAAAGAAAAGCTGAGAGTTGATCCATTTTAGTGCTGGTCGATGTCACAGGATATGGTCAATGTACATGTTGGTTATACCAAGGTGACAGCATTGGGTTGGCAAGGTGTCAAGGTTGATAGGCCTGTTTTATGGAAGGGCTTGCATGTGTTGATAAATTGACATCATGGTGGTGGATCAAGATCAGGTCAGAGATTTTGCTTGCAGAGTCAGATTCACTGCTTGCAAGGGTAGCTTGGTTTCAGAGTCAGTAGGCCTGTTTTGTGGAATGGGGCAGCAGTGATGGCTGCAAAGGAATACCTTGTATATGTTGGTTATGCTGAGGTGACAGTGGTGTGTTAATGAGATGGTGTCCAGGAGTGGGTAGTGAATCTATGAATCTAACTATAATGATACAAGGGTGCGATCATGAGTAGTCAAGAGAAGTCACAAATCTGACTTTGGCAATTACTGGTTATGCCAAGGTGTTGACAGTGGGTTGCTGAGGTGTTGTACTGGAGTAGTTAGCAAAGCTACAAATCTGACTATGATGATAGAAGGTTGTGAGTGTGAGTAGTCAAAAGAAGTCATGAACCTGATTTTGCCGATGCACAGGATATGAGCATTATGAATTGGGAGAAGTCACAAATCTGACTTTGCCGATGCTATTTATACTGAGGTGACATGCTTGCAGAGTCAGATTCACTGCTTGGTTGCAGAGTTGGTAGGCCTGATTTGTGGAATGGGGCTGCAGTGATGGCTGTAAGGGAATGCCTTGTATGTTGGTTATGCTGAGGTGACAGTGGTGGGTTGCCAATGGTGTTGTCCCAGAGTGGCTAGCAAAGCTATGAATCTGATTATGATAATACAAGGGTGCAAGTTGGGAGACGAGGTGTTGTCATGCTGAAGCTGGACAGCTGAGGTGGCCAGTCAATCCTGAGAGTGGCAACAGTCAGTGAGAGGAGTGGTCATGTTGAGAGGCAGCAGTCTGGTAGTCCTCATGGGCATCTCTTTTTCCAACAGGAACATTCATGAATGCACACTACTTTTGTTATTTCGTTCTCTGCCTTCATGGTTTTCACATCCGACCAGCATGAAGAATGAATCAGAAATAGATTTAATTGCAATGCATGGTCCTAGAAATAGGTTGTTGTTTGAAATCTTAAAAGTGTTATCAACAGGTTTTAATAATTATTATATGTCCCTGATATTTTAGCGCAACTGGATCACCCACTTGTTTACATGTCATGCAAAAACACTGACATCCTGTGACATGTGAATCTACAGCTAGTGTCTAGAAGGTCATCATTCTGTTCAACCATTGATGCACCTGGCTTCTCTGACAATCTGGTGAGAAACTGAATGCAAAGTCTATTTTGTTATCATCTGGTATGAAATCAATCCATATTGGCATCATCAAAAATCTAATTAATTTGTTGATTTAATTTTAATATGGAAACATATTTCATTTTGGTTTTAAATTTAAAGAAGATAAAATGTCCTATAAACTGAGATTAAAGAAGTTTGAGAAAGAGTATTTTTCATGTTATTTTTTGGATAATTACAGATTTATTTTTAAAAAATTGTCATAATAATTTTTGTCTTTCAGTTTTATTTCTCCTTAGCTTTTAATGAATAATGAATTGCAAAATTAATCTGCAGCTGTATTAGAAAGAAAAATTTTGCTAATAGAGAAGTCAAATTAATTCACACATAAGAAAAATTACTTCACTTATTAAAAACTGGCTTAAAAGCTGCACTCTGAGCAGGCTTTTAATCTTGCTCCTGCAGACATCTAATTAGGCCTCCATCCCAAAACTAAAGGGACCTCTGGTCCAGCTTGGAAAATGGCAATGATAATTTTGAAGAAATAACTATTAATTTCTCAACTCTCTCCATAGAACCTCACTTTAACTCTTATTTGGGCTATAAGTCCAATTCTGGCCTAAAGACTGTTTTGGGAAAAAAGTCTGATTTAGGCCCAAATTCCAATTCAGGTTCAAAATTGAGTTCTTCAATATACAAACTCTGCAAAACTTCCAAACCTCATATCACAAAACCTCTCACATTTTTTCAATTATTTTAAAATTTGATTTTTTAACTGTTCCCTCCTCATCTAGACATAGATCCCAATGCTGGATGTTCAAGCACCAGATGGAGAACAAATTTTCAATCCAGGGATCATCCTGATTTCAGCAAGGTATAATATGTCTATACTGAGCAAGTGTGGCCCGAGTTAGAGATGTTTCAGACACATGGGTGCACAGACAGAATTTGTTTATTTATTTCGATGTTTGCAAAGATGATAAATAAATGTTCATATATACATACATATGTACACATATTTATGAAAAAGAACATCCACTAGCATGTCTACACATACAATGTTGAGTAAAAGAAATAAGCTACCTAACTATATATCAATTTCTTTAATTTTCACTTAGAAGCTGTAAGTGTTCAACAATATATTTTCAGGAGTAGTCTATATAGTCATTCAGGGCCTTAGAGCAAGTTTTCACATTCACATTGTAACAGAATAAAGAGAGATAGAGACATGAATACATGGTGATATTGAAAATAGGGCATGTTATGAATCCCTAGAGGAAAAGTGGTATTAATTTTATATAATGAGGGACTTTAAAAGTCATAATCAATAGTTATTATGGATCCCATTGGTATTAAATACAACTTTAACTTGATGCAGGATAGAGGAATATGAATTCAAAATTGTTTCATCAACATGTCTGCTGTCTCTTCATTGGTGACAAGCATCTTTATTGTGCATAGTTTATGGCAAAGTGCTTCATCTTGTTGAATGTTTCACCTGTTATATCATATATAATCTTAACAAAACAATGTATCTTTTGCTTATTGGCATTCTACTGAATTTTATCATGATGACATTGTTTTTATTGCAATGCATCCATTTAGATTATTTCTATGTGATATCCTTCTTATTGTATGAATAGACACATCACTAGTAATTCTTCTTTCCTCCATGACTTCAGGAGTCATTAAATTGAAGTTGGAAACTGATAATCTATGTTTCTTTGAGTTCTTTCATCTAATTCCAATGTCTTTTACTATCCAAAATTTTACTCGCATAAACATCAGCATGCATCTTCCAAGTAACTTGGACTGAAGCACATCAATATTAAAAGCTCCTGTGTAATTTAATATAGACATTTGTCAATATGAAATTGGTTAAATTTAATGGTCTCTCTCTTTTCAAACACACACTTCCCATTATGAAATTTAAATCAATTACACAAGTTCAATGGTTCTCAAACTTTTTATCCATGGACCACTTTTACTCTTATTTTTTTTTGGTGGACCCCATAACCATTTGATAAAAAAATAAGATTATTTTATTTTTTACTAATAGATTTAGGAATTGTATTATAGAAATAATAAATGTATAAGCTTTATTTTGAAGTAAAACTAATGTAATGAAAATAAACTTATATTTAACAACTAAATTCTATAGAACATTTGTGTACACTAGTAGAATAACTCATAATAAACCATTTTAAAATATGTGAATAATTAATAAATTTAAAAAAATGCAAATTTATTCAATGAGATCACTTTAGTTGATGCTAAAGAGATTAATACTGTTAATCCTTCCTTTATATATAATCCTTATATAATTTATATATTAAATTAATCTTATTATTAATATTTTATTTTTTAATATTTTATATTTTGAAAGAGTTCTTGAGCTTTCAAAAGGAAATATTTCAAGATTTAATGATGATATAAATGAAAAAGCAATTTGTTTTGCTGAATAATCTTAATAAAAGAGAAAATACATGTCTCAAGGAAATTGACCAGTTCCATTTAGTTATTTGCTTACTGCCAGTTGGCCTACAATGGTTGTTATAGCAACATCAAATTAAGATTTCTTTCTTTTTTCACCATAACTAATATTCTACGGAAATAAATTAATTTATTTACTTAATAAGCAGCCATTATAAGGATTATATTGCTTACTCATTTGAGGTATTAAATGCATAGTATTGTTAGTTAAACATACAACTTACTCCAAATGATATAGTTATGGAAAGCTACTATTATTACAGATGTTTATATTAGGCTTATGGATGCATAACTTTGAATTAATGGTTCTCATCAAATCACTGATATAAAGCAACATTGAACCTGGTCAGTATACAGATGGGTGACTGCCGGGGAATACCAAGTACTATAAGCTACATGACAAGCCTAACAAGCCAGTGATGGATACAATCTCAGTACTTACACTAATAGAAGACCTCAGTATGTGAAGGTACTTCTGGACTGACAGGTTGGAAGACCTACCTGGAGTTTGGCGAGTAGTGACTGAGGTTATATTAGATTAAAGTGTTCAGATAAGTACCCATATGAGAGAATGTTCCCCAAATTTGCAGTTCTTAGGAAAATCTATTATTACTTTTGAAATATGGAAGAAGTAAGGATGAGTGAGCTCCATGGAAATAGTGTGGCATGTCCTAGCAGTAAAGTTCTGAACTGGTGGAACTAAAGAGCAGATTTCATCTGAACAATCATCATGTAAATAGCAATGGAATAGAAACAGGTTTGCAATGTTGTCCATCAGAAAGAGGTGGAAAAATAAGTCATTCCCCACAAGATCTTGTAATCAATTTCGAAGTCAACTGAGATTGAGGATTGAGCAACTACAGCCAAAATATTCTTGGCAGGATCTTTGACTATAATAATGCCTTTTCATCCATTATATAATAATTACTAATCAATGTAATAAATAATGTATACTTTTAAAGATTAAAACAATATATGCTAATTGTTTTTTATGAAAGTAAGTAGAGATTAATATTTTATGAAAAAAGCATTACAAATGAAACATTTCACAATTATATTTAATAAATGTATCTGGAAACATTCTGAAACTATAAAAATAGATTATTTTCTGAAAATTAAAAAATAGTCAAAATAGTTAAACAGATTTTAGCTGTCTATATGTCTGAGATGATGAGGTATTGTAACTACTTACACTATTTATATTGTTTAGAATATGACAATGAAAATGAGGATGAACAATGTAAATAGATTTTAAGGAACAAGTAATTATTTCTTACTAATAAAATAACTATTATCTGAAATTAGTTTTTGATTTACTCGATACATATAAGCACAGAAAATAGAATTGATAAGTGAAATTCAAATCCAGCCTAGTGTGTTATGTTCACTTTTGCTACCATTGGGAAAAGCATGAATCTATCTCTCCTACCAGCTATGCATTAAATATCAGAGTAGACTGGGATTTCTAGCCTTGGGTGGTAACCTGTAAAAAAGAAGGAAAACTTTTAAATCAAAACTGTGGAGAAGGCAATTGAAAATCACTCCACTGTTTTCCCAAGAATGCATGGCAATTCACAGATAATAATAAAAAGGAGTCTGTGGATAGTCATGATCCTGAAGGAAGATAGCATTTCAAAATAAATAACCTATTAGTAATCCTATATAAATCAAGCAAAATAATTTATTTTTGAGCACACATAGCTAAAGAACTCAAAAATTAACTTCTTCCAAATGTACAACAACTAAGCTGGTACATTTTATTTTGTTAGAAATTTGTTTGCCATTGGTGAGAATTTATTGATGGGCTTTGTGAATGTCTATCATGTCAGGATTTTTTCTGCAAAAGAAGCAAATTTCTTTTCATTGTGAACTGAATACAAAATAAATCCTGACATATTTACCAACTGAAACTGAATGCATATATGGACTTTGAACAATGTGCATATCTTCCTTCTGACATTTTGAGTAAATTACATTTTTTGCATAAGTTAATTACCTTCATCAATTTGATCTTGTGGTTGTACATCATAATGCCGCTGTTAAAATTTTATGCGTAAGATATTTTTGTAGTTTATTATTGTGTGACAGGTTAAAGAAATCCAGGTTGATGATGTAAATAATTTATTTTTTCATTGACCAGTTGATCTCATAGTCATTGTGAATACCATGAGCCTTTCATTGGCAGCATAATATGTGCTTTGCCAGGCTACATATGGTTTTGAATGTTTAAAAGTTTTTAAAAGTCAGAGTTGTCCTAGACTGGTTGCCAACCATTACTAGAGAACCCAGTTTTCCCTTCTATGTAACCCATAAATGTGGAAGAAGAGATGGATTGATACCTATTCCAAGTGTATTTGTGTGAAAGTGATTTCAAATTCAGTTTTGTAACTTTTCATTTTGAGACATTAACTGTTGTAATACCAGCTCATAGATCCTTTCACGTCATTTCAAATCATTAAATATCTTTTTACATAATTTCAAATCCTTTCAGATCTTTTCACATCCTTTCATATTATTTCAAATCTTTTCACATCCTTTTAACCCAGCTACTCATAAAATCCTGTCAAGAACCAGTAAATATATGCTAGTGGCAAAATGCCATCACATATTATGAAAACAGATAAAAAGAAAAGAAATATTAGCTAATATATCTAAGGAATGTTTTTCCTTTCAGAATGTGAATAAAGTAAACAGGAAATGTAGTGAAATTTGGAAATTGTATTATTTTGGTGTTGGTGAATAGGAACTAGTAAGTTAGTCTTACTAACCACTGCCACTGTAATTCAAATTTTATACAAAGCTTAGTAACTATGAATAAAGCTGCATATTGTGTAATTAAAATACTTTTAGTCAATATAACTAATTACCCATCATATTAAACTATTCAATTAATGTATTTGGATGTCATTTATAGCCTAAAAAAGAAATAGTATACTGGTATCATCAAAAAAATGATGCCAATGATTGTAGTTTCTACAGAAATTACAATCGTATCCATTACATTCACTTACATGCTAATATCCTTGGGAATGGTATGAATCCTCTTCTTCTCCATCCAGTTATGGGTAAGTAGCAGGACAGACCAGGATCTATATCCTTGGATGGAAACTGTTCTACTGCAGAAAGAAATGGCCACCTACTGCGGGAAAAATCTGCCTCATCAGTCATGTATCAAAAGATACTTGATTGCCTATGCATGTATCATGCATGGCATATAACCGACTGACATTACAATACAATATTACTTGAATATAAACGTCCATCAGTCTCAGGAGACCTTGGTGTTGACTTGAGTGGCTAGCTAATCCCTGCTGCAGGTGCCTGCCCAGGCTAATTTTTGTGTTTCTTTAACACTTACATGTGGTTTATACTGCAATTATGCTGATGGGACTTTACTTACAGTTTCTGGAAGAGAGCATGTAATCTAGCATGATCATCAGTTTGAACAAAACCAGAAAGTTCAAACACTTGATCTCAATGACATACTAGAACAACCATTGATGGCTTTCAAGTATTTTTGTCTAACCAATTTCATTCACAAAGCTTGTGTGAACCTGCAGCACAGTTTTCAGCCATTTCCCAATAGGGCCACACACTGAGATTGCCTCCTCACTGAAATAATCAAGAACCACCACCTTGATAAATTGACCACGGTAGGATCAGGTTTTGTGGTTGGAACACAAGATATGTTTGCTTAGTGGCATTCAGTAATATCACCTGTTAGTATAAGAGAATATCTCATTACTAATTTGATATCAAACTGCATGACTGATAAATATATAAAATTACATTGCTTTATATTATGGGATATATATTTCCCAGTTGAACAAGTAAATTTTTATTTAGTTGATTAAAAACTTATATTTTATATCACTAGTTTAAATTTAAAATTGAAACCTCCTTGCTATATTGTATAAATAATAAAACAAATAAACCATCATATTGTATCATTAATAAGCATCATGCTGTAAATATGCAAGAGATATTAAAAGAATTGAACATTTGGTATAAAATAGCAGAAGCTTCCGCCAATAATTGCAAGATTTATCCAAGAGATTAGTGTTTGAACAGATGATTAAAAATTTACAATGCTCCTTCAGATTTTGGTGTTATTAGCAAAAAATACCATCCAAAAGCTAAACAAAATATCAAAAAAGATGAAAATTTTCTTAGAAATAAAGAAAAGCATGTTGAACTATATAATATCAATCCTCCTATACTGAAGTGAATGCAAGACAGTTTTCTTACAGATGAAGAGAAATAATTTGAGGCAACAGAAATATAGTTCTACAGAAGGATATCAAAAATATCATATTTGCAGTTTTAAGGAATATACAAAAAGGATGTGTATACTTAGAAAAAGACAGTTTAAATTTCTAGGACACATAATGAGAGCAGAAGAGGTACAGTGAGTAGCCTTAATTAACGAGAGCTTTGTGTAAATGGATGGTAGAACAGAAAATCAGAGGGATGACAAACATTGCTAAGAGCTACTCTAATGATAGGAAGTTGTGGAGGGCTATAATCATCCACATCCTTTGGGGGAGATAGCATGTAGAAGAAGGTATAATAAATTGAATGCAGTTGGACATCTAGACTTCAATCACTTTCCCAAAGCCATGACATGGCTTCCCTCTGTCTTTTCTACAAATGTGTTCAAGGCAATTGTTATGAGTTTTCCAGCATGAATTTAAGTGCATTACTAGATTTGCAGTTAGGTCTCATCATTTTACTGTTGAACTAGCTGGATACAACTGTATGTTATATTTTTATAGTTTCTTTTCTCAACACTTGACGCCCGTGGAACTCTCTTCTGGTTTCTTGCTTCCCTGCTAACTACAATCTTTAAAAATTTAAATGCAATGCCAATCACCATTTTCTGTCTTGCTGAATCCTGTTCTGTTATTGCTGTTTCTCCTCACTAAAGTCTTCTCATTCTCTTATACTTCCAGTAACCTATTGCGTCTTAGTGGCATTGTCACCTTGTTTGGGGTGAAATGATTTAAAAAAAAGAGGAAAAGAAGTAGTTTGCTCAACATAAAATTTATTTATATATCTTACTATACATAGATACAAGACTGATTTCAAATAGAAAGCGAATGATTGTCTTCTGTTTTTAAATGCCAGTCATTAAACATGGTCATCTTAGTTTACTTTTGTACTACATTTTCTACTAATCTGCTTATGATTACATCATGTTAAAACACAGCTTCCCATATGGTCACCAATGTTAAGTAATATTGACACTGGTTAGTACCTAGGTGGGTTACTGCTTGGGAATACCAGGTGCAGCAGAGTTTGGAGGTGCAGGTGATGTAATGAACATTGGTTTGGAATTGTTAATTGGAGAGCTGAGTTCCAATTCCAGTTGCGTTCATTATATTCACTTACATGCAAATACACTTGGGAAAGATATAAATCCACCTCTTATCACCCCAGCTATGAGTTACTTAATAAGACTTTTATTATTAAACCATTATCTCCAAAAAGATTCTTAAATCTAAATATATTTTCAGGCTTTAAATAACCTGTAAAGGGTTGATAATCTGTAGAAAATGAATCAATCAATCAAGCAATCTACTACCAAACTAAGCTACTAAATATAAATTCAATCTTTTTATTTGACCTTCATTTAAAGATGACTATGATGATCTGTACTCTGACTTAGAAGCATTTGTGTTAAATGCTTTGAAATTTTTAATGCAAACTAAAATGTAACAATTGATAATATGAGCATGAATTTATTGTTTGAAGTAGTTTACACATTACCTTTATCTCCTATGAAAGCAAAACTCTCAATGTCCTAAAGTTTACAAAGGCTTTCTTCTCAACAGAAAGGAACCTAAACGGAAGTGCTTTGGTTTGTCAGCTTGTTTTAGTCTTTTAAATAAACATCTCTGACCTAGACATTCTTTGTACTTTGAAGAAAGGTATTTACTGCAGTTAGCCAAGGAGTACAAACAAAAACATACAAAGACATGGGAAAAGTAAACAGACACCTCTATTTTCATTCAAGCATCTATCAGATCAACCACAGTTGAAATCATAGAATCAATGAACACCACAATTGTTTTGATGGCTGTATAGGATGCATTTTGCAGGTCTAAATATGGATTTGAATTCAAAGTTGTTCTTCTCCAACCATGGGGTCTGCCCTGCTAATGAACTTGGTGCAGAAGAGATGCATTGAAATTTTTCTCAAGAATGTTTATTATGTGAAAAAGGGAATATAACAAACTCAACCAGAATTTGAACTCAGCTTGCTGATTTCACATTCTGGGCAACTAACTATGACAGTACACAAACATTCAAGATTATTTTTCATTCAAATTCAAATTGGAATTTGCCATGGACAAATGTTATTGTTTTTACATTTTCTGAATCATATTTATCAGATCGGCCATCTTCTTTCATTTCATATCTAAACAGGCTACATTAAAAACATGAAGCAGACTTTTTTCTTAGGTTTTCTATATATTTTTCTTATTTTGCAATCAATCCCAAATGATTCCAATCTGTTCAATCAAATTAATATCAAGATACTCATTTGGCTGTCAGAATTGCTTGACATTCTTGCTCCTATCATTCTCCACTCTTCTCTGTCTTCCAGCAAAAGAGCAACGTTTTTGTCTAAATAACCATCAGTGATGGCTGAGAGAAATTCTCTTGCAAAATGAACATGTTTTCTTTTTAATTCATATTCCCCATATTCCAGAAGTCTTAAGCATCTAGTACTCCAGATTATAAACAAGAATTAAATATATATGATAATGGGCTGTAAGTGGTTCAAAGAATTTGGTTTGTCATTTTCCATAGCACTGCCTTTTTTTTAGCTGTTCTGGATATATTCTTCTGGCTTGCATAGATATTTTTAATGTCCTATCCAAATACAAGAAGATGGCCTAGGTCAATGTTAACATAGTAGCTTTATTTCTTTCATTGCAGAATTATGGGATTTCAAGTTTTATGCTATTTGATGGTGGCTAAATCCAACTTTTTATTACTTTTTATCAAAATCTGACACTTTTTTAATCATTTCACCCCAATCAAGGCAATAAAGCCACTAAGAGGCAGTGAGTTAGTGACAGTGAAGAAAATGGTAAATGTTATTGAGGAGAAAGGACAATAAAGGATCCACAATGCTGATTGATTTATATTTAAATTTTTGAAGATCATAATTTACAGAAAAGCAAGAAGCTGGAGGAGGGTTCCACAAGTGAGTAGTGGAAGAGAAACATGCTAGATTTCTTTTATGTACCACTTTTCTTCAGAACGCAAGTGATAATGGCACTCCTCAACTTCCTAT
Source organism: Acanthosepion lycidas (assembly GCA_963932145.1). Taxonomy (NCBI): domain Eukaryota; kingdom Metazoa; phylum Mollusca; class Cephalopoda; order Sepiida; family Sepiidae; genus Acanthosepion; species Acanthosepion lycidas. Next base: position 59,450,645 of record OZ010579.1, on the reverse strand, counting down.
GATGTGTTGCTCTTTGCATTTTTTAATATCCCTCCTACTCCCTCTTCTACCATCCATTTACACAAGCTCATAATACAGGTTAATCACTTTCCCTCTACCACTCTTGCTTTCAATATGTCCTGTGAGTGTCAAATTCTCTAAGCCTTTTTTCTTCATTATGTCTCATAAAAATTTTAACTGTCTCTTTCTGGTTCTAAGTATAAGTGTCCTTTTTGTTTCCATTTTCCCTTGAATTTTGCCATTTCTCACATGTTCAGTCCATAGTATTCTCATCATCCTTCTGTAGAACCATATCACAGTTGCCTGAAGTCTCCTCTTCCGTTATGAAGAAAATTTATAAAAAGTGCCTTTATTAAAAAAATATTTATTAAATGCTAAAATCTGAAAAAAAAATAGTAACATTTCCCTTGTTATACTGCTGTATGTATTTACTCACATACACACACATGTGTGCATATATATATATATATATATATATATATGCACACATACATATGCATGTAGAAAATGAATGAGACTGTCTTTTGCTTAGGTGTATGCTTGATTTTTTTTTACCTTTAACGCTGAGGTGAATGGCAACTGACAATTTGCAGCACCATCTGGTTCTGAGGACAGCTAATCCTTCAATTAAGAGCTGTACATCAGAGCTTAGATATTCCTTTTCATTGCATTATGAAGATATCGGATTTCACCTCAGATATATGTGTGTTTTGCCAATATATACTTTCATTAGAATTGATGCAAATTCTGTTCAAAGCAAAAGGATAATGCATTTTCAACTTACTCAGGAATCCTGACATTATATCAACTGGACATTATAGATTCAGTTGAAATGGAAAAGTGTATATTTTATATATATATATATATATATATATATATATATATATATATATATATATATATATATATTAGCTAATCAAATGAAATGCTTACTATTACTCCACTGAGTATAGTGGGGTGGAAATGTATTCACTTGTTATTGATCTTGATATATATATATATATATATATATATATGAATGATAAAATATAGTTTTAATCTATATTTATAGATTAAAATGCTCAGTATCAGGTATAGCAAATATATAAAAGTGGGCACTGAGGTCAACACTCAGTGGTGACAGTCTATTTCATGCTTTGGCTTATTATTGTGTTAAAGCATGAATTAGTCACCATTGGCAGTTGATCTCAATGTCCATTTGATATATATATATATATATATATATATATATATATATAATATATGCATATGTATGTGTATATATATATATACATACATATATATATATATATATGCATATGTATGTGTATATATATATATATACATACATATATATATATATGCATATGTATGTGTATATATATATATACATACATATATATATATATGCATATGTATATATATATATACATACATATATATATATATGCATATGTATATATATATATATATATATACATACATATATATATATATGCATATGTATATATATATATATACATATATATATATATATATATGCATATGTATATATATATATATATATACATACATATATATATGCATATGTATATATATATATATATATATATGCATATGTATGTATATATATATATATATATATATATGCATATGTATATATATATATATATATATATATATATATATGCATATATATATATATATATATATATATATATATATATATATATATATATATATACACATATATATGTATTACTATATATGAATATGAAATGAAAAAAAGAAAAACTTTATTAAGGAGACACATATATATATATATATATATATATATATATATATGTGTGTGTGTGTGTGTGTGTGTGCATATCTGTGTGTGACTGTGTGAAAGAGAGAGATAGAGATACCAAAAGTTATGAGATAGGTGCCTAAATCAATTAGGAGCTCTCTAACCCTGCAAATTTCAGTAAGTTGGCATAGCATTTATTCCATAATTGTGCAGTAAACTTTTAGAGATATGTTGAGCTATGCCATTTCAATAGCTGGCCACGGGTCACTGAAGTTTATACATTTGAGACCTTGCATATGAATATACCTCTCCACCATATCCCATAAATGCTCATTTGCACTCTCATGCCAAGCAAATGTCGGAATATCCAGAATGCTCTTCAATACAATGCATTCTTCTGCTTGAATGACTTGTCATTGTTGGCAAGCTTGGAATGCATGAATATATGCAAAAGGTCATGAAAATTAGTGAAATCACAAGATTTCATAGGCCTAAGCTAGTAAGTGAAGTCATGTCCTCATGGGGTCTGTGTTATGCCCAAAACCTATCTTCAACCTGAAACATCTGGAACTATGACTCAGCTATATCACATGTTGCCAGTCCACCAGAGTTCAGTTAGTGACATCACAGTGATGACACATTGGGTGTGGGTGTGTGTGGGAGGGGGTTCTTCTGTACCATATCCCATAGAAGCTAAAGAAAACTCAACTCAAATTAGTCCTGCTATATGGCAGTAAATGTTGGACAATCACCTCACAGATGAAAAAGAGAACTGAGGTTATAAAAATGTGCTTCTACACAAAGGTGATGAGAATACCATGGACTGAATATATCAACAATAAAAATCTTTTAGGGAAAATGCAAAGAAAAACAACACTAATACTCTTATGTCAATTGCTGACTTGGAAAGGAAGCTACAGGAACCCCTAGATAGAGTAGTGAAAAAAACAAGAAAAAAGGACTGATCATCAACTGAATTCAAGAAGACTGAAAGTATGATGATCAGTAAGAGAAAGAATCTGAGATGTGAGTTGCAAATGGAGTTATCAACATCAAGCAGGTGCAGAAGCTGGGAAGTGTTTTAACAGAGTGTGTGGAAAATGCAACATCAACATCCAAACATGCACTGAAATAGTGAAAGAAACATTCCAGTTTTGTGATTAAATTTTTCTTGTATTATACAAGTGATTTCATCACTATATATACACTGATCATTTGAACAGTTTTTACATATTCTATGTCTAGAAAAAATCACTTGTTTGAATGCAAGTAAAATTTAATGAAAAGCTTAATCACATTTCTTGCATTCATACAAGTGATTTTTTTCTAGACATATATATATATATATGTATGTATGTATATGTGTGTATGCATAAGTAATTATAAAAGTAGACCTGAGGTCAACACCCAATAGCGAGAGTCTATTTCAGTCTTAAACACAATCTTCAGGTCATCATGGCCTGATGGTTGAACTTTTATATATATATATATATATATATATATATATATATATATATATATATATATATATATATATATATATATAGATATAGATGTATATATATATATATATATATATATGTGTGTGTGTGTGTGAAAGTATATAGAAAATAGGAAAGAACTGGTTAGGTAAATAATCCAAAGTTCTTTAGTATTTTTGTTATTATTTTTCTTATGTAGCGTGTTGGAATCATATTTTTAAATAAATAATTATATATATATATATATATATATGAATTGGTACTAAAATGTCCTAGGCACAACCAAAAATAATTTCAATCTTCAGATTTTGGAAAGTAATTCAGGCTGATAAACTTTCTGTCCTCATGTGTCTATGTGTAATTATATGAGTGCGTGTGCATGCAAGAGAAACATACTTATGTGAAAAATATGAATCTTAAAAACATACAATTGTTTTTATAAGTAAAAGCTAAGAAATGATTTTTACTTTTGTCCACTCAACCTTTTCATATATTCACATAAAAAAACTCCGCAGTTATAATCAGAAGCAGATTTCCTGTTCCTATTTACTGTTTCCACAATGAAAAGATAATATATGAGAAGAAAAATTCACTTTATATTATTCACTTTCTAGAAATTCATCAGCATATTTTGTTGAATTAGAAAATAGTTTGTGAAAGGAAGCAAGAATAATTGATCGGAAATATCTGAAAAATGAATTGTATATATATTTAGGGGCTAAGATGTTGTATATGTAAAACGGATTTGCACGATTTGATGATTTTAATGCAGTCACTGAGTTTTATGTTAAAACTGTCTTAATTCTGAAGAATGACTTTTTAAAGCCCTAGAGCCTCTTTATTTTAAAAAAATCAATTAACAAAATATAATTCTACAGAATGGAATGTTTGGAGGTTTTGCAAAGTGACAAATATTGATTTTCTGCAGAAATTTTAAATTGTTAAAGTTTCATCAATGCAAAATAAAAATATTCTGTTATCCATTATATTTATTTTAGTGGAGAGGATTTTAAATGTTATTTTAATAGGAAAATAATTATATAAAAGCAAATATCTGCAATTTTGTTTTACATTTATCTGCCTTTTTATATAACTACCTTTGATTCTTGCTTAATGTATTCTCTGTGTTTATCTATCAAAATACTTATGGTCATTGAACATGTTAATAATGATGTTTCCTTGAGAATTGGGTAGAGGAGAGGCAAGGATCAAGGGGTAACTGTGTTGGATTAATTGTCCTTCCTCTTCCCCAGTTATTATGCATCATGATTGGCCATTATGTGACCTTTAATGTCCAGTCAATGAAGCACTGTCTATAAAGAGATAGTCTTTAGGTAGACACCGCTAAGGCAGACATACCCCAGGACATGGGAGTAGAGACATAGACAGCCTTTTGCAAAAGGATCTGACAGACTTGTGAGTAAGAACAGCTTTTATAACATACACTAGCTTTCCTATTCTGGGTGAGAGAGAAGACATCTCAAGCATTTGCATACATTGTTCATTTATGTTCTTCCAACTTCTCTTTATCCATCTTTATTTTTGTTATTTTAAATGTATGAGTAAATATCTGTATTAATGGTAGATAGTACCAAGACAGCCTATATACAGAGTGATTGAAAAATAACTCCCTGTTTTATGCATGAGTGGCCAGTCAGGAGTCATGACTTAACATCCTGTGACTTTTTCTTTGAGATTGATAGCAAACCAAGACTTTGGAAGAATTTGAAGGGCGAATACAAGAAGTTATGTCATCCATGCCACAAGAGTTCTTGGTTAAATCAGTTGACGGGATTCCTGGGTGACTCGAGAAACTGGTAGAAAATTTGTTGCCTATACTGAATTTTAATTAAAACCTCATTCTAAATGCTTTCCTCTCATATCCATTTCTTGTAAATATTATAGTTAAAAAATAAATTTTAAGTATTTTACAACTCGGAGTTACTTTTTAATTACCCTGTATATTTGGTAAACAAAATAACTCAATGAATATAAAGCACTTAAGTGAAAACCTTTAGCTTTTTAAAATATATTTCTTTGAATATAAATTTTATCTTCTACTACTTTTACTTGTGAAAACATTTTATTGATCATTAATTATAATTTTGCAATAAGTGGTATTTTTAGAATAGATTTACAACCTAGCCAGTAGTTATCAATGCTAAGAGACTATATAATTTTGAAAAGTTGGAAATGTTTCATCCAAAGTATAAGGTCTGCAAGTTTTTAATCAAAGAGAAGAAATCTGAGAGGCTAGAAAAAAAATTTCATTTTTTTTTATTTTGAAATTTTTAAAGTTTTTTTTTCCCTAACATGTGTTTAATCTGTGAAACATATACAAATATCAACACTTCAATGTAAAGAATGAAATTGTTTTATTCAAATTTCAGACAGTTCCAAAACTTTATTCATATCTGCCTTTTTTCATATATTGGGACAATTTTCCCTAAAGTTTATATTTTCTCAATTTCTGGTGAAAACTTGGAAATTTTTTAACATATTTCAATAAAACTTACACTTTCCAAAATTATATATTCATAGAAAAGGTTTCAGTTTAAACTGATGCAAATTAAACTATTTTTTATATGTTGCAAATGTTTTGCTTGCGACTTACCCACACTTAGTTCTACCAAGAAGTTATTAGGTTGTCCCAAAAGTTCGTAAACACTTGCAAAAAATTGAAATTTTACTCGCCAAGTAATAACAAAAACAACAAAAATTATTCCTCAAAATAAAGACCATCATTTTCCAAGACTTTCTGCCATCGATCTGCAAGCTTTTGGATCTGGTGAAAGTACCATTCAGACGGCTTTGAATCAAAGAATTCTTAACATGCTTCCTCAACTTCCTTATCAAACGAGTCGAATCGGCAGCCCTTCAGAAAGTGTTGCATTGAGCAGAAAAGGCCATAATCTGATGGAGCACAGTCAGGACTGTAGGCTGGATGTGGCAGAACCTCAACGCCGTCCAGCTCTTCAAACTTGTCTTTGGTCTTCCTGGCGGTGTGTGGCTTGGCATTGTCCTGCTGCATCAAAGCACGCTTTCGGTTGATCAGAGCCGGGTACTTTTGTTTCAACTTTTCATAGACCCGCTCCAGTTGCTGACAGTAAAGTTCGGCACTGATGGCACAACCATTTGGAACCAACTCAAAATGCACAATTCCTTCAAAGTTCCACCAAACGCACAACATGACTTTCTTACCGAATCGATCTTGTTTTGGAACCGACGGTGTCTCTTGCCCTTTCTGAACCCATCGCTTGTCTCGATTGTGCTGGATTGTGTTGCATAAAAATTCAATTTTTCGCAAGAGTTTATGAACTTTTGGGACAACCTAATATTAGGTAGCACTGTTAAGCAAATATAAAAAAATGGAACACTTCCTGTCTTTGCTCTTTTCTCTACCCGACATACTGTAGCAATGACATCCACTGGGACCTCGTCCCTGTACATAGGTATATTTTTCCCCTCAGTAAGTGAACTTTTCCACACACATGAGCCTATCTCACCTACACAATTCATAACTTTCAATCCTTTTTCTTTCTCTTATATTCATACGCTTATATTTTTTTCCTTTTTTTACTCAGTTATATAAAAAAATATAAAATATTGCCTTGTTGAAATTGTCTTCCATTTCTTTACATCTGTAATTTCCATGTGCAAAATATTGTTGTCACAGATTTTAGTCTAACCAGGAACAGTGCTGCAAGATGATTAAAGTTTGTATTTTCTTAAATTTCAGATGAACATTTGGAAATTTTACAGAGAAATTTTCACTTTCAAAAAATTTGAATTTATAATTATAGCTTGGCTCAGTGAATAAAAACATTGGTTGAACTAATCAAAAAAGGGACTTGACCAAAAGAATTGTGAGTTCAAATCCTGGCTACAGCAGAGGAAACAAAAATTTGGAGCGTTTAGTTACTTAAGGGAATTAACTGAAACTGAGATGCACGGCACATGCAATTAGAACTGTGCACTAAATGAAGGGTTTCGGTTCAAAATTCCAATGTATATCACCTGAAGAAGGCCAAAGCATACAATGGCTGAAACGTTGTGAATATGGCAATAAAGATGAGGACAATGGTAATTCTATTGTAAAAATGCCAATATTATTTTACAGCATTATAATTTTTCTTATTTTATGAAAACAGATTTAAAATAAACAAACAAGAGAATTTTCATAAAAAAATCTCAAGTGTTAAGATCAAACATTATGAGTTGATATTCTATCTATATTCTCTAGTATCCTTTTAAATTTAAAAAAGTAAATTTTAAAGATTAAAATTGGTATGTTGTAGTAAGTTTTCAATTTCCTTTCTAAAGAAGTTTTCATTAATAAGAAAATGCAAAAATTTATAGGTTTCTTTAATTTGATTCTCATTGGAATAATTCTTGCTGATAAGGAAATGATGTGGATGCTTAAAAAATTTATAATGGATCAGAAAAAGTATTGGCTAAAATATCAAGACCACAACTGTTAACTGAATCAGTTTTAGTCTCATCAATTTTTAAAACATTGGTTATTATCATCATTACTTTGATATATAAATTAACTTGATTATTTAAATATGTTTCTCATTTAGCATTCATGAATACTTTTTTACTAGTCAATTTGTATGGTATATCTCTTCAGAATTCTGTATTGCTAAAATACAGCCTTATTTAAATAAACAAGTTGCATCCTGTAAGATAGTCTTGTGGATGTAAAAATAATGTTGTAGTATTATAACAACGACATTTTACCCCTCTACATTATTTTTTTTGTTTTCTCTCTTTCTCTAAGAAATTTGAATTACTGAATTATCTTGTCTTTCTAAGAATTTTGAATTATTATCTATTACAATTTTTATTGTACTTTGGCATCTGAACTTAAAAATTAAATCAATGTAAAAAAGAATACATATGCAAAATAGGACTCAGATGTCTGCCAACACCAGTTACATCCAAGTTTTCCTCATTAACGGCAGGGTAGCTTGGCATATCTATATAAAGACTCTCTGCAACTGGTCAAAATCAGGATCTTTGTAAGATGTTTCATGCCAATAAAAGCAATGGGGAAACCAGCAGTCAGCAGTTGGTAAGACACAGTATCTTGTGAAGTTGGTCTCCTGTGCATTTTATTCCTAAAGTTGCTGTGGTTTCCAAGGCAGTAGTATTTTCATTACCTCCAGTCTCTTTCTCCTCTCTGCCTATTACTCCCATAGTTATTAGGAGAGCAATCAGTGTTTCCCCCAACCTCAATACACTTTTGAAGTATATTACAACAAGGCTTTAAACCTGTACCAACATTCATTAAAAAATATGTTATACAGTTATTGTCTTCAAGTTAAATTCTTTTGAAATTTGTTAATCCAGGTGTTTATACATTTGTATTTTTCTTTTGTATTCAATTCAAATGTTACACTTTTATTGAACATTTTTTTTTCTTGCTAACTCATCTTAAATGGTATGAAATGTTGCCAATTGGAACATTAATGTTTGTCATAAGTTATTTGACTGTACTACTTTCCACCATATTTTTTAAAATCACTATCATTGATTGATAATCATCAGTAACCTTGCTCCAGATTTTGTAAATTTGAATCTTCACTTTTAAATTTATGAAACCAAAATTCTGTTATTAATTTAGCTTAATTCATCTTAGGTTCTTGACAAAATTCAAAGAAATATCTGTAATGTAATCAATCTTGACTTGGTATCTCAACAACAGTCACTTTCTCACCGACACGACATGACTTCCCTCTGTCTTTTGTTATTTTCATGGCAATTGCTCTGATGAGCTTTTTTCTCTGTTGCTCTGATTACATGAATTTAAGCATGCTACTAGATTTGCATCAAGGTCCCATGCATTTACTGTTGAAATAGTGAAATGTAAACTTCCACTCCAACAGTTTCTTTTCTCGCAATTCCCTCCTTTGGAACTCCTTTCTGTTTACCTGCTTCCCTGATATCTACAATCTTCAAAATTTTAAATGCAATGTCAATCTCTTTCTTCTAACTTCTTGTATTCCATTCATCATTTGTCCTTTCCTCAATCCTCCCTATACTCAGTCTTATCTTTCACTTTCACTCCATGTAACCCCCTGTGTACTAGTGGCCTTCCTGCCTTGCTTGGATTGAAAAGATCTTTAAAAAAAAGTCCCAAGGTATGAAATTAATATTTCTAACACCTTTAACTCTATTATGTCCCAACTAGAACTCTTATGAAACCTGAAAATTATGAGCTGGAATGATTTCAGATTTTATCATCAATATTCAAACGTTTTACTCACTATTTTCAATATTGATGACAGATTTCTATTACATATTTAATATAATGAAAAGAGAATTAAAAGTAAGCACATGAATATTACACTTTCATTAAGACATCAAGAGAAGAGACAAATGTTGTGAGGAGGGGAAAATACTATATATACGAGCTGATAAGTTTTGGCAGATGTTCTTATAGTAGTTTACTTTACAACTTTCACTTGCTTCTCATAAAAGCTGACAGAAACCAGAACATAAATCCAGAATATCGGATATTCCAAATAATTCATAATATTTAAAAGGTGAATTTGAAAGAAAGAAGAATGAAAGGAAGCATCCTTCTTTCTCTCTTATTTTAATTCAGGAATAGACAAGAAATGTTATTTTTTATTAAAGTTCTCATAGATATAAATTTTCCAAGTTTTCAGATTAACACCTGGTTTCCCATTTATGGCTGTTATTTACCGAAAAGGAAATAAAAAAATAAGCTTTAATGCTTTTGCTGTATTTTTACTGTTCTCTTTTTGGAAGACTTTTTTCAAATACATATATGAAAAGTACATCTGTATTTGATTCAGAAATGTAGACAGAATGGTTTTAATATTCCTTCTCTATAAAAAGGGATACACTAATTTCAAGCCAAGCATAAAAAGATCATTACAAATGAGATGACATGTTTTTAAACTGCAGTATGCAAGAGGTAAACTTATTAAATTCCAACAAGATTCATTGGCAGAGTAATGGTCTTGAATGTCAGGGGATTGAGATTTCATGAAGAGACAGCTAAAATTTTTGTGATCCATAATGAGGAAAGAAAGCTTGAAGAATTTAATACTCAGAAAGTAGAGAAAAATAGTGAGTAACCTATTTAACAAGCTTGAATAAATATATAGTAGAACAAATACTACAAAAACAAAGAGAGGTTATAGAGAGGCAAGAGATAGAGTAAAAAATGATAGGAAATTATGGAGAGCATGGTGCATATCTATCTATCTATCTATCTATATATATATATATATATATATATATATATATATATATATATATATATATATATATATATAAATATATATATATATATGAGATAATGATATGTAAATTTTTATATCTCATGTACAATTATCACTTTTTTTCACTTTTTCATATATTTTCCACAATAGATTTATATACTTTTATATATATATATATATATATATATATATATATATATATATATATATATATATATATATATACACAAGTTAGAAACTGACAAGATCTTCTTATTTAATGTTTTTATTGTATTTTCCCAATTTTCAAATTATATGCATTGGGATCAGATTAGTGGATAAACTGTTCAAAGTTCATGTTGTGATGTTGTTTTATTCAAGTACTTTTGATTGTTTCATTTTATAATTCTCAAGCCTTCCGGGAGTATGTATCTTCAACATTAATATTACGAAAACAGTATTAAATTCTTGCATTCGGCACAAATGCACCACACTCTCTTGCAGGTTGACCCATCACCTGTTGAAAATCAGTGCAATCTGTGCCCATATTGACCAGCACATCATGAATAACCAAGATACAACAATCAACATTAGTCAAATATTAATGGATAATATCAAAATACTCTACAGCACCCAACACAAAGAAAGACTCAAAAACTTAGAAGCTATCCAAAATAAACAGCCTACATTAAATAAAATAGCATTCACCGCAGGAGATGGTATCTTGAAGTGTATATGATATATTTAATGTACACACACACAAACGTATATATATACATATATATACAAAACTACAACACAATATAAACTTCAGACAATTTATCTACAATTTTGATCACAATACACAACACTTTAATGAGAAATTGGAAAAATACAATAATTAAACAGACAGACCTTGTCAGCTCTTTTTAATCATACTTGTTTCTCTCACTCTCTCTCTCCCTCTCTCTCTCTCTCTCTCTCTCTCTCTCTGTAGAGAGAGAAAGAGAGCAGGATAGTAAGGTAGCAATAGGATGACATTACAGTGGTAGTAGGATAGGATCAGGGCTAGCTCAAGGTATAGGCAACTCAAGCAGTTGTCCAGGGTACCAGCATGTCTCCATGTCATATGTCTGGGATCTAAAGCATATAAAACATACTTGCACTTGTCCATGACAATACAGATTAAATTGTGTCAATAGAAAATGATCTTGTAAAGAAGATAGGTGTAGAATGTACCATAAAAAGATTTACAAATCTAAAGATGTTATAGTACCTATTCTATTGTAATGGACTCTCCCACAGACAATAAGTAGTAGTAGCAGTGGCCAGTGGGCTCAGTGGCGTCTCGCTGTCTTTGACTGCGGACGCCTTCTGTCCAACTCTCTGCGTTAGCAGTGCGGAACCCGGACGAGGCTTTGCCGAAGGGCAAGGTTTCGTCCGGGGAGGTAGACAGAGCCTGAACCCGTCAAGGCGGGTTCAAAGGCCATATTTTTGGCTGAGCCTACGGGCTCGGAAATACCCACATTAAACCGGCCTTGTGCCACATTTGATCCTTGTGGGGGGATTAATAAATACTCAGTGGCGTCTCGCTGTCTTTGACTGCGGACGCCTTCTGTCCAACTCTCTGCGTTAGCAGTGCGGAACCCGGACGAGGCTTTGCCGAAGGGCAAGGTTTTGTCCGGGGAGGTAGACAGAGCCTGAACCCGTCAAGGCGGGTTCAAAGGCTATATTTTTGGCTGAGCCTACGGGCTCGGAAATACCCACATTAAACCGGCCTTGTGCCACATTTGATCCTTGTGGGGGGATTAATAAATATTCAGTGGTGTCTCGCGCTCTTTGACTGCGGACGCCTTCTGTCCAACTCTTTGCGTTTGCAGAGAGGAACTCGGACGAGGCTTTGCCGAAGGGCAAGGTTTCGTCTGGGGAGGTAGACAGAGCCTGAACCCGTCAAGGCGGGTTCAAAGGCCATATTTTTGGCTGAGCCTACAGGCTAGGAGATACCCACATTAAACCGGCCTTGTGCCACATTTGATCCTTGTGGGGGGATTAATAAATACTCAGTGGTGTTGAGCAAGTGAGTCGATATTGGACATTGAAGTACCAACCATCACAACTAGATTGCTGCATCATTAACTCTTATTTCAAGTTCCTAATGTTTTGTACGTCTAACCTAATTTAGGATGACTTATTAAAATACAAGCCTCCACTGTGAAAAACTACTCTACAACATTTACTCTATAACAAAAGGCTAGAAAAATGTTTTAGGTAGGATAATGAATGTTTTCTTTAGCTTGTATTAAGTTGTATATTGTAATAAACTCATTATTCTACATTTTCAGTTTTTCTCCTTGCGAAAATTTTACCCTGACATGTAAATAGATGGTTGACCCAGCTGCACTTTTGAGAAGGAAAAGTCAGGTAATCTGTTGAATGCTTATGAGAAGAAGATTCCTAAAACCATTCACCCACTCACCAATAGTAATTGACTAAGTTTGGAGGTGAATGAACAATAATTTTGCATATGAGAGAATTTAGTTTTGTGTTCTTATTATTTGTACAACAAAAACATAATGGGAAGAAGAGTATAGCAAAAATCAAAAATTAAATTCTTTCTTTTCTAGTAGCTTTAATTTCTTTTCTACTAAACCTTTTTTCTTTTTTAACTTCTTTTCTAGCAACATTAAAATAAAAGTTAATCGCTCATTTGCTAGTGACAAAAGATAATTACAGAAGCTGATGCAAGAGCAACCTTTGATATAAAAAATGCTACTAAATTGGTACTGACATCCTCTGCTGGCAGATAATATATATGGCAGACTCTCCCATTGTATTCAATGTTTGAGGGTCAAGTGGCTCAGTTCCTAGGAACCGACAGCTAGACACCAGCACATATGATTTTATTATAGCGGTGAAGGTTTTGTGCAGAATCAAACATACTTTTTGAAGAACCGGATACAGAGACCTAGTGCACTGTGTGCCACAAAGTTTCCCAATTGACCCTACTCAGGTTTTGAATTCAGAGTTTTCCTTCTCTTAGACCAGTTGCCATCCAAGGCTATAGAATCATCCTACTATTTACCCATTACTGGGGGGGGGATAAGAAGACAATTTATACCTTTCCCAAGGGTATTATCGTGTAAGAGAAACCTTTGATATAAAAAATGCTACTAAATCGTGACTGATATCCTCTGCAGGCACATAATATATATATATATATATATATATATATATATATATATATATATGGTATATCAGAAATATTTTTACAAACTTTGTGGGTAGATTCCTGACACCAAAGTATGGTAAAATATCCATATAAACATATCTCCAAAAGACCATGTAGAATGTGTTCTTTGTGGTCAAACATATAAGTGGATCTCAGTTCTCCTCAGTCCATAGTTTGTGGTACCATGTATCCTGTCTCAGCAACATGAAGATAAACAGCAGCAAAAGCTGGATGACTCGGCTGTCTTCAGTCTAGAAACACAATCTGATACAGCTGTGCAGCCTCATGTCCATTATCATTCATGTGGTCGTATGTAAAAATCATATCTGCATCCTACCAATATGAATATCCTGCTATTGTTAAATGGAACACTCCACAGTTGATTCACTACTATACATGTTAAACATTAGACAGACTAGCCACAAATGTACACAAATGACAAATATAACCTAGTCTATATTTCAATAGAGCACCATCTTCCGTAAACCTTCTTTAAACTTAATGTCAAAAACAAAGAATTTGCAGACATATGCTTATATGGACTTTTGTCCTTATATTGGTGTGAGGAACCCACCCCCAGTGTTTGTAAGCATATTTTTGATACACCCTATATATATATATATGTATTGTTCACCCAATAGAAGGCCTAAGAGCCACTCAAATTAGAGGGTTACTGAATGGGGATATTGTAATGTATAGAGAGAGAGTAAGAGTTATATATTATGAGGTTAAGTAGGATAGATAATGGTTGACCCTTAACATGAAGAGGTTAAGATATGATCAGAGAAGCATCCCTTCAGGAGTCCATTCCACATTATAACAGTTCTGAGAAAAACACTGTCTTACCAACGAAATGTAGTAAATGAGGATAAGTCAACTCACATACATAGCCTGGCAGGTCCTAGCTGTGATCTGGACTGCTAGAATATAGCTTATCAAACGTCTACCATGAAAATAGTATTACAGTAGCAAGAAGCTAGCATTGTTTCATCTGTGGGAAAAGAATGTAGGATGAGGGATTGAGCAAATAGAGTAAGAAGAGACCATCTTGTTGCTACCAAAGTCAAAAGGGAAAGAGAAAGAGGCTTTCAAATTTTCTGCTGCTTGTGCTTATTGTCAGGAGGGAGGGTGCTAATTCAGTATGTCACCCTCTGCTGACTATCATCAGGGTGCAATAATCAAACAGTACGCATACAAGGTAATGAGTTTTACCAGCTCAGAAGAATGGATATAGTCTATAACAGAATATTCCTCACTGGCTCTACTAATTAGCTAGTTTTTAAATGGAAGAAGTATCTTCCGTTCTTCCTATTCTGTGTTGAATACAGACTTTTTTAGCTGATCAATAGCTGTGATATGAAATCAGTTTTCTTTTCTTCAAATAATGACATTTTTTAATTTATTATCAGATTTGATAATTCCAACTTTGTTATATTTTTGTTTCAATAACAAAGTCATAGTGATATTGATAGTACAAAAGTAATTATCTGTAGTTTCTCCAAATTATTCAAGAGATTGGAAAGATTAAAGTTATTAATCTTTAAGATAAAAAGAAAATATAATCAGCTTTATTGTCTTATCTTTAATTCATTAAAAGGCAAATTGAACTCATACGGAATTTTACATTGGCTATAATCATTTTAAATTTAAAATAATGTTTCTTTGAAACTTTTAATGCTTATTCCTAAGGAAATCTTCTCATTAAAAGAACCAATGACAGTGTAGTCAGTCCTAATAAAAATAATATATATAAACAAAAATAAAAAAAAATTCAAATTAAAACAAAGCATGCGTGCTTTCTTTTAAGACTTTTATCTCTTTCTCTCTCTCTCTCTCTCATTCTCTAAACTTCTCTATCTATACTTCCCTTTCAACTAAAAAGAAAGCAACCCTCAAATAAAAAGAGGAAGAAGAAGGAAAAAATGAACTTGGCTGATTGTGACTGAAAATTACCAAAGTTCAGGGAGACTCAATGTATAATTTCCATTTTAAAAAAATGAAAAAGAAAGAAAATTAAAAGAATTTTGGAAAAATCAAGAAAATAGGCACAAAGAGACTTTTGATGTTAGCTGAAACCAAAGTTTCTACCAGAATCTCAGTGCCGGGTCAAAAGTATATAAGTTGACATCTCTAAGCTAGAAGAAGAATAGATGGTGAGAGTGACGGATGGAGACCCTAGTGTGGAGAAACCAGCCATGCATAACACATGAAGGAGTAGTTAAGAGATCATCTGCTAATGATATTTCTGTCCTGCTTAGGGTTGAGAAAAAACGCAGTAGATTGATACTGACCTAATTTCTAATATTACTACTACTCCTATTATGGTCTGACTTCAGAACTACCAGCTCCAGATTGTATCCAATCATACTAACAATATTAGTATTATAAACAAATAATTTTGTGACATTAAGTATGAAAGGACTCACTCATCACTCTAAAGAGAATAATTAAAGATGTATTATTTATTTTATACACACTTGAGTCAGTTCATTTTTCCCAAAGTTTCCAGTAAAGAAATTCCTACCAACAATGTATCCATGAGGGTATTGTTCTAATTCAACGATTAGCTAAAAAACAAATGGAGCAGAGAAGACAACAAACTATTTTAAAAGTAACCCCCTCTCAAAGGAATTGCAAGAAAAGGCTGGTAGCGATAAGGGACAGGAATGCAACATTTTCTCCAACAAGCTAAAGATTTATTAACTAAGTAAAACAGATAATAAAGAGTTTGGTTTTCAGATTTTGAAAGATGATCAAGAACTCAGTGCCAGAAAATAGAGAAAGAAACAAAAAAATATAGAAAACTGATTAAATCACAGTCTGTACTTGACTTGAAAGCTATCAGAAAGCTAACCCAAGATTAAAATGATGGCACTGGCAAAGTTAGGAACATTACACCAGAAGAAAGAAAGGTACTACCATTTCTAAGGAATGAAGACTGGAAAATAATTGAAAATAGAATTACAGAATATTCAAACTAACAATTTTGTCAAACTGAATAACTTAGTTTATATTGAATCAAAGATAGTTATTTATAAACTGTATATTCAGAAAAACTACAAAAATGTTTCTTTTATAAATGCCATGTCCTTTCAAGATGTAGGCAATCATGATTCTCCACAGATTCCTTTTCTTTATTATCTGTGAATTGCCATGTCTTTTGGGAAAGATAGTGGAGTTAGAATGTTTGCCTCCCAAGACAAAAAGAGCCCAGTCTACCCTGTAGTTCATCCAAACACTTTCCATGGAAGTAGAAATAGAACCGTGAGAAGCTTGTCACATCCCATCTGTGAGAAAGAAGTTGGAGGGTAGAAAATAATTTGTCACTCACAAGGACTTGTAAATGCTTTTGAACTCTAACAAGACTGGAAAATGAGGACTGAGTATAGTGATGATAAAAAGAAATACCACATTCTTTCAGGATTTAGATAATCTCCACAGATTCATTTTCTTTATTATCTGTAAATTCTTTGGAAAGATAATGGAATAGTTACCTATTGCTTTTTTTTGGTTTTGGAACTCTTTTTCAGTTTAACATCTCTTAAACTGTTTGCCAGCCAAGATTTGGAAGTCCAGTCTATCTTGCTATTTAATCCACAGCAGAGGAGAAGAGTTAGATTCATGCCTTTCCCGAAAATATTTGTGTGAAACTGAATGCAATTGTTTGGGTTGAAATTTGTAGTTAGCTTGCTGATCCCACTTTCTGTGCCAATGATTTGTCACTACACATTTTATGAAAGTGTAATGAAGATTATAGATTTACAAATTCACCAGAAAAAGTGAATTACCTCATGTAAATAGATGATCTCAAAATGACAAAGTGAAATAGTGACCCAAATGCTGAGATCTTCAGCCAAGACATCAGAATGGAATTTTTTAATCACATAATATCAGATGAGCATGATGAATAAAGGGAAATTAAGAATAACAGAAAGACTTGAGTTACCCAACCAAGAAATTATTATAATAGTTAATCGGAAAGTAATTTACAAGAATTTAGGTATTCTTGAAGTGAATATGTTCAAGCAGAATGAAATGAAGAAGCTGGCAATGGATACTTCAGAACAATGGAAATGTTAGAAACCACTCTATGCAGCATAAATTTGACCAAAGAATTAAATATGGGAACAGTTTGTATTGCGAGATATTCAGGACAAAAACTAGACAAGAGAACTCATAAATCTGTGCTGCAAAACAAGAAAACTGATATTAATACATAATGTTCTGAGAAAACTGACTGAGAAATCTGCAAATGATAGGTATTTATTGTAAACATTATCATTGAAACACTAAAAGCCATATCAATATAATTATTTAAAAAGCAAGACAAAAATAGAAATGCTAAAATAATAAAATATAAATTAATTTATTGCTAAGGACAGCAAAGATGCTGAGGAGACCTGAAGTCAATTCACTTAAATTTACTGGGAAAATAAGCTTAGGAGAAATTCTTCTCTTTTACCCTAATTATCAGATAAGCAATCAGGGAATAAATATCCATTATTCCACTAATACCCGCCATAAAAGCTGGTATTCTTCTATGTACTGCATCCCTTCAGGATGTGGGCTATCAAGATTATCCACAACTTCCTACCCTTTGTAGCTCTTAGTAAAGTTTGTCTTTTTGTTATATCTCCTAATCCCTATTCTGCCAACCATTTACCCAAGCTCATTATGTAGGTTGTGTATTGTTTTCCTCTGTCCCTCTTGCTCTTATTATGTATTGTGAGTGTCAAATCTTACATGCCTCCTTCAGCTTTCTCTTTCTGATGATATATATAAATTCCCTTTTCGTTTCCATTTTCTCGAAAACTTTGTTGTTGCTCATATGTTCTGACCATAGTATTCCCAACATCCTTCTGTAGAATTATTTCTGTTGCCTCAATCTGTGATGAGATGATTCAGCAATCACTGCCATATAGGAGTACTGATATTATGTAACACTTCAGTACCCTTTTCTTTGTTTCCAGTGAAATTTTCCTATTCCTCAATATTTTGCTTACCTTTTGGAAGGCACCTTTCACTATCCCAATGTGCCTTTAGATTTTAGTTTCACATTTTCTATCCTCTATTAAAATATTAAAAAACAAATAGAAATATGGTATGAATTATAGGTGTTCAAATAAATTCAGTTTTGAATATAGGTTTCTGACTATAAGTCATTTTATATCAAAATATGGAACAGTTGGCCTAAATGAGTTAAGCAATTTCCTTTCTGTGTTTTAATTATTATGAAAAATCTAAATTTTCCTTTTCCTTTCATATTTTATGCAATTAGATGCATATGGAGATATTCAAACCAGTGTACATAACTAAGACTGATTGTTGGAATTTTCTTAAAGGAAACTCATTACTTGAAAACCAATTATTAAAAAGAAATTGCTATAAACTGTATTAAGCCACTATTATTTGTATAATATCTGCATTATTAATAACTTTGTTTTGTTCATGGTTTTATTATCTTTATTAAAATACGAATTTATTTGTTCTTTTTCATTGGCAGGTGAAGAAAACAGATGGAAACCAACTATGAATTGAAGATAAATGATAGCTGGTTGTAGATAGAGTCTGTCTTTGAAAACATTGTTTATTAATTGTTTTCAGAAGTTCATGTATCCCTTTCTTTCAGACTAGAAAGAAGGAATTGTGACCTACATCACAGATAGAATAATTAGGCTTTTACCTAATAATGCCAAAGGCCAGTGTTCAAGCTCTGGTATCATGTCAGCAATTTTATTTAAAGGTAAAAAGGTAGCACTTGCAAATGAAAAAACTGGCATGAAACTACTCTAATGTCTAATAAAATGGTAATATATTTGCCATTTCCTTATAAGAGAAAATAATGATATAATCAAGATGTTGACATTCCACACTAGTTCAAACAAAAGGTTAAGAAGGAAACTCCTATCAGTATTGAAAGGGCAATAACAGCTACTGAACTTCAGAAACCTATTTTCCTGAAAAATTGATTTAAGAGAAAGATTTCATAAATTAACAACCTAACAACGGTCAATAAATGGCAAATGTTTCCTTATAAGTAAACAGCTAAAAGTACCATTACTGTTAAAATATGTCAACTAAAATGTATTAAATTTTCTTTAATTCATCAAGACTAAATGTAATAAAATCAATTAAAATAATGGTTAATCAAAGGAATAGTTTGAATATTTTTAAATGATTGGACATATATCTAGGAAATCGGATTGAAAGTTGAGAAAATATACCACCCAATTTTTATGATACTAGAAGCTGTAATCTTGTATTCATATTAGAAAACATTTGATGCTTTATATCACTTCTACTCAAAGCGCAGAGTGATTGCATTCACCAAAGAATAGAATTTTCATCATTTGATAGCATCTTTCATTTCCTTCAATCTATATATTTTTTACGATATATACAGGCAAGAATGCTTAGGCATATATATATATATATGTATGTATATATATATATATATATATATATATACATACATATATATATATATATATATATATATATATATATATATATATATATATATATATATATATATATATGATAAAAAACTAGTTTTAAGCAATGCTATATTCATGGGTAAAAGTGCTCAATATCGGGGATAGAGTGTATGTAAATATAAAAGTGGGCACTGAGGTCAATACTAAGTAGCAGCAGTTTGTTTCATGCTTAAATGGAATCTTCAGATCCTCCTGGATATATATATATATATATATATATATATATATGTATATATATATATATATATATATATATATATATATATATATATATATATATATATATATATATATGAGATAACAATATATATTTTTATATATCAAAAACAGTATTGGGAAAATTTTATGACAAAGTGTAAAAAGTTTACTAGTGATGTATTTCATCTTTCAGGACTTCATCAGACTAATTTTATTATGTTGGTATGACTACACATGCACATGGCAGAGAGGTGCTGGGAATTTTAGAATTTTTTTTTCAGATGGATTCATTTAAAATCTTTTGTCTTTTCTTTCCATCATTTTTGTAAGTATGTATTCCACCCTGAAATATTAGATCTGCCAGGAATGGCAACATATTTTAAGAGCTAGGGTACAAATTTACTATAGATAACCTTGTGATTAAAGCACTCTTTAAACATTTATGTTGAGGTGAATTATTTTTTCCTTTGGTCATGGTAGCATTTTTTATATTAAAGTTGTGGTCGGTTTTGTTACAGTGGACAGCCAAATCATTTTACAAATTATTTTGTAAAATGTCCCTTTTGTGTTCATATAATCTTTTATTTAGATTCCTTGAGGTTTCTCCTATGTATCTTTTGTGACAAATATTACAGCGATGGAGTAAACTCCTCCTTAAGGTTTTAGCTTATTATTTTGTTTAGAATTGACTACATTTTTTATTGTTTTGGGTGTAGTATGACTTGCAAGTTCAGGTTAGATAGTTTCTCAGAAGGGGCCATTTTTTTGTTTTGGAATATTTTGTGGGCTTTTTATCTCAAATTGAATATAAAATAATTATGGTACTGGAGAATTTTCAATGCATTTCTCTTCTTCATGTAAATATATATATATATATATATATATATATATATATATATATATATATTTAAAAGTTACTCATTTTCTTTCTCTTTTTTAGTCCTGAGCAATACCAGGTTGGGAAAAATATATGATTTCATTATTTTAAACATACAAAAATACATGCACACACAACTTATTTTTTTCACCTTTGATCTGATGAAGCCTATCCATCAAAATGCATAGTCGGATTTTTTTTGGAACCTTATACATTCATGAACATTTTTCCAATTGTCAGTACTTTATAACTCTATTAGTATCATATACCCAAATTTATAATATATATATATATATATATATATATATATATATATATGGACTGAATAAATTAGGTAATGTTTTAAATAGTTTTAATTTAGCAATGAGTAATATTGTTGAAAGTTATAGTAGAAGAGATCATTTAAAAATTAAATTTACTCCTCAGACAATGAATGAGCTTACAATCTTCAGCCAACCAGCTCAAGACAAAAAGCTTTTGATAGAGATGTCACTACTTTTGACTAGAATAAAATCACCCAGTGAAGCTCTATAAAAGCCAATGGTTTTTCCCTCTAGTCAATTTTTGGACTGTTGTCCCTAATCTTTTGCTGGTTGTTGGACCTGCTCTGTGACCAGCTTGGATTGTTGGTAAATGATCTGCACTCTCTCTGGTCCTGGGGAACAATAACTCTGAGTTTTCACTTACTTGGCAATTACTCAAGTCAGATATGGAAGACATTCCTGATTGCCACCGGTGTGATAGTGGATTGGAGGGTACAGCCAAGCAGGCATTCTACCACTGTCCAACTAGTGTACCAATTTTGGGACCATGTCAGTGACCTGAGAGCTGGTATTGATCCCAAACATCTTGTGTCCATTGGTCTTTTGTATATGTGCAATAATGTGTTGCCCCCATGGTTTTTGAAGAAATGGCTGGTGTTTCTCACGCTGATAGTCATGGGAAGAATAGTGGTATGGGTTATGCAAATAGCAGGAATCTCATGAAACTAACACTATTTCCATCAGGATCTGATTTGATTCTTTGGGTATCAGATGAAGATCAGAACTAATAGAAAGTGCTTGATTAAGGCAGATTTCAGTAAAAGGTGGATACGCGTTGCAAGCTTTGTTCAAGTGAATCTGGTCAAACTTGATTTTCTGTTTTAGCCCCAACAGGTTAAAACAGGGTGGGATCTTAGCTGATCCACCATTACTTAAGCTAGTCTCTTTTGTTGTTCTAGTTAATAAGAGTGACTGTCATTCCCAGTTTTGTTTCTACCTCCTCTTTTGTTATGGCTCTTTTCAAGTTCCCTTATCTCCCCTTTAATTTACCTACAACTTTTTCTCTAAGCCTTTTCATTTTCCTATTCCTAAATTGTTTTGCCCCTTCCCTGCCACTAGTGAGTGAGTTTCTTGATTCTGTCTGCCAGCAGAATACTGCAACCATTATTACTTTTTGTGGGTTGGATGGTACCTCACTAACACAAATCTAATTTCTTTTAAATATTTAGTTTGCATTTTATTTTATGAAATGGGTTCACTCTTTCATACCATTGTAAATATCCCACTAGAAATCTCAAACCTAAAAAAAAAAATTGCTTGGGGTAAATTCAATTAGAAAACCAAAAAAAAAAAAAAGGTCCCCTTTAAAAATGCCATGTTTTGGTACATGTTCAAACTGAAAGGCAAGGGGTGAGTTCTTGTAGTGATTAGGTCAATTGTTAGAATTAAGAAGTCATGAATCGAACTAGGAGTAGGATAGTTAATGTTGACCAACCTTTCCCCCTACCTCTCCCTATGGCCTTGTGCCACAATCAGAATGTATTTTTTGCTGAATAAACAATTTTTGGTCTGTTGCTTGGAGAACATTTATCAATCAGCTCCCATTTATTTTTGCCAGTTTCATTTATAATGAATAAATAAAATTTTAAACACTATTATTAAAGCTTTTTTGTGTTCACAGATTTGATTTTTTATTGTTGACACTTACATGTATGTTGTATCCTTTAAATTTGTAAACTGATGTTTTTTAAACTTGTTTGCTAATACTTGTTTTAGTTTTTAATTTTGTCTTTTAAGTAAATATTAAGAATGGAATTATTAGGTTGGTGCAAAAATAATGACGTAATAACGTCAAAAAACGACATTATTACGTCATTATTTTTGCACCAACCTAATATCTCCTATTACAGCAAATCTTCTTTTAAAGAAAATAATTTTTTTAAAAGATAACATTGAACACATTATTCAATATATTAAATCTGAAGAAAATGAACATTTGTAAAAGTAGTTTTTAATCCCAAAAAAGAGATTTATGGAATTATTAAGTTCTGTAGATTTTATTAATGAGCAAATTATTAATTGTTATTGTGAGAATCAAGTAGAAGTAAGCATTCAACAGCATAATAAAGTGGAAACTTTATTTCACACCAGTGTTACTAATTTTTTTTCTACTGCAATGGAGAAATAGGAAGAAATGAATGCAGTATCTCCTGCGTCTAGTGATTCAGATTTGTTTTATATTATGATTCAGATTTGTTTTATATTGTAATTCAGATTTGTTTTATATTATGATTCAGATTTGTTTTATATTATGATTCAGATTTGTTTTTATTATAATGTTGCTCCTAAACTAAAATGTCCTGTATTCAATCCTGAAAGTTTGTCTCAGGATAAATTGTCATATCTGAATTTTTACAAAGAATTTAAAAATTGCATTCTTAATATTAAAAATAAGTTTTTGTAGCTTATTATTTTAAAAAATCATCTAAGAAGATCTGCTCAGAAAATCATATGTAATCTTTTCTATTACTGAATTAAATTTTGACATTTTCCTTAGATATTTTGAATAAAGAATTTCTGCATCAGGAATATATTTTAAATAGTATATTTAAATCTATAACTGAAGATAAGGTGTTGTGAGATTATAAACTGAATGCCGTAAAAATATTTTTAACAAAGAATAAAACACAAATTTATGAATTGAAAAATTCCTTTAATTTGAATTTCCTGAAAGAAATAATCTGTAATAAATATATGAGTTTCAATAATTTTTTGATAAATATCCTGTCATGTTAAAAAGAGAAATTTTTAGAGTAGTTGGAAACAATTATCCATCTATTAATGATATATTTGATAATTATTTTAAAGTAATAAAAGCTTCAGAGATAATTAAACCTAAAACCTAAAGCAAGTTTGTGATGCTAAAAATTTTGTCCCTAATAAATTTAAGACTAATGTTAATAACAGAAATGTATCTATTTTGCAGAATTTTTTATGCCAAATCTAAACTTTATTATTCTACATGTAATTTTTGCAAAAGTAATGCACATAAGGCTTTTTATTGCAAGATTTACCCTACTTTAAAAGATAGACTACAGAAATGTGACATTCATAAGTTGTGTATTAAATGTT
Source organism: Acanthosepion lycidas (assembly GCA_963932145.1). Taxonomy (NCBI): domain Eukaryota; kingdom Metazoa; phylum Mollusca; class Cephalopoda; order Sepiida; family Sepiidae; genus Acanthosepion; species Acanthosepion lycidas. The sequence goes on along the minus strand of OZ010579.1, from coordinate 59,425,980 downwards.
TTAGTCCTAACAATTCTAAGGATGTTTCTTGAGGTAATATGGGATTGCTAGGTCATTGTTGGAACTGTAATAATAAAGGTCACATAGGAGCCTTGTGTCCTAATTTGGAAAAGAAATTTAGGTTGGGATGAACATATATCTTCAGACCTTCAAATGTGTGGAAGAAATATTAATAGAATTTATTTCATTGAATATTTCCTAGATTTGTGGTTGACACTTTTATTGTTTCAGATTTGATTTTTTTGTGATGTTTCACAAAAGGCATTCGGTTTTGTAGTTTATATCTTTCAAAAGGGTTTGGCTAAATTGATATTTGTCAAAGCTAGATTTGCACCTTTAATTAAAAGAACTTTGCCCTCATTGTTTTGTGTTTTGTCCTTTAAATGTCTTCTTAATATATTAAAAAAAAGTTCACTACAAATGTGATAAGTTTATATTGGCTGTTTATGCTCAAGTTGTGTTGTCTTGGCTATTACCTGAACTCATTAAAACAAAATGTATATATATTTGTTAAAGACAGACTGTTAAATTTGTCATTTCCTCTTGTAACTTATGTAGAAAATATAATTTAATGTCTTTTAATTACCCTAAAGTTACAAATCTATCCAAACACAGAATTAATTTTGTTAGACCACTTATACATACTGGGATAGATTTCATTGGACATTTGTAGATAGAAGATGGGAATGAAATGAAAAAAAAAATGTACATTCTAATTTTTACCTATTTTAATGTGACAGCTATTCATATAGAACTAGTAGAAGATATGTTTGCTCATTCAGTGATTCTTGCCTTTGTAAAAGTTCCTTAATTTATATGGAGTCCCTATCCATATATACTCTGACAATGCACATTCATTTATTGCTGGCTGTAACCTAATTAAACAAGTATTTATTTCTGTTGAATTTGAAAGAAAATTTAGTTCTTTTAAGATTAAACATTTTACCATACCTTTATATTCTGCCTGGTTTGGTAGTATTTTGGAGCATCTTATTAAGACTGTAAAAAGTTGTTTATATAAATTAGTGGGAAGAGAAAATCTACCTTACTTTGAATTACTTACTGTATTATCTGATATACAAAATTCTATTAATTCTCATCCACTCACCTATAGATATTCTAAAGAGTCTGATCTTGGTGTTATTTCACCTAATGCCTCCTTATAACAATTGTCGATTTTTAAATGCTAAAGATAATTTCTTTAACATTGATCTGCCTAACAGATCATTTCTTTTAAGTAGTCTTGAAAAAAGAGACTTTTTACTTGATAAATTCCTCAAATTGTGGCACAGAGAATACTTACTTAACTTAAGAGAACAGTCTTGTGATTTATATCAAATTGATTTTAAGGATATTATTAAATTTGAGGATGTAGTGCTCATCAAAAATCCAGCTAAAATTAAATCTTACTGGTCTTTAGGCAGAGTATTTAATGTGATACTTGGTAATGATGACTTTATCAGATCAGCTAATGTAAAGAAACCTGATGGTAATATTCAGTTACATTCTGTTAAACATTTGTATCCTTTAGAATTGTCGATCACTCACTTCCACCAAACCAACACTCCCCATGAAGAAAATACAGAATATAAAAATAATTTAAATACTGACACAGTTATTGCAAGCCCTTCTGAATCTAGCACTAATTCTAGACCCCAAAGAAAAATTTGAAGAATATGTAAAAAAGAAACGATGATTATCATTGGTACTGAGATGGAAATTTAAAGATGTTTTTTTTTTTTTGTTTGAGTGTATTCTGTTGAGATAATTTGCAAAAGAATAAAGTTATTATATTGTCTTTATTCTTTAGCTGGTGTCATTTATGAATTTGTCATAAACTTTAACTGTGTAAATTTAAAGAGAAATTTTTTTCTTTCTTCTTTTTTTTTGATAAGAGAGTTTGAAAATTTTATTTTAAAAAAATTGAAAACCAATATACATTAATAGCCATATTTTCAAAAACATTAGTAAACAAAAATTGTTAATCTGTTAATTTTTTAATATTAGCCGCTCCTTTGAAATTTGCAACTTGCATTGTATTAATGTCTTTATTTTTTTTCACAGTAGAATCTTTTAGCCACTAATCTGTCATGGGTAAAATCCACAAGGTTTGTATATAAGGAATTTCTGCATCTACAAAAACATGGAGAAGAACAGAAATAGAAACTTTATATTTTCAAGCATCATATTTAACAGAGTTGCTTTTTGCAGGTTGAAGGCTGCCTTCAAAATATGAAGAAAACGTTTTCTTGCCAGTTTTTTATCCTTATTCCATAATCCAAAATGGCCAAGATATGCCTTGTGGAATATAATTGGACATAAGAACAAGCTACTAACATCTACATTATTTTTTTTCTGTATATTATGGAGTTCCATCATACTGTTTTTGTAAAACCTATCAGAGCTGGTACTATAAGTATAAACAGAAAACTACAACACATATCAATTCAGCATTTAATCTCCTTCAAAGTAGTCCACTGCTAAAGCCACATATTTTATTCAACATTGTTTCCATTGATGGAAGCATTCCTGAGACTCCTTTGTTGGGATTATGAGCAGCTGCCTTGTTGCATTCTCTTTGATTTCCTTGGCATCTTGAAATCTTGTTCCTTTCATGTGGAATATGATTTTGGGAAAGAAGAAAAAGTTGCAAAGAATGAGATCTGGGGAATATGGTTGTTGTCAAACCTGTGGCCAGAAATTGGTGCACAAGCTGTGTTGAATGAGCAGATGCATTGTTATGGGGATTTGCCACTCACCAGACACATGCAATTCTGCCCTTTTCCAATGATCAGCATTTGACAAATGCCACAATATGTCATAATAATACCCCTTCTTTACTGTCTGACCAGGTGGCACATACTCATGATGAACAATGTCCTTGTAGTTGAAAAAACTGTCTTCACATTGCTTCAACTCATTTGTGCTTTCTTTGGTCTTGGAGAGTTTTAGGTCTTCCACTGCAAAGACTGAACCTTGGTTTTGGTGTCATGGCCATAGACCCTACAATCCATCACTTGTTACAACTGTTGTCAAAAGCTTTCATCTTTCATGACACAATCAAAGAGATCCTATGCAGATGAAAAAAACAATTTTTTCTTTGGTCAACTGAAAGCAGTTTTGACACAAACTTGGCAGACACACATCTCATACCCAAATCTTCAGTGAGAATGGACTGAACTGCACATCCTTCAACAACTGATAAATGGTGATTGAATGGTCTTTCTGAACTGAAATGTTTCACCAGTTCTGTCTACATTTTTTGTTGTCCATTTTGGAAATGTTCAAATCATTTGTGCACTCATGTCCAACTCATACACTTCTCTCCATTCACTTTCTACACCATTGTGTATGTCTCTACACAGGTAACACCAAGCTTTTGGCAAAAGTCGATGCAGATTCTCTACTCAATTTTCTCTGTCATGGTCACTGATGGTGTGATGAGACGACAATATACTATGCACTTTCCTTCCAAGCACTGCTATATACAATGGAAGTGAGTGAGAACATTATAACTTAGTGTGCATGTGTAATAGAGTTCAAGGTCAATCTGTGTCAAGTGGGTTTATTTTATGTACTTCAGCTCCATTGCATTCACAACATTCCCGATAGTTTTTGATCAGACCCCATATAGATAAATGTGACACAGAAAACGTTACATTGGAATAGCTATAGATACATAATAAGGAAAGAGGCTTTGGAAAGTTTGATAATCACTGGAAAGATTGAAAGCAAGAGAAACAGAGGAAAACAATGCATAACCTACTTAGCAAGCTTGAGTAAATGGATAGCAGGAGTGTAAAAAAAAGAAAAAAAATTATTAAGAGCTACAAAGCATAGATAATTGTGAAGATCCACAATCTTCTACTTCCTAAAGGAACATAACATATAGAATAAGAAAAATTTATTAAAATAGTTGATTATTTTAAAGAAGTCTGGAAAAACTGCAAATAGTTTTGCACCTGTCTCTCATCTTTCTTACTATTTTGCCCCAAATCTAAATCATGCTAAACTCTCCAATATCTCTCCAGCAAGCAATGTGGATGGCAAAGGTCATATATGCACTCAAGATTGCCCCATTTCATCAACAATTCACATTGACTGGTCAAGAAATGAAAGGAATAATAAAAGTAATATATTTTATTAGCCTCATATATGTCCATTTTTGGAATGAGGCAATTAAAAGTTGATGAGCACCAAATATGATTTGAACATGATTTCCCTTTTAAACTGCAACCCTGACAGAGATGTCAAGGGGATTGCTTTGAAAGCAGCTCAGTGACACCTTTGGCATTTGTCAGAAATAAATATTATATTGGCTTTCCTGGATAAATGCCTCATTCAAGAAGAGAAAGAAATAATGTTCCAAAATTTGGAGAACTTTTACTTTGACATATTTTGCCAATAAATGGGTGCCATCAAAAAAATAATTTTATTTCACAAAAACAAAATCTGCATTAGTGAAATAAAGAAACAGAATAGAAAATGACAAATAGCATAATATATATAAGTGGACATTGAAGTCAACACCCAGTAGGAACTGACTGATATATGCTTGAATGCTGCATTCAGCCATGAAGCAGACTGTTGCATCAGGGGGTTGATTATATTTATATATGCTCTATCCCTGATATGGAGAACTTTAATACATAAGTATAGCTTTACATAAAACTATATTTTATCATATATATATATATATATATATATATATATATATATATATATATATATATATATGTGTGTGTGTGTGTGTGTGTGTGTGTGTGTGTGTGTGTGTATGTATTTAGGCAGCAATCTTTCTTTCATGCACATTTCATTGAATACAACAACAAGATGCTTTGATTTAGTTTTTTTATACAATTTCTTATTATTGCATTGCATGAGAAATTGTATAAAAAACTAAATCAAAGCACCTTGTCTGTTGTATATATAGAAAATACATTATATATGTTAAAAATATATAATGTATAAACAGAAAATATATTATATACATAAATATATATGAAAACTTGCAAGTTGATATCTTAATATAAATTGATGTTTACATTAATGCACCTTACAATATACAAAGAGATAAAGAAAGGAATGGCAGAATACGTACAAATATATAATTGCATAAATATAAATATATAAAACAATTTGGAAAACTCTTGCAAATTGTCTAATATCTTTACCATTCTGTCCAAATCTCATCTAAATTTAAATCATAATAGCATATATATGACAATGTGGGAAGGATGCTATATTTATTGAAAGAAAAAAAGGTTTTCATTTAACAGTAGGTTTTCTAGACCTTCTTGTAAATGTTGTGTCTGTATTGGATTTATTTAGATTAGGAATGGAGTATATTTGTCTGTAAATCACCCAATCTTGATGATTAGCTTGTTTAACAAACAGTAAAACTATTTTTTCTTCAGTTTTCTTCTTTTTATGTTTTATTAATTCTTTCTCTGTGCACATACAAGAGTTTTAGCTTCAATAATTTCCATGCACAGAAAAACTCAGGTAGAGGCTAAATGTATTTTTAAACAAAATAATATTGTGGATAATTTTTTCAATAGTAAATCCACAGTTTAATACATTCCTATACATCCTAGCAAAGACATTCATTTACACAGACACAGACACCCCACCACACACGCACACACACACACGCACACACATATATATATATATATATATATATATATATATATATATATATCCCAGTTATGGCATTTCTCGTAAAGTCATCATGAATATCAAGTCCTTCTTTTTGGGTTGGTCCATAAAGGTTGTTGTTAATGCTCAGAAAGTGCCATAATTAAAAAAAACAATATTTCTTGATTACTTGCTTACTTTTTCCCAGACTTTGAATTATGATACTTTGTGTCTTCCATATGTTTTGACTGACTTTTCAACCACCTGATGAATATTCATGAGTGTTTAAATGTCTTGATAAACCAAGGACATCCTTGCTCGTGTACATAAACACATGCACACATGCGATAAAATCCTTGATAAAGTCCCTCAGAGGATGAAATGCATTGGCTAAGAATAGTTTTCCTCTTATCTTTTTATTCATATATATATATATATATATGTGTGTGTGTGTGTGTGTGTGTGTGAACAAGTTTTGTTGCACAGTACCATCTGTCTGTTCAATTTTTTAAAAGTTTTCCAACTTCAAATTAAGATGTTTTATACAATTTGTAAACTTTCCAAAGTTCATTTTTGTTTCTTCACTTTTTTGTATCCGATAGATTTTGCTGTTACTACAGTCATGATCAAGAATTGTGTTTTTTGTCTGTTTATGTGTCTGGTTAATTCAGGCTTTCACCTGTTTCCTGAAACAAATTTCAAGACACATAAATGTGATGTTATTTAAACTTAATTTTTACGCTATTTATTTTTATATACACACTTCAATATATGATCTATGGAGAAAGATACCCTATTTAATGTTGGCTGCTACCCTTGCATTAAGAGTCAAAAGTACTTTTGTTTAGTCTCAAGCATTATTAGGAACTAAATATTGCCAGGATTGTAGGCAAAGTTTTTTAGCTAGATTCTGGCATTTTTAGAACATTACATTTCAAATTCAAACACTGTCTTTCACCACAGGAAACAACATTTTTAAAATGTGTATAAAATATTTAATGTCTATATAAAATGATTAAAATATCTATAAAATATTTATAAACTCATTTCTGAACAAGGAATGAGAAAAGAAAGACCAAAAGCAAGCATCTACCTACTCAGTAATGTGCTCAATGCCCAGAGCATAAGACAATTCACAACATCAGCATTTAAAAAGGTTAGCCCAAGTTGTTACTCAAGTTTCATGCTCCATGACCTTCAAACAACTAGAAAGGCATTCTAGTCATTTGAAGATTACAAAAGTGTGAAAATGACTGTCACCACTCGATATTGACCTGTGTCCACTTTTATATTTACATATGCTGTATCTCTGATAATAAGCACAGTTATCCATAAATATAGCATACCTTAAAAGTATATTTTATCACACACACACACACACACACACACATATATATATATATATATATATATAATGCTTATATCTTTAATAAAGTGTAAAATTATCAACAGGAGCAGTGCATGTGTTTGTGCAATGTAAGTATAAAATTTGAATGACTTCATGAAGTCCTAAGTGTGCATTAGACTGCTCACCCACAGAAGAATTCACAGGTAATTATATCTAGAATCCATTAATTCTTACAAATTATTTTGTTTACATTTCAGATACAAAATTTAAGTTAGAAGGCCTCAGCTTTGATTCGTTGCAATACAAGTTTGCATTTCTTAAAAAGGGTAATTGAATCTGATTATGGGTTTTAAAATATTATAAAGTTCCTGGCAAACAATAATTTTACAGTCAATAAGCAAAGAGTTTTTTTCATTTTTATCTATTTGCAGAATAGAAGAGTTGTGTTATTTTACCAACATCCAACATAACAACAACATGGTTTAATTGATTCATAATTCCTTACCTGAAGGAATAAATGGCATTCTTTAACCTTTGTGTCTGCAAAAAAAGAATTTGTCAAAAAGATAGTTATTCCCTTGACACCACTATTACTGTATACCCTTTTGATTCCTTCAACAACATTTATTGTTTTTAAAAAATAGTAATTAGAATTTTAACAAAATCTAAATATATATTTCTTTGTTCTTGACAATTGACAACAAAGATATTAAACACTATTTATTCATTATATTGAATAAAAAATCGTTTTTTCATAGTTATTTATAAAATGGCAAATAATAAATAATGCATTGTAGTTGGTTTACATATTTTGATAATTTTGTAAATTTTTATAAGTAAAAAGATTCCTTTTCAAGTGTATTTCTTTATCAAATGACAAATAATAAATCTTTATAAAAGGTAAATAGTAAATATTGCATTGTACTTGGTTCACCTTTTTATAATTTTGGAAATAAACATTGCCAAGGGAGTCAAAAGTGTATACAGTAATAACAGTGTCAAGGAAATAACCATCCTTCTGATACATCATTTTTTGAATGCACAAAGGTTAAACATTGCAAAATAAACTAAGAAAGAAACAAAATCAAAACAAAAAAATAAACAAAAACATTGAGAAAAGAACAGAAAGAAATATTCTCTTTTCATTTTATGTATTTGTGTTTTATAAGATTTTTCTTCTAAGAATTGGTGAAGAAAAAGTATTTGTTAGAAGACAGTAAATGTAAGGATACCACTGATGGAAGTGAATATGGCCAAAAAGATATTTGGTATGTTTAAGGATTTACAAGATAATAACTAATTTTCATCATGTGGGAACAATTTCTGACATCTACTTGGCATCTGATATGTACACAGAGACAACTAACATATTCAGTTGATCAAATGGATGTGTCTTTTATCATTGCCAGTCAGTATTTAGAGATAACAAATGTCTCTTGCAAAAAAACAGTAGAGCTTGCTTTTAAGAGAATAGTGATAGAGTTAATTAACATAGATCACTAAACACTCTACAGTAAACAAAAGAAATGACTGATTGCAAAGAATATTACAAAAGGACCTACCCCTAAGTAACCCTGGTTTTTATAAGCATTGTCATAAAGTTTTTATGAGCATAATAATTTGGCAGGCAGTGTATAATGTTTAAAATTGTTTTTGCAATGTTGCATTAATATTGTGCTTATTGTTCATTTTTATGAGTAAATGGCTTTTTTAAAAAATTTTATTCTAGAGTATTTTATACTCTTACATAGGGATCTCCATTAATTTGCTGAAAAATGGCAAAGCTATTGTTTAAAAGTAACTTAAAAAATGAAAAATTGTTATTGAAACTTTATTTTTAGCTTTAATTCAAAGGTAAAGGAATAAATTTATTATGCTCCATTCGCAAAATATTTTGGTGTATTTAAAACCAAATTTATATTGATTGAAATAATTTTTTTTTTGTTTTCAGTAAAATTCATAACTCATTTTAAGACATTTGTAAACAAAAGTTAAATTCTGTTCTAAAAATCTTGTAAAAATAAAATACATTTTTCAAAGGTTATTTGAGTAAAATTAGAAAATTTAAAGTTTGCTTAATCAAATTTGAAACAAGCAGTACTTACTTTTTTAGCAGAAAAATCAGTAGAAAATAAGAAAAGCATTTAACTGCAGTGACCCATTTGTTAGATGTTGATTAATGATACTCACAAAAGAAGTCATTGGATGTTGAACAGAAGTAACAAATTTTATGAATTTATTATTTAACTATCCAGTAATTTTTACAAATTAAAAATTATTTTAAACAATCTAATTTTTTGTTAATTATTAGATACTATAACTTAATAGCCTTACATTTGAAGATGCAGGAAAAATAATAACAAAATTTAAAATACCATTCATAACTAAAATAATATAAAACTTAATATAACATAAAGTTTTATAAATAAGAGAGGGACCTATAATTTTTTATGTACATATCTTTTTTATAGTATTTTATTTATTATTGATTTTTATATTATCTCGGTCAGAAAATTTTAAACAATTCTTAGAACATGTAACTTTTTAATAATAATGTCATTAATGAACATCTGTAAAAAGACATGTTTATACACATCCAGAAACAATGTAAAATTCTTTTTTCTAAATACTGGTTGTTGGCAGATTGTAATAAGCTTTTAGACCTATGATAGTTTTACTTAATAAGAATATTTCCTAAAATTTACAAGATTAAAACTGACTTTTAAAAGATTTAACAACTTTATAAATTATTGTAATTAAAAATGTAGAAAAAAGAAAACAATTCTTGTAAAAATTCATTTTTCATCAGAAACTTTTTTTTGCTTCAAACAATATTATCCTTAACATATATTATTCATAAAACAATTAAAAGATTTGCTAATTCAATAATGTTTTAGTTTCATTGGGTTTTGTATTTTACAATTCAGAGCTGATTTTCAGTAACTGGTTGTTTAATTTCACCAAAAAAAATTGACTTCTTCAAAGACTTCTGCTTTTAACTAATATAATCAATAAAATTTACGATGCTGAATTTCTTGAGTTTTCATAAAATTAAGTAAAAATGGGTAATATATGTAAAAAAAATTATTTTTATGAAGACTTTCTAAAAAACATTTAAAAAATAATTTCATTCATTTGTGAATAAGTTTTGAAAGTTTCATTAAAATCTGACAATTATTTGATTTTTGGAAGAATCTCCAAATTAATGTGTCTGTCATGGCAAAAAAGACATGCACTTGGACATTGTACAAATAAACATACATTCTTTCTGATTCAAAGTATAAGTGTCTTTCTATTTCCACTTTCTCTAAAACGGTTATTGCTCACATGGTCATTCCATTTTATTCTCAGCATCCTTCTGTAGAACAACATTTCTATTGCTAATTCTTCATCTGTGATAAGCATGTCCCACATTCACTACCATATATGAGTTTTATTTATATTACATTCAGGCAGCAAGAATTCATTTGAACAAGATCTATTAAATTTAACGGACAAGTTCTATTTACTTACATTTTATTGTATTTTTCAGTTTTTGAATAAGTTGTTGCATGTTAAGATCTCAAAACACAGAGAGAAACAATTTCATGTCTGGTTTCTATGTTCATGGAGCCATATATAAACATCTGTTACCAACAAAGGCATGTAGTGAAAAAGAGAGAGCTTTGTTTTGAAATTCTTCGATCAGGGTTCTTGGTATTTATTTTATTTTATTTATTTATTTATATTTTTTGCAACTGCTACAGACTATTAAGAAAAGAATCATTAATGGTACATTGAATGTTACTGGAACTTCATCCATGTTCCCTAGTTATAAGTTTCTTTTCTCACATTTACTGTGAATTTATACAATTCTAATATTCGCTGAAAAAAGTGGCTTATATAAAATCATGACTGGCTATTTACCATGTTTTAATGAATAACAATCAGACATATAGATCCAAAATGAATATTAATTTGTAAAACTCCTGAAATGTGTTTAGCTTCATATGACTCAGAGTAAATAATGATAGGTGTAATAAAATAAAAAACATTGACAGAAGTTTGATGGAACAATTCAATATTTTAGTATGCAATAAAAAGAAAGAACAAGTCATGGATCCAAAATAAATAATCATAAAATATATTAACTAAACATGTTTATGAAATTATTATTGTAGTGTTTTGTTGGCATAGTGATACATAAGGGCTTTCATCATTTAAAGATGTCAAATATTTATACAAAATTCTGATATGGATTTTTGGAATTGATAAGCTACTTACATTAGGTGAATATATTTTTGTGTTGTGGGAGGTAAAATGTGTGTTGTCACTCTTGTGGTTAGCATGGAGAGTGAATCTACCAGTGTATGGCCACATCAAATTAAAACACTGGAGCTGAGTTCAAATTCCCATTGGGTTCATTACATTCACTTATGTGCGAAAAGCCTTGCCGATATGGGTTAAACCATTATTATCTCAAAAAAATTCTTAGAATCTAAAAATATTTTCTGGCTTTAAATAACTTGCAAAGAGTTGATAAGCCATAGAAAATGAATCAATCATTCAGTGAGTTTTTTTTTAAATTTGTGATGCTTGTAATTTTACACAAGGGATAGTAATATCCATCCCTATACAAAAGCATACATAACTTGCATCACTCAACTAAAAAAAAATTTTTTTTAATTTTTGCTGAATATACATTAATTGAACCCCACAGTTTACAGTGACAAAGAAAGATTAACTGAAGATTATTTTAAAAGTGATTTTTATTAACATGATATTCTAATTCAAACAAAGGGATTGGACACTATACTCGGAGATGGTTAATCATGTCATAATAAAAGCTTTCAGCTTTTATTCTAAAGGAATCAGCATTTAAAAACTAATGTTATTGGTGGTCAAAAGAATCAAAATAAAACCTTAAAGTGATCAATAATATTTTTCTCTTTAGTCAGTTTCTCTTTGGAAAATCCATAAAAACAAAAACAGAATTGATTCCTAAAAGCATAAGACTCTGAAATAAACAAATAAGCAGCTTCATAAATAGACTTAACAATATGAATAGCTTCTGATGAATTTATTCAAAGATAAAATATCTTTAAAAAAATGAAACTCCTAATCTTGACAAAGATTCACAAATATTTATGTTAGAGATTATGTCACTTTTGATTGGTAAGAAATTCCACTTATTTTGGAAAGGAATTTCAAGACTATATAGTAAATAATGGTAGCCAAATACATTAGAACTGTTAGAAACAAAAATAAGCTGCAGATTACTAGAGGCTAGCCATAATCTGATAAATAAGGATTATTATTCTTAAAAGATGTCTAGAAGCAAAAGCCTTTATTTAATTAATGTTTCTCCTTGGGGCATACAATCTAATTAAAAAAAAAGTACTAATAAAATACATTTCTCTCTTATCATGTCAAATAACTTTGTGCAAGACAAATTATGACTCTGGTATCTTGAAAGCATCTGTTTTGTTGTTAAAAGTGTCTGACACATGTTTTTGGACAAAATCATATCCATAGATCAACTCTTATTAAATTAACCTCTGGCCTCATAGATCAACAGGTCCTTCATGGCATTTCTTAGGGTAATAGGGTCAAGTAGTACTTATCTTTTCTTCAAGTAACATGTGACAAATTTTATTAGATGTCATGGTACCAACAGTATGGTATAATTCCTAACTTGTTCAATTTATGCCTTTCATCAACATCATCATTAATCGCATGACAAGCTTTGAGTGAGTAAAGCCTGAGGATCTAACAAAAGTCACCCTTCAAAAGTCACCTCATGGACTAGCAATACAGAATCGCGGGAAAGAACTGTGACAAATAGCAGAAACCATATCACTTGAAGACTACCAACAGTAGCAACATCTAGAATAGATAGCACATTTAACTCAAAGAGAAAATAAGGACATGATCAAGAAGTTAACATTACACATAACTTTAAATAAATGGTCAGGAAGGAAATCGCCATAAATACTGGAAAGATCAATAGAAGTTAGTAGAATGGAGAAATCCTGAAAAATTGTTTTAGGAGAAAGATTTTATAAATTTCAACCAAAAGCAGTATGGCCTACTTGGTCAATGAATGCCAAATATTTCCTTGTAAGGAAATAGCTGATATTACAATTAGCATCATTATACTCAGTATTTTGACCAGGGGTCTGTCATTGTACTCAGTAACATTCACAGATTTTTAACCAAGACTTTAATCCTTTCAGCCATATATTCTTAGACTAAAAATCATAAAAATATCTTATTTATTCTTTGTAGTGTGTCACTTGTTCTTAAAAATACAAAACAAGGGCAACAAGTAAGAAGGCACATGGAATTAAAATTTAGTCATCAGCGGCTGTAGCTCTGTCACCTTTTATGTCTCCTATGAGCTGGTCGATCCAAATAAAAAGTGATCCTCTTTTCTTTCTTCAGTCAGTCTTAATTTAGTCTCCCACTGATTGGAGTTCATTTTGGTTTAATTTTTGCTTGTTTTTACAATAATGTTCACTCTGTAGAAGACCCAAGAGCCACTCAAGATAGAGGGTTACAGATTAAGAGTTGCACTTTATGGAGATACCTGGGTAAGAGGACAGTTAGCCCAAGACCTGAACATGTTAAGATTGTAGTGGTTAAGGAAGCATCCTCTTGGGAGTTGGTTCTATAAAGCAGTGGTTTCTGGAAAGAAGCTGCTCAAGTGGAACTTACATCTCACCAACGGAAAACAAAGGGAATGAGGATAGTTCATTACAATGTGCATGGCATGGTGGGTCTCAACCATTAGGCTTAGAACTGGTGGAACTATAGAATTTTGTTTGTCTGAACACTTTCCATGCAAACAGCAAGAAAATAGTGAGAGGCTTGCAATGTTTTGTCTGTGGGAAAGGGGCTGTAGGTGGGACAATATTACCTCCCAGCCAATGCTTTAACTTGTAATAAAAAGGGCTTGAATTATTTTAATAGATGAAATCCAATTTAACAGATAGCATAATGCACAAAAGTTAAATATATGTAAAGAATGTCTTATATTCAATATTTTTGCAACTGCATATTTTAATGTGAATGAAAGATGCACACTGTTCCTGATGGAATCTAATAGTTTTGATAATCATGTATGAGTTAGTTTCAGATTTTTATGTCTTTCAGGATGTGAACGGCCAGGACTCTCCACAACTTCCTATCTTTCATAGTGCTAAGTAGTTTGTCTCCTCATTATCCCTCTTAATCCCTGTTCTGCCATTCATTTACACAATCTCATTATGTAGATCATTCATTATTTCCCTCTGCTCTGTGAGTGTCAAATTCTTCAAGCCTGCTTTCCTCATTAATGTTTCTGAGAAATTTCTTTCAGACTCTAATTATATAAAGTCGTTTTTCTGCTACCAGAACACAAATGAAGAGGGAGAGAATGAGCAGTAGCACCAGAGACAAATGAAAAAAAGTCAATAAAACAGAGACATGCCCATGGCAAAGATGACAAAGAGTTCCACACAGGAATGGCGTAAACGAAGGTTGAACGTAACTGGAACACAGAAAGCAACAATAAACAGAAAGGAAATCAGAATCACAATGTTCCGTACAATAGTGATACTGGTGACTCTGATGAAATAGAAATCCGTCTGTTTATATTGAGCCCAGAGACATTGGTAATCTTGCTATGCAGGACATGAATTATTTGCATAAACAAATTCGATGCACCACTCAGCCCACTACGACCATATTTTTTGCAAGCGGACATTCCCAGGATTCACTAGCCATCCTCTCCTTCATCTGCATCACACCAAGTGTTGTCTTTTTGATTGACAAGGATGGATAGCCTCATCAAAGGTAGCTGTCAGTTCATCCTGCTTTTCACTTCCACTACATTATACTTATTGGACTAATTGTCCTTTTTGTTTCCATTACATTCATGGTATTCTCAGTATCCTTCTGTATAGCCACATCTCTGTAACCTCAAGTCTCTTCTTCATCTGTGAGGAAATTGTCCAGCATTCACTGACCCATCAAAGAAATAGTTAAATAGCAGATCAGCACTTGTTTCTTAATATCCTTCCAAAAAGAAGACATTTTTCACTATATGAATGTATCTTTGCTTTTTGTTGCCACATTTTACATCATCTGTCAATACCTTCCAGAGATTGTCAGACTTCTTTACCTGTTTGATTTTGATGTCTTCAATTCATAGTTCCAATTTTGAGCTAATCCCTCTTGCTAATGACAATACATTTTGTTTTTTAATTGATGGTTACTCCTTTCTTTCTACTACTAGTTTCTGAAGTTTTCTTTCTCATGTCATCTGTATAGTTTCTTTTGTTAATCATTTCATTCCAAGCAACACAATAAAACCACTAAGACACAAAGGGTTACTGAGTGTGAGAGAATATGAGCAAAAAAAGAACATTTTTAAGGAGAGAGATTAATGAAAGAACAGGAATTAATGATTGACATTGTATTTGAATTTTTGAAGATCAAAGTGCAAGAGAAGAAACTGTTAGCATAGAATTTATGGTTATTTCTAGTCATTACAACTGTAAAAGGAATGAGACCTATATGCCAATCTAGTACTGTGCTTAAATTTGTAAAGTTGAGGTACCAAAGAGGAAAGCTCATCAGGTCAATTACCATGAAAATATTTATAAAAAAGGTACAAAGAAGCTGTGTTACAGCAGTGGGAAACTGAATGAAGCTAAGATGCCAGGTCAGGACTGAAAACATTGCAGATTCTTCTCTGGATTTTATCAAGAATTTCTAAATACATAGTATAAACGCCAGGCCAGATGTGGCAGCAATATTCTTATGGTTCTAAGATTGTACCTATCAATAAGAAATCCTGTTAAGTCTTCTAGTTTTCTTAGGATTCTCTTGCTGTATAGATTTTTTTAAAAAATCAGTGAGAAGACACATCCTTGTCTTATACTTTTGATTTGAACGTACTGTAAATTAATCTAAAATTAGAAAATTACAATAAAAGTTAAATGCAATTATCAGTTGAATTTCATAAAATCTGTTTAATTGAATTCTTGCTGCCTCAATATTATTTATACATATATATCATGAAGTAGCAGCATGGTCCAGCGTTGCCCGTGCTTGATTAAAAAATCGTACGACTCATACAGCAATCGCTATCACTTGACTTAAAATATTTTTGCCCTTCCTTGCCTTTAAAGGAGTGCCCTTTGCCGTGCTGACGTTGCTACATACCTTACTTCTTGCCTATCTCACACTGCAAATTTTTTCTAACCTCTATACTAAACATTAAATCTGTTATGAAAAAGGAACTAAACAAAATGAACACAAAAGGATCAGGTTTAAAAAAGGACTCGTAACTGGAAAAAACGAATGAAAAAAGAATGTTAACAACAAATAGTTTTTCACATCCAACCCATTTCTGCGGAATCAGAATCAACGTTGAGTTTAAGCAAGCGAATGAGCCAATTGGAGTAAAGTGCCATGAAGATTTAAATTTTTCCCACTTGTGAGAAATGCAGCTATCAATTTTTTTTGCATGCTAGCATGCTAGTTAACATTCATGTCAGTCAGCTGTTGGCTCTCACGCTGGCCAATAGAATTTTTTTGCCTATTCGTGGCAGCCAGCTATAGGCTCTCATGAAAAATCGATTATTTCCACTATTGATGGGAATTGGGAAATGCAAAGTTGGCCAACTTCCCGCTAACTTGGAGCATGTGCATGTAAATTTTGGTGCAAATCCATTGAAAATTGCAGCCGTGCATTCGTTACACACACACACATCCTGCCTTTTATAAATAGAGATTTAAAAATGTAAATATTTGAAATATTGTTCAATATAGTTATTAGGTTGGTGCAAAAATAATGACGTAATAATGTCGTTTTTTGACGTTAAAAATAGGTTAAAAAACGACATTATTACGTCATTATTTTTGCACCAACCTAATACATTGCCAAAAGCTACGATCATAATCTTCAGACAAGTTGCTATTAATGATAAATAGTGACTTCATTTAAAAGATGAAAGAGATCAATGACTGATTAAAGGACTGATGAGTTAAGAGATTATTAGGAGGTAAGTATAGATGATGAAATCTTCCTGTGAAGTAGATCAAAGAAACTAACCTCCTTGTAAGGCATTCAGAGATAAGTTCCCTTCTTATTCTTTAATGGATGAAAAGAGAAATCCATTTATAGTAAGATTATTAGAATGAAGAAAGGCGATTATCCAGAAATAGAAAAAAATTTGCAATGGTTAGTATTAAATGAACGTCTCTTGATCTGTTTCAAGTTCCTTTTAACATTGAAAACGTTATTAGAAAGATGCTGTGCCTATTCCTCTTTTCACTGAACTGAACTGGCTAAATTAAATATAGATCATATATCTCAATGAAGTGTATGTAATGATACAGATAGAAATCTTGTAAGGGTTTTACATGTTGGCTAATTGGAACAGCTTAAACTTGACAGCTAATTTGCTACCCTGATCTGGAAGGCACATTGGAAAAAGAGCATTGACAAACCTAACAGGAATTTTGCATGAATATTTCTTTCTTCAAGAGCAACTTACAGTTGATAAGAAATTTAATCTGAAGGGCATAAAGCATATGACATATAGCATTAAATGTTATGAAAAAAAATAAGGAAAGGTCTTAATAAATTCAAATTTGAGATTACAAGAAACTTTAAGGGTAGGAGTTGGGAAAGGTATCAAAAAGTAAAATAAATTCTTCCCAAACATATTTTTTTTTATAATCAATTCACCCCAAGCTAAACAATAATGTCACTAAGATGCAGGAAGTTAGTCTGATTGAAAGAGAATGAGAAGACATTAGAAAGAACCAGAAATTCAATCCTAAACAGGAAAGAAAGGATAAATTTTTACTTCTGTTGAAAAGATTGAGGAGGAGGAAGAATTATCTGCTATTTGTCATATATAAATGTGCTAGTCAGTATTAACAATCTTAGCAATGCAAATTTTAATGTCTTAAAAATATTTTGTTTTTAATTTCAACTGTTGGATTCAATCCTCATAGGAATTATTGCAAAACACTTTCCCCTCCCTAATTTACAGGGAGAAGCACACAAAAGCATGATGGGATTTTTTCCTAGCCAATAAAATAGACCAGTTCTCGGCTTCATCAAACTCAGTCCCAGTCTGTCTTGTCTTGAAGTCAGAACATTACATTCTCTTGTTCAAACTTGCTTTTATGTGTTCATCCAAATTCTTAATTTGTAAACTTTTTGCCATATTACTGTTAATTTGCCTTGCATATATTGTTTGCATGTTTCATATTATTTTTTGAACTGTTCTTTTTTTGGTTATTGCTTATTACAAACTTTGTCAATTCTGTTTGTTGGACAGTTCTGTTATTTATTTTGCATTTGACCAATGGCTACTCACTTCACA
Source organism: Acanthosepion lycidas (assembly GCA_963932145.1). Lineage (NCBI taxonomy): Eukaryota > Metazoa > Mollusca > Cephalopoda > Sepiida > Sepiidae > Acanthosepion > Acanthosepion lycidas. The sequence goes on along the minus strand of OZ010579.1, from coordinate 59,407,626 downwards.
AAAACATTAGAATGTTAAACAACTGTTGGTCAGTTGGGAAATGTAAAACAGGAGATGAGTAGGTTAAATGTCAAGATTTTAGGTGTACGTGAAAATAGGTAGCAAAACAACAGAAATTTTGTCAATGACAATCACAGGATTATATAGAGAAAAAAATGAAAAAGGGGTTGGATTGATACTAGATCAAGACATCAAGAAGTGCATTATGGGATACTGTCAGTTATCTGAAAGAATTCTTGTTGTTAAACTGAAAGGAAATCCTATAAACATATCTATTATATTATATACATATAATAATATTATATTATATTTGTGTATGCACTGACAGCACAAAGTACGGCGGAAGAAATTGAATCTTTCTACTCTATGCTGGACAACACCAAGGCTCTTTGCAAATCACAAGTTATAATTATCATGGGAAACCTAAATGCCAAAGTAGGCAAGGAGAGGGAAAGGAAATTTGGACTAGGAATCCACAACATACGCAGTGAAAAATAGGTTCAATGGTGCATGGCCAATGACCAGGTAATAGCCAACACCTTGGTCCAATGTTGCAGCTCAGGATTCACCATTTTTATCAACAGTATGACAGACTTTTTATGGAATTACCATCAGTACATCAGCAGACAATCTGGAGAAACGAAAGCCATATTGTTTGTCTGAATAAAGGTCCTATGATGAGAGATGATGAACCAATTCAGAATTGATTAGGGCCTTCAGGAATTTCCCAAAAAAGATGTAGAAGGCTAATAGGCCAATAGTTGGAAGGGTCAGACAGCTAACCAGATTTTGAGAGACCAGTAGCCAGTTCAGGAGCACAATTCCTAATGTCTATTACAGGGATATCATTGGGTCTACATGGTTTTTGGGGATCAAGGTTAGAGCTGATAGAATAAACCATAGAAGAGGTTATATGCATATCACTTAACAGAGACTCATTTCTAGGAGGGAAGTTGAATCAATGAGGAGAGTTTGAGGAGAATTTATGGGCAAAGCATTCAGCTTTATCAGCAAAGAATGATAACACCACAAACTGATTGGAGAAATAGAGACCTTAGACTTATTTCATGCCTAATTACAGATCTGCCAGTAATGTGGAATGCAAAGTTGTTAGAGGCCATGTGGTGCCTTTTTCTCTTGGTATACAGTGATTTTGCTCCTTTGAGGATTCATTTACATTTATTGCAAGCAGCAACGAATAAGCACCTGTTGTGATGAGAGCCGTCATGCTAGTATAGCTGAAAATAGTGGTTCCTGTTTACTACAGCTTCTGAGCATGCCATTGTGAATCATGGAGAGTTCTGAGGTTTCATCTGGTATTTTTGAGAAGATATGAAAGAGTCCATGCTGGCTTTGACCCAAGAAAAAACCTCAGTGGTGCATTTTTCAATTGGGAGTTTAAAGTCCAAGGGGTGTCAGATGTCTCTTATACATTCACCACACATTTTTGTTTGTTTTAATGCAATTTGCCTTCAGAATGTAGGTAATTATGATTCTTTTACTCTATTATATGAGAATTGCAACACCTTCTAAGGAATGAGAGTGGAATTGTTTTCCATTGCCTTCTCTATTATTTGAATTCAGAATTTTCCTTCTCTTAGGCTAGTTGCCACCAAAGCTAGAAATTCCTGATGATTACACCCTCAAACCTGATGCATATCCAAACAACTAGGCCTCCTCAGTAGGAAATCAAACCCTGGTCTCCTGCTGCATGACTATATTACTGAGAGATGCTAAATGAAACCTACTTTGTAATATTAAAAAAAATACATTTCTCATAACGAATTTGGTGTTAGAATGTCAGTGTTGAAAATACATGACAATCTTAATGATTTGGGATATGGCATGATTTTGGTATTACTTTTGATAATGAGAAATTTAATTATTAGTCCATTACTGGTTATCATGCACAGGACCAAATTCATTCATAAATATCTAAAATGATAGCTATATACAATCACTTTCTAACATCAATAGTTAAAAAAGGTTTGACTGAGTAAAGCCTAAGTGCCTTGATACAGATTAACAAACAAAGAAGCATACTAAATAACAGAAACCACATCACTTGAAGACTACTAACAGCAGCAACAACTAAAATGGATAGCACATGTAACTCAAAGAGAAAATAATGACATAATTAAGATGTTAATGTTCTACACTACTTCAAATAAATGGTTAGGAAGGAAACCTCTATCAATACTATTTCCTGATAAATTGTTTTAAGAGAAAGATTTTATAAATTTCAACTGAAAGCAACTGCTTGGTCAATGAATGACAAATTTTTCTTTGTAAGGAAATGGCTAATATTACAATTACTATCTGCTACAATTTGAAGTAAATAGCTTGATTGCTACCTTGTATACTAATCAATTTGCCAACTTGTAAGGAACCAAGGGGAATATTTCCATTACTCCACTGGAAAAGAAAAAGTAATAGTGATTTATCAGCTGCTTAATAAGTAACATTTTTTTTTTTAAATAAAGAAATTAAATTGGATTAAATTTTCTAAACAACAATGACAAAATTAATATCATGCTTGAATATAAAAGTTAAAAATAATACAGAAAATATTTATGGAATTTGTCAGAGGTAATTAATTGGCTTCAAGAAAAAAAATGGATAGGCAGGTTTACAGGGAAGAAATGTGTTTCTGTAGTCAAGGCTTTTTAATCAAACACGATATTAATTCTGTCATTGTTTAGGAAATCTAAATCAAATATTTCATGCTAAAAAAAGTTATTTAATAAGCAATTGATAAATCACTACTGCTTTTTCTTAGCATGCCAGGTGAACAGTAGTTAAGCCATCCATTTCTCTCATACCTACTAGTATATTTTTGTATACCATGTCCTTCAGGATGAGGATGTTATAATAAGTGTATGGTTGTGAAGGAAAGGAATAATGAGGAGTAGGGTTTTCAACAACATGTATTTGTATATGAATGTCTTACAGAGTTGTCAAAAATCAGTGAAAAATCAATTTCTATTGCTGATTGCCATACTGGCAATCAGGTGTAAGAGTAACACTGAGAATTGAACTATTTCTTGTGTGGGTTTGACTGAAGTCACAAAATATGATTCATGCATGTGTTGGTTGATCAAGGTCATGGTGGTGGGTAAATTCATTGGTTTTCAAGGTAACATTAGATTAACGTAGCTAGTAGGCCTGTTTTATGAAATGGGGCCACAGTGACAACTGAAAAGGGAATGCCTATAGCAAGTTGGGTATGCCAAGGTGAAGGTAGTAGGTTGCTGAGGTGACAAGGTGGCATCAGATTGGCATGGTTGGTAGGCCTGTTCTATGGAACAGGGCTGCGGTACAACTGCAAAGGGAATACCTGCAGTGAGCTGGGTATGCCGAGGTGATGGTGGTGGGTTGCCAAGGTGATGAGGTGTGGTCGAAGCAGGATAGTTAGCTGCAGTAGTGAGCTGGGCTTGCTGAGATGATGGCTCTGGTGACAATGAAAGCTTGCTGCTGGTGGGTGTCAACATTGAGATGTTATTATATCAAAGCTGGATGGTTGGCCACTGTAGTAAGTTGGGTTTGCTGCGGTAACAGTGTTGGCAATGATGGAGGCTTGTAGCTGGGTAGTCATGACGTTATCATTTTGAAATTGGATAGTCAGCCACTATAGTGAGTTACACTTGCTGAGGTGATAGCGCCAGCAATGATGAAGGCCTGCAGCTGGGTGGCGATGATGTTGAGATGTTATTCTGAATTCCATGTGTGGAGAGTCAGGTGATTTGTCAAGCCTGGGAGTGGTAATGGACATTGAGAGGTGTGATCATGTCAGTGGCAGTGTTAGTAGCAGCGGCACCCTGTGTGACTCCTGGCCCGCAACTGCTTTGATCATTATCGGAAACCTGCTTTTAAACAGATCTGGTAGTCCCCAGGGGCATCTCCTTTTCTGATGAGAATGTTCATGATTGGCCAGTGTCAATTTCATTGCTGGGGCCTGCTTCATAGACCAGATGTGATGCTTGGAGCCTAATTGCAGAAAACAACTTTTTTTATTTTGTTCTCTGTCTTCACATGCAGAATGAATCATAAAGAGATCTAATTACAATGGAGTATAACATGGATGATCAAGGCTCTCCACGAATTCCTGTTCTTTGCAATTCTAAGCGATATGTCTCCTTACTATTTTTCCAAGACCCTGTTTTGTTATCCATTTACATGTAGTTTACCCAATGTTTTCCTCTGCCCTTCTTCTCTTCAATATGTCCTGTGAGTATTAATAATTTCTCCAATCTCACTTTCCTTATAATGTGCCCTAAAATTTTCTATTGTGTTTCTGATTGTAAGTATTAGTATCCTTTTCATTCCCATTTTAATTAAAACTTCCTCATTGCTCACATGTTCCTCCATGTCAGACTCAGCATCCTTCTGTAGAACCATATCAAACTGACAGCTAAAACAAACAATGGATAAATACACACCATTTTTTTAATTAATCAACTACTACAACAGAAGAAATTATTTTCTTCTGATTATTATATAAAAAATGAACATGTAAATGCATTAATAATAATCTTATTTAATTTAAAATCTTAATTTGAATGTTTGAGATAAAGTGATGATTGCTATAAATAATGTTTATTTTTTGTTTTTGTTATTAGAAGAGAAAATGCCTCATCCAAGAAATATACATGTTCTGTCTTGTGAATTGATAGATTGTAAAATATGTAGAATCAACTTGGCCATGGAATATGAATTTATTTGCTAGTCTGTATGTTTGAGTGTTTTGAGGTATATATCTTTTTAATAGTAACCGAGGTGAAAAACATTAACAGATATCTGAAAGAATTAAGAATTTGCTGTATGTATTAACTTTTTAAATGCTTCACATTGTAATAATGACAAAGAAACGTGTGATAAAAGAAAGAAAAGAAAAGCTAAAAGGATGAGGACATTCATGTTTTTTACTTGGTCGGTTCATTTCTCTTTGTTTTGTTTATTTTTCTGTACCTATCATTTCTTTGTTTTTTTTTTTTATCGTTCTTTCCTCCTGTTAAATATTGTCACATTGAACCACAAAGCAATGACACTGAATATAGAGCCAAAAAGAAAAACAAGCAACAGCAGTCATATATAGGAGATACTAATATAATAAAGTGTACAAAACAAATACTTTACAAAAATGATGATGCCAATGACAATATATATTTTCTATTATATCTATATAAACCAGAAAAGATATTCCCTTCCTTTACAGCACTACTGGTTGAAAAAGACTATCTAACTTAACTGGCTTATTTGCATATAGTGCTCTATTTTTTTCAATGCCAAGTCCTTTCAGGATGTAGGTAATCATGGCTCTTCACAAATACCTTTTCTTTATTATCTGTGAATTGATGTCACTTCTTGGGAAAGATGGCGGAATGATTTCCAATTGATTTCTCTACAGTTTTGAATTCAGAGCTTTCTTTCTCGTAGATTTTCTGCCTCCTTAAGGCTTGAGTGCCCAGTCTACTCTGCTATTTAACCCATACTTTGTAAGGTGGGAAGAAGAAATGGTGTCATGTTTTTCCCAAGAGCATTAGTACAAAGTAAATGCAATAGAATTGGCTGGAATTTGGACCTGTCTCTCCTAATTCCAATGTCTGTACCAATAACCATTATGCTACCTGCACATCCTTCATTACATTACACTTACCCAAAAAGAAATGAGAAACCTAAAAATGTTAATTTTTTTAATTTTTTAGTAATAAATCATATTCTAAATTCAAATAAGTAGTATATAAATTTCACTTTTCTATTTAAGAAATATCAAAAGAAAATGTATCCTTAATCATATCCTAATTAATTTAAAATATACATATATCAATTTAAAACACACACACACATATATATATCCATTTGTTCTCATTTTAACTGGATATATATATATATATATATATATATATATATATATATATATATATATATATATATATAGTTAAATTGAGAATAAACTGTACGTAAAATTTAATTTAAAAGAGGGTTCAATACAGAGTAGAGCTTAATATTATTTATTTTAGGATATTATAACAAAAACATGTTAAAAATTGCTACACAATTACAATTATGTTTCAACACTACAAATGTGTTTCCTCAGGCAATGTTAAACTACTGGTGAGTGAATGGTTAATTTAATTTCAAAAGTAGAATATTTCCTCTTTTTTAGAGAAAAAAACAGAATAAAAATAGGCTTGTTGGCTTTGCTGTGATTAACCAATTGAATGTTACCTACACTCAATTCAAACATTTGTTTTCATATAGGTCATGATACGAAGTTGTCTGCATATGAATCCCAGATAATTTCCTTATGGACAGATACAAGTTCTTATATTATTTCATAAGATGTGCATTATTATCCAAATTTTTAAATTGGTTTAAAATTTTATTATTGTGTTTTTTATAATCTTCTCAAGATTATCAGTGCAGTTATAATTTAGTTTTAGTGTGTTTCTGTTAAATATTTTATTAACAGGGTTACTTTTAAGGAAATGTTTATCAATTAAATGGACAAACTTCTGGCCTAGCGTAGTACTGGCCAATTGGTTAAATGGGGCTTACCAAATGATTTTCCTATTCCTGTTCATTTTCTTTAGATTAATATTATCATATTTCCTATACTTGATTTCAGCGTACTTGTAAACACTATTTTTTAAAGCAGTATCATAAACACCACAGTATTTATCAAACACATCTTTCTCAGATGAGTTGTTGCTAATCCTAGATTCTGCAGATGAGGGTATATGTTACCTTACAATATGTTTAAACGTTGAATTTGATAATACTTTTTCTTATAAGAACACCTTATATGACTTACTATTGTATTTTTAAGATTCATTTTGATTTAATTTACCTCTGTATTATTAACATCTTATATGGATATACAGGTGTTTAGTTAGTATTATTAACATCTTACATTGATTAGTTGGTATTATTAACATCTTATATGGATGCTCTTTATTTAATGGTTACATTCAATTTGCCCTGTATCTTTGATCTGTTTTTTTTCAAATGGTTATCTACCAGTTTCTTAAAGGAGACTTTTATTTATCAACTACAAAATTTTATGTAAGAAGCTGACCAAGCATATAACTGGATAGCATTTTGTTAAATTACATCCCTACTTCTTTAGCTTTTACTTGTCAAGAAAGTTAAATGTCAGACTTCTATACATCTTATGAAATAATGTAACAACCTGTATCTGTCCATGAGAAAATTGTCTTGAATTTATATGCAGACAACTTTGTGCCATGACCTATATTAAAAAAAATTTTCAGTGAGTTTGAATTTAGCATATGTCACATTTGACTGGTTAACCAAGGAAATGCCCACAAACTTATTTTTATTGTTTTTTTTTTCTTGAAAAAAGGCAATGTTATGCTTTTGAAATTAAATTAACTGCTCACTTGCCAGTAGTTTAACATCGCCTGAGGAGACACATTTTTAGTGTTGAAACATAATTGTAATTGTGTAGTGATTTTTGACATGTTTTTGTTTTAATATCCCAAAATAAATAATATATATATATGTATACACACATATATATATATATATATATACACACACATATATATATATATATATATATATATATATATATAAATATAAAAAAGACATTTTTTATGTTTAATGTTCTTTTTATAGATACAAGTATTTAAGTAAATGCTCTGTTTATAATAAACAGTATTAAATAACATTTACCGGCCTGAATGTCCGAGAAATTTTCATAGAAAGGACGAATATTTTCTATGAAATTGTCGGACTTTGTCCATTTCTTAATGTATATATATATATATATATATATATATATATATATATGAGCTCTTCATTATGGTACCTAGATTTTATAAATTTACATGCAGTACTAGACTGTCAACAAGGTTTAATCAATTTACAGTTGAGTCAGCTAGATGTAAGCATAATTTCTATGCTAACAGTTTCTTTTGTCACACTTCTCACTTGTGGAACTCTCTTCTGGCTCAATGCTTTTGAGTCAACTTTAATCTTCAAAAATTTAAATGCAATGTTAATCATTATTTACTGTCTTCCAGATTACTCTTCTATTGTTCTCAGTCCTTAGTCAATGTTTCTGTTTCTAATTCTTCTACACCCAGCAACCCCTTGTTTCTTAGTGATTTTACTGCTTTGTTTTGGGTGAACTTGATTAAAAAATATATATCTATGAGTGAGAGAGGGGAGGACTCACTGAAGTCAAGAAAAGCAGGAGGAAATGACAAATGACCCATTTCATAAGTTTTGAATGAATGGAAGGCAAAACAAGGATAAGCTCAAAGGATCAAAAGTTACTTTAAGCAACAAAATACAGGAATTTGTGAAGAGCCATAATTGACCATATCCTGAAGGGAGATGATACATAAACCAATGTTTAATGAATGGTGATCAAGAAAGTATGATGAATTTAATGTTCAGACAAAACTCAGGTAAATTTGTAAAAAGAGCAGATTTGGTTTTGAACAACATTGAGTTGGTGTCAATAATCACCGCTTCCTGTAATTCTTAAGTTTAGCTTTGTTAATCTCCTCAAAGATGAAGAAGAGACTTGATGCAACAAAAATGTGGTTCTACAGAAGAATACTGAGGATTCTATGAACTGAACATATGAGAAACAACAAAAATTTGGAGAAAATGGAAACAAAATACTTATCATCAGGGGGAGATAGTTGACATTTCCAGGGAACATAATGAAGAATGAGGGCTTGGAAAATCTGATACTCACAGGACAGTTTGAAGGAACAGAGTGAAACAATGCATAACATACTTAATGACCCTTAGTAAATGGATGGCAGAACAAGGTTTAGGAGAAATAACAAAGACAAATTTATTAAGAGCTGTACAATCTCCTCAAATTTTCTGTCCTTCGTAGCTCTTAATAAATTTGGTCTTTTTGTTATTTCTCTTAAAATGTGTTCTTCCATCCATTTACTAAGGCTCACTAAATATGTTATGCATGGCTTTCCAAGGCATCTTTCCTCGCTATGCGCTTTAGAAATTTCAGATGTTTGTTCCTGATATTAAGTATAAGTTCCCTTTTTTTCCATTTTCTCTAAAACTTGAATGTTGCTTACATATAAGGTCCATGGTATTCTTAACATCCTTCTGTATAACCACATGTCAGTTGCTTCAAGTCTCTTCATGTTTGAGGATATTGTCCAGCATTCACTTCTCTACAGGTAGACAGTTTTTCTGTTTCTTAATACTCTGCTTAGCTTTTGGAAGGCTTATTTGGCTATCCCAATGTGCCTTTGGATGTCAATGTCACACTTTCCATCCTCTGTTAAAATACATCCCAGATGTTTAAATTTTTGTACTTGTATGATTTTGGTATCTCTGATTTGTAACTTGCATTTTGGGCTCATCTTTTTGCTAACATCCATGCATTCTGTCATTTTGCAGTTTGTTTAATTCTTTCTTATCGCTTTCCTTCATTGTCTTCATTAGGAGTTCCTCTAGTTCCTCTTTCCATGTCTGCTATCAACACTGTCATCTGCATATATTGTTAAGATTGTGGCTGCCAATAATAAATTCTAGTAGGACTTCTAATTCTCTCAGAATTGCTTTGCTGTATTGGTGAACAAATCCAATGAGAAGACACATTACACCTGTTTCAATTTTTGTATAGCTGCTGAATCATTTTTTTTCCATCTGAAAAATTGAAGCAATTTTCCATTTGACTTATTCAAGTCATGTTGAATTTATTTCTCTTACTATTTAATGTTTATGCCTGAGTGTGATTATGGCTGAAAATCATTATTTGTAGTCATGACATTTTTTTGTAAAGTTCTAACTTCCACTTTTAAATCTCTGATTTCTTTCTACAAATCTTACCTCAGATCTGATAATAGAACTCTAATCATATCACTTTTAGCTTTTACTCCATATTGATTTGAACATTTCCTCTTAGATTCCAACAAATATTCAATTTTCCTTCCTTTTCAAAATTTACTAATGAAAAGAAACTTAGTCCTTTGAAAACTTTACAATCTTAGTAGACAGCATAGAATAAAAAAGATGCTTTCTTTTTATTATAAATCCAATCAATCTGCTGATGAAATGTATTTGTTGAAAACATGTTAATTATCAAATTCAGCAATATTAATAAGACAAAAGAAAGAAAAATATTATTAGTAATTTCATATTAATTTTGAAATTAATTCTACATTATATTTTCTATAACAGACCACAAAGTATGAAACTTATCATCATTTTAATTACTTTAAAAATCTCGTAATTCAATTATCCATTCTTTACTCTTTTTTTCTATTGTTCTAAATGTTTATGAGATCGACACAATGAACTGAGTATGATATGCTAATTTTTTTATCAGGTAATGATTTAAATGTATCATTTAGACATTTAACAAAATTAAAAACATAGAAACATCATATTTTAGTAAAATATTTTCAATATTGACATTTATTTGAATATTATAATTGCTGACCTTCTATTTTATGCAAATGTAAAACTGTATGTATGTTAATTGTGTACAGCTGATTTAGGGTCCGAGAGAAACAGCAAATGACCAATCTAATGACCTTGTCTCAATGGATAGCAGAACAGGGAGGGGTAATAAAAAGATAAACATTGCTAAGAAGTAAAAATGATTGGATGTTGTGGAGAGCTATGATCTTTAAGGGACATAGCACAGAGAAGAATAAGGACCCTTAAAACTATATAAAAGAACAGAAAGGTTCTCATTTTATTAGTTCATGGTCAATAATTTGGAATGATGAAAGTTGATTATATAATTGCCCATGCTTGATTCAAAAATCGTACGACTCATACAGCAATCGCTATCACTTGACTTGAAATATTTTTACCCTTCCTTGCCTTTAAAGGAGTGCCCTTTGCTGTGCTGATGTTGCTACATGCCTTACTTCTTGCCTATCTCACACTGCAAATTTTTTCTAAGCTCTATACTAAATCTGTTACGAAAAAAAACTAAACAAAATGAACACAAAACAATCAGCTTTAGAAAAGGACTCGTAACTGGAAAAACTGAATGAAAAAAGAATGTTAACAACAAATAGTTTTTCATACCCAACCCAGTTCTGCAGAATTAGAATCAACGTTGAGTTTAAGCAAGCGAATGAACCAATTGGAGTAAAGTAACATGCAGATTTAAATTTTTCCCACTTGTGATGAATGCAGCTATTGATTTTTTTGCATGCTAGTTAACATTCGTGTCAGTCAGCTGTTGGCTCTCACACTGGCCAATAGAATCTTCCTGCCTATTTGTGGCAGCCAGCTATAGGCACTCACTCTGGCCAGTACAAAATGGCCGCAAACTACATGAAAACTGCCGTAGAAGCATGAAAAAATCCATTATTTCCACTATCGATGGGAGTAGGGAAATGCAACGTCAGTCTTGGCCTTGCTGCTAACTTGGAGCATGTGCATGTAAATTTTGGTGCAAATCCGTCGAAAATTATGGCGGTGCATTCATTACACACACACATCCTGCCTTTTATAGATAGAGATGACTTTTATGTTCACAATATATTACCATTTATTAAAATGAGCAGCTGACAGAAAACGGTGAAGTATCAAATTGTTGTTTGCCTATTTCATTATGATGCATAAATATATATTGACAGGATTAGAAAAATTTATATTAATAGGATTAGAAAAAAGAATAAGGCTTGATTGCTAGAAACAATTGCACATGAAATGTTCCTTGGCAAAATCATTAACTGAATTTGAAAAAACTGTTGCAAGCATTTAATTCAAGGAGATTTATAATTAAAAAAAAAAAATGAGGGATAATTATTATGAAAAAGGCTTAAATCTTCTCAGAGTGAATTCCTCTTTTTGATATTTGAAAAGATCAAACCAGGAGATCAAATCAATACGAAGCTGTTATGCTTAATTTAAAAAAAGAAGCAATTCTTTTATAATCTTGTTAAATGCCAATACCAATACTGGAATTTAATCATTGGAAATTACAGATGATTGGAATAATCAAATCCAAAGCAGATTCCAATTCTTTCTTATTGTTGAAACTGGAAAGAAAAACTGATCTTATTTCCAAACATGTTAATGAATACATTTCCCTAAAATAAAATGTAATCAAAAAGGTATATATATATATATATATATATATATATATATATATATATATATATGTATATATGTGTGTGTGTGTGAAAAGTGTGTGTATATAAATATAAATAAATATATATATATATATGTATAATTATTTATATATTATATGTGCGGTACTTATTAGAAAGCGCTCAATATCTCAATATCAGAGATAGAGCTAACATATTTGGTTGGATTGATGTGAGTTTGTGACCCTGGGTCTCACGCTTTTGCGACCGTCAGAAACTCACATCAATCCAACCAAATATATATATATATATATATATATATATAAAATAATCCTAAAGAACCAGGAACTACCTAAAGAAGTATATTTACATTAGGTTGGTGCAAAAATAATGACGTAATAATGTCGTTTTTTGACGTATTTTTTAACGTGAAAAAACGACATTATTACGTCATTATTTTTGCACCAACCTAATAATAATTTCACACTGGCTCTTGAAAATTTGTCGGAATGATGAAAGGAGTTATTATTGTTATTTTCTAAATGGTACAAAAATAACATGTGGTATATCTACAACTACATTTGCAAGTATTTTGGACATATTTGTTGTTTATCAAACAGACCTGCATGGGATTTTATTGTTTGAAAAATATATGTACCATTTAATTCCTATATATATATCTGTGGAATATATGGTTTGATGTTCTTAGTATTTTGTATGTGGTCTGTGAAATAACTTTTTCATGAATGCTGTCCAGAATAAATTATCTTCTATTTCTGTAAGAATTGGCTAAATGCAAGACATTCTTGTATTTTCTGATTAATTATAGGTTTGCTACTGTATTTTCCATGTTTCTCCAGCTTTAACATTGGACCTACTTTTTTTTTTATCTCCAACAACCTTCCTGCTGTGCTCATGACATAACTATTTAGTTCTGTCTTACTAATAAGTTCTATAGGTTGGATAAAGTAAAACTGAGAGCTGATCTCAAAAATGACCTTCAATTTGTCATTAACTGGGTAATAAATGGCTTGTAAATTTTAACGTCTACAAAATGAAAGTGCTATTTTTTTTCTTAAAAAAACATTTTTGCCTTTCATCATCATAGCTGATGCTAACCTCCAGGAAACAACTCATTGCACTTTCTCTTCTCATATTTTCTACTGACACAAAATGAAATGATTATATTGAATCAACTGATAGGTCTGCTGCTTGGAAAGTTATATTTTTCTCAACAAAAATCTATCTTGCACATTTTGAAATCTACCATTTGTCTGTTGCTTTGAATATTACCACCATATCTGGTCTAGTCCTCCTGCTATATATCTCAAGATCCTTGAGAAAATCTTAAAAAATGGAATTTTCAGTGTGCCCACATCACTATCAAATGGGACACATAGTTAAGGTTTCAAGTGGGTTTGATGGCAATAGCATGAAAAAAAGACCCTCTGGCACTACTCCTTGTGGAGACACCTCAGGCACCAGGTAATGAATCCAGCCCCTCCTGAAGGAGAGGTAGTGCCTGGAGAGGTGGAACCCTAGGACTTGAGCTTAATATTATTTTAAAACTATCCATCTGACTTCACTTCCCACATTCACATTCACATCTCAGTAACATAGCTTTCCTCTGTCTTTTCTATAAATATCTTCATGACAATTATTTCTGCTTTTCTTCTTCACACCTCATCAATTTATGTGTAGTATTGTCTTCCTGAATCCTGTTCTTTTATTGTCCTTTCTCTCCACTAACATTTCTGATTTTCTTTCACTCTCAGTAATCCCTTAGATCTTAGTCGCATTATTGCCTTGCTTCGAGTGAAATGATTAAAAAGAAATCTTAAAAAAAAGAATTAGTAAGCTGGTAATAAATTGCTAACATGAAATACAAATAAAACCAGTTATATAAACCTTCATGTTCTGCTATGCTGTACCTTTGCAAGAGCCAGATCAGACCAAAAATAGTGTATTGTCACCATATCTGTGTTGGAGCAGCTCAATCTTCACTTTCTAGTCTTCACAGAGTTGGTCTTGGAGGTAATTAATTATTTTCCATCTCAAGACCCCTTTCCCACAGATGAAATGTAAGCATGTTGCCACTCTACTATTATTTCTATGGAAAATGTTAAAACAAGCTACATTCCTTAGTTACCCCAACTATAACCCTTTCAGCTACAACCCACCAAATCTTTTCCTTTGTATTCTTTGAGTAAGGAATAAGTTCCACTCAGCTTCTTCTCAAGAACTGCTGCCTTGTGGAGCAGAATCCTAGGAAGATTCTTTCCAAACTACTACAATTTTAATCTCAAAAGTCTACAGTTAACTATTATCTTTTCCTTTTTTTTAATCAAGTTTACTCCAAGTAAGGCAATAAAACCTCTAAGACACAAGGGTGTGAAAGAAAACAGAAACATTACTAAGGAGTGACTATAGAAGAGTAATCAGGAAGACAGTAGATAATGATTGACATTACATTTAAATTTTTGAAGATTAATGTTGACTGGAAAGCATGGAGCCAGAAGAGAGTTCTACAAGCAAGAAGTGCAAGAATAGAAAACTGTTAGCATAGAACTTACAGTTAGATCCAGTCATTTCAACTATAAATTGATGAGACCTTGTTACACTTACATTCATAATGTCTAGGTACCATAGCAAAGAGTTCATCCAAACAGTTACAATGAAAGTATTTATAGAAAAGGCACAGGGAAGCATCTTTATGGTTGTGGGAAAGCGACAGAAGCCAAGACATCAGGCTGACATGGCTGATTCTTCTTTACTGTGATCATTACTAATAATGCTGACACAACAACCCCCTTCAGTAATCCTCTACCTTGAATAACTCTTGGGCCTTGTAAAGAGTAAACATCAGTAAAAGAATATGTCTGGTAAATCTTAGCTACAAAACCTACAAATCTTCCTAGAATGGCATGAAGATATTACATCATTGAGGCAGAGGAAAATGCAGAAATTTGTTAAAAAGATCATATTTCTGTGATTTTAACAGAAAAATAAATATATTAATTTCTTTCTTTGGGGCTTAGTTACCTGTTGGTGATTAAGTGCAATGAGTTATTTTGCATACTGACTTGAAAATGTTTCAAAGTGAATGCCACTTTTAATTTTATTGACTTTTGGGTACTGATGTGCTCCGATATCTCAACTTTATGATTAATGTTTAAGGTCATTAAAAAGGAGTGTTAATGAACAAAGAGTAATGGCTCTGTGCTGTCAAAAGGAAACAAAGTAGGAAATGATTAATTATGATTGTCAAGAAAAAAATATAATGGTTTAAAAAAAGGTTAATAGAAAGCAAAATAATTAATGAAAGATTAATTGTAGCTTAATTAATTGAGAACAAACTAAAAGATGCCTTAGTAAATTCTGTGAATATTTATATAGGAACACACAGCTGTATGAACATATACACACATGCAAATACAGAACTTAGAGATTTCTTGTAGTAATTAGTAAAGACAGGCAAATACAAAATCATATTCAGTTTGCTTAAGACACAATTCTCTTCATAAAAGAATTACATAATTTCATACCAAGGAAAATTGATTTTCTTTCATCTTGAATTAGGAAATATTATTTTTTTAATTCACCCAGTACAATGCTGAGGAGCATTCAAGGTAGAGTGTTATTATGAAAATGGTAATGATAAATGAGGTGGATAATATGAATATAAGAAGAAGTGATGATTATAAGGATAATAAACATAGATAACATTTGCTACTTGACATGGTGGTGTTAAGTTTGTAGTATTCAGGGAAGTATCCAGGTGGAAATCTATTTCACAAAATGGCAGTTTATAGGGAAAAGCCATCTCTGCGAAATTTTCTCCTTATCTTTGGAATACAGAGGAAATGTGTGTGATTCAACCCCGTAGTAGTGACAGAGAATGTTCTAGCTATAAAGGAATTAATAGAACTGAAAAATGTGAATTCCAATCACCTGAAGATTGTGCCAAGCATGAAATTCAGAAACATGGTTAATTGACATGCAAAACATTTTGGTAACATATATTTTATTATTAATCTCTGTCGAGTGGCATTGAGCACTCAGTTTATATATATATATATATATATATATATATATATATATATATATATATATATATATGCATATAGAATAAATCCTAATGAGTAGGGAAACTTACCTGGGTTTCACCTAAATGGATCTTCAGGGTAAACTGGTTAAAAAAGGAAATGGTGGAACAATATTTATTGACACTTAAGACACTTGATGATTTTTTTCACCTTGTTCCGATGTTTTTAGTTCTTTCTTTTTTTACTTCCAATTTTTTCCTCAGGTACCAATTTACCCTCAGGTGTCTACAAGTTGAGTCATCTGAGGTTTTTCAAGTGAGTAATACTATTAATATATATATATATATATATATATATATATATATATATATATATATATATATATATACACACACTCATACACACACACAAACACATCTATATAAAGTGTTTTGAGGCACAAAATTCATTTGTCTTCATGTTCCTCTAGTATATTTACAAGATTATCTTTTGTGTCTATTTCTATTTTTTCAATAATAGTGAATTTTGCATAGTTATTAAATTATGTTTTTCTGGGCAGAAATGTTAATGTACAAATCTTTTGTGGGGAGCCAACTTGATCTGATTCTGATAATTATTAATTCTATAGTGAAAGGGCCATTCAGATATTCCCCACATATTGTTGCTGGCTTAGTGTTCATTCTTATAAGTAAATTTTGTAATGACATCTACAGTTAGAGTTGTAGCAGATTTTGAAAATAATTCTTAGTGACTGAGCTAGTGAACAAATTAGTGTGTTTAATGTGGTTACAACATAAGCTCCTTTCATTGTAACATGGTTGGGCAAATCCTGTTTTTTTTATTCTTGCTCTATTATGGGTTACCTTATAATCTGAAATTTGGTTACTACTTATAATTTCCTTAAGGTTCTTTGGTATATGATATGCTAGAAAGCTGGTTGATCCAAGTTTTTAGGTCTGGTTTGAGATAAAGTATAAGGAGATCTGACGTCCATGGTTACTAAAGCTGCATTTTCACTGTATATGTTTAATTCTGTTTAGTAGGTCTGTTGTGTCTCTGATGTAGAATTTTACTTCCTTAGCTAGGGACTTTATGTAATGGCCATGTGGCAGTTAAATGATGAAATGACCAGCCTTCTTGGGTTGTTGGTTTCGTGTATTTTGGGAAGAAGATAGAAGCAGGCAAGGAGGATGATTTTGGATGTAAGTATTGTGCATATTTCCTTGTCAATTAATTTATTTTGAAGCATCATGTTTAGTGAGCTTGTTAAGTTTTTTGGTATTCAGGGAGTGGGCCTGTGGGTAGGGTTTTGTAGGTGTTTTTGATGGATAGCTGGGTGTTGGCCTCTTTAAGGTATTCTTTGATGCCCCAGATCACTGTTGCACCACCTTTGTTGGCCTGTGAAATTATTAAGTCATCTCTGTCAAGCATGTCTGGGGCCACCCGTTCCCCCATCAGTGATATTGTTATGTGGCAGCTTATGTATTGCTGTTTACTTTGTGTCATTTGTTACTGCCATTTCAAATGTCTGTATCATGATGTCCATGTTTTATAGACACTCACACACACACACACACATATATATATATATATATATATACGTACAAATATATATACACATGCACAAATATATATATATATACACACACACACACACATATATATATATATATATATATACATGCACATATATATATATATACACACACACGCATATATATATACACACAGACACATATATATATATAAACATATATATATATACACATACATATATACACACACATACGCATATATATAGATACACACATATATCATATATGTATATATATATATATATGTGTATATATATATACTCACACATATATATACATACATATACACACATATATATAAACATATATATAAATATATATATATATAAACATATATATATATAAATGTATAAATTTATATATATATAAATATGTATATACATGCACACACATATATATATATATATATATATATATATATATATATATATATATATATATATATACATTGGATAGTGTAGGGGCAGTGGGTAGAAGTAGTACCTTTGTTGCTCGGCTGCTCTTATTATTAAGATGGACAGGCAACACTGGTCTTCACCTATCCCCTAAATCTCACCACATCAAATCCTGTACCGTTTCAGAGACTGTCTAAATCATGTGAAATTACCATTGAAAGGCACTTCACTCTTCTGTGCACTGATAGTAACGGAGAGGCATAACTCCCTGATAATAAAACCTGAGAGGTGATGTTTATTGTTTTCGTGGCAAATATTTGCACCAATTCCTAGTTATCAACACTTCCAATAAGTGTGGCTGGTTCTACACAAGCCTTCACCATCTAAACAAATCTTCTGTGTGTATATACTCTACAGTCCACTTCTGTGTTCCTTCTTTGCTATTCCACCCGAGCAACAAGTCCACTGGGGAGAAACTTAAGGCAACGGGTCAGTTACAGGATAGTACTGTTGGGGGCGTGCAGGATTGTTAATTATTTAAGAAAGAATCAGAAGGAAATTTCAGTTGGTTGCGCGTCTTACTGCGTCCCGAACAAATAAATAAACAAACTTTCAGATGCAATTAAACAAACGAGACATATGCAATTTAGAAAAACAATGCAACATTTATATACAATTTAACAATATACAGATTGGGTAATCAGTGTGTGTCGTGTGTACAAAATGTGTGTGTAATTGTTTGATTCGTGAATGTCTCTTTGTTGATATTGTTCGTTAGTTCGCTGTCTTGTGTTTGTGTAATAAGAGTTTTTTTGGAAAGAGTTTTTTCAGAGTGGTCTACCCTTAAACGTATTTGATGTTTACTTATCTTTTAGTAATGAATTATATACACTGTATATAAGCAAAGTTGAGAGAAGTGTTCACAGAGTTGATTGATGAATGCTCGAATGTGAGTCAGCGAAGTGTCTTCGTGCGCGGCCAAATTGTGGTTCGTAGTGGCGTGGAGTATAATGTAACTTACTCTGCGAATTCGTGAGACTGGTATTTATTTGAACAAAAAGTACAAATTGTGGCACAAGGCCAATAAAGGGGAGGGGTAGAGGCTGGTCAACACTAACTATCTTATACCTAGCTAATCAGATTCGCGACCCATTCGTACATTACATTTTACACATTCACCAAAAGAACTCGTCCATCACCAAACAATCCTTCAACCACCATAATACCACGTGCTCTCAAGGGAGACCTACCAAAATCGCGCCCCATACCATGAAAATTCTAATGATGATATATATATATACAATTCTAATAATGATAAAATGAGAGGGGAGGGAAATGAACCCAATAATAAACTTAAAATAAACACAAATACAAACTAAACATAATTGATGTTAGTAGGGACCGTCCAACCCATAAAACAGAGAGGCCACTGTATTCTGCCCAGGGGACAAAATCAAGAGACGCTCTCGCTAAGGGAGTGGGAAAAAGTATAAAATATTAGGCTGGAATGGGAAAATATAAAACTGACCCAGTCGAGATGAAAATGGGGCGGGGGTCAAAACAAACTGGGGAGGATGGGAATCTCGACTTGGATCATAACCAAAGAACGGCCGGGATGCAGGCCAGGAACAACACTTACTCACATTAACTAGGTACACTGAAGCTTGTCTAACCTAACCAAGGGGAGGGTTCCACAGGAAGCCACCCCGATGTGCAATAGGTTGACCTAGAAGAGAAAATCAAGGCTAGCCCCGTTCACACGAAGCAAGCTCGCTTCTTTTACCCACCTTTCGCTAAAGACTGTCGAATGCAATCGTTTTCTATCCGATCTAATCTTCATCTTGAGCTGATGCTCAAAGAATCGAATCAGATCCGAATGAGAAAGACGATTGCCTCGCAAGACTTCCTCCTTTCGCGTCGTCCAAATCACCATTCGAGCCGTGGCCATCAGCGTCAGAAACACCATCCGTTTCATCCCGGAATACGGGGGCGACACATTGTCACACGCGTATGCGCGATCAATGGACACAAGCTGTTCGGGAGCGAGACGAGCCGTCAGCTCGCCGACATGGTCCCATAAGGGGCGGACCTGGGGGCAATGGTAGAAGGCGTGCGCAGCCGTTTCCTCTAAGCCAAGGCCACACCGTTCACAGTCTGGCAAATCCGCCAAGCCCCATATGAAAGCCTTGTCGTTGAGAGGCAGCCGATTCCGAGCCAATCGCCAGCTAAGCGAAAACTCAGGGTTACTGAGGTAATCCGCCGCTGGCGCCCAAGACCAGTAGGAGCAGTACTCCTCCTCCGACAAGCCGAGCGTATCTCGTAGGAGATCCTTCGCGGGCCTCTCCACTAATTCACGATTGAGACTGACCCTCTGGGGTTGTCTACGTTTGTTTTTATATCGTTTGGGTTTCAAAAAGTGGCTCACTTGGTTTTGGCGCAATCTTTATTCTGCACGTGAACTTCAGTGATGAACCAATGAGATTGTTTGTTTCGCTTTGTGCAGTTTTTATTGGTTGAGGTTTTTTAGTACGTAGGCGTACGATGTGGACTGTGCTTTTATTAGGTTGGAAAGGTAAGGATATTGGATGAGTCCACAGTACTTCTCTTGTGCTCCCACAGTAGCGACTATCGAGTGATGGCCGTTCTTGCACAAAACCCTGAGCAATTGTGCTGTCACGTCCTCCGATGGTGACAAAGGAAATCTATTTAGACATAGCATTGCTTTCCCTAATCCGGCTAGAAAAGGTGCCCTGAACATTGCTTGCTCTGAATCAATTTTGGCAGCCCGCTGCAGTTGTCTAGTTATCCAATAACGCAGTTGCAATAATCGATTTAGTAGAAATAAAACTTGTAAACGTGTTAATTTCGAGTTTTGGAGTGTAAGGAGTTAAGAACCCTCCAAAACAACGCTTTCTTCTCCAGAGCGTAAAACAGCTCTCATCGCTGATGCATTAAGCAAGCACAATATTGACATTGCTGAATACAGTGAAGGATACCTTTTTCTGGATTGGTAAAAACGAAGATATCCGCCTAGCTTTGCCATAAAATCAGACATTGCTAAATCCCTGTCATCTCTTCCGAAAGGAATAAATGATCGCATTATGACTAGTCTTAGAACTCGAAAACAATTCTTCTGACACTCTTGTGACCTCTTATGCCCCAACCATGAACATCCCTGTGTCGGAAATTGATGAATTTTATGAACAACTACGTACAGTCTGTGCGAGAAAACGGGGGGGGACAACTTCTTGCGGCACAAAAACGAACGCCTACTTGCGACACAAAAACGAACGCCTACTTGCGACACAAAAACGAACGCCTTCTTGCGAACGAACACTTTACGACAGCAAACGAGCAAAACGGCACCCAAGACTGCTGCCGATGGACGACCGACCGCAACGGCTTTTGTCGCCCAAGAAAAGACGCCAAACGACTCGCGCGTCTTCTTCTTGTAGTCCTCGGTCAAGTTCATTATGGTACTCCAAAGTGTGCCCGGCGACAACACACACACACACACGCAGTTCGAGGACGTTTCCGCGCATGCTCGTTACACTCCTCCCTGATCTCTAGATCACACAAATGGCAATGTGGGGCAGGCCGTTTCTGCCTGGTGCTCCGTCTCAGTGGTATGGTCTCAAGCGCTACTCTCTGAGGTGTGCTCTTCCTGTGATTTTATATATACCATCGGGGCTTCATCATCATCATCAGAAGAAGAAGAACTAACGTGGTTGCTGACGGGTAATCCTTCCCGCACGTTGGACGCACATCTTTTATGTGGCGCGGTATTCCATCAACAGAGATGGAGTGCGGACTATTAATTTGTGTCACTGTACCCTTGTTGAACTGTGTCGTACACCTTCCGTGCGGATTTTTCACCCAGACAGTCTCTCCTACCGTATAAGGATTAGCAACTCTGTCGTCACTTACCAAAGCTGCGTCGATACCCTTAATGTGGACCCTGTAAGTGTAGGTTGCATTCGCCGGTGCAGTTGAAGCTGTTTTATTGTCCTTTGGGGTAACATTGTGCCAATATACAGCTTCCAAAACTGAACACCGTGTTCTCGTCGCGATGCGCTTTATTGTACGATGGGATCTCTCAGCTATCCCATTCCTCGATGGTACGTGGGCACAGCTAAATCGTATTTGTACATTCCACATCTTTGCAAACGCAGCAAACCTCTCTCCACAAAACGCTGCGCCATTATCCGTAAGCAGCTCAACCGGCGGCCCTCTTTCACAAAACACTACTTCCAACTCCTTGATGATGCTAGCAGAGTCTTGGCGGTGCAAGGGCTTCCAAATGGCAAAACGACTGGGGCCGCAGTCTATCAGCGTCAAGTATAGTTGATGTCCGAAATGGGTTACATCCATCGCAACAGTCATCATTCACTGGATCGTCCTGGGCTAGTCTCTTAAAAATGTCGTCGATCATCTGGGCTAGAAAAGGGTCCTGCACTTCATCGTCCCATCCAGTGGTAACAGTGTTTGCCCTCCGCTTAACAAATGCCGTGGCGACACGTAACCAACTGCATACAGGAAAATGACCAGTCAACTTCCCGCACAGCGAGAAGACAATTCGGCGGATAAGTTTATCGGGGACTACTGGAAGTTCACATCCACGACACCATCGCAATTTTCCTTGCTCCTCCCAGAAATGCAATCCCAATACGCGTGTGCCAATTCTTATCCGCTCCGAGGTCTTACTTGACAGACCAAACTGCTCCAAATGTTCCTTGACGCGAACCACAGAACACACACTCATTAACAAAAACGTCGTCAATATAAGAGGAGGAGGTTGCGTTGACGATCTCATCTGGCACACTAGATTTGAGGCTGGATTCAGTTGTGATCTCAGAAGGCATTGAATCCCCCTGGAAATCTCTCAGAAATGCCATTTATTCCAGCTCCCTTGAAGTTATAGGACTTTCCCATAAGCATAGCTTCTGGACTGTTTCGATGTAAATGATACTCACGATCAACGTCTCATCAAGAAGATGCACGATTTACACAAAATATTCTTAAACAACAAAAAATTGTCCATTAAAATACGTATATATATAAGCAATGTAACTGGGAAGTTTAAAATTCTCAGAAATATGAAAGAAACCAGGCGGCAACTGACAGAAAAGATCCCAAAGCTTTCTATGAATGCCTTAAAAAGCCCACAAATAAATGAAATTGCACCTGTTCTGTCGTCTGACGGCAATACACTTCCCACACACAAGAAGGAAATTATATCACGATGGAAAGAACACTTTGAAAGTGTCCTTAATTCCACCTCTGCCATCGATGACAACGTCATTGTTTCAATTCATCAGTGTCCAGAAATTTCTCAGTTGTCTCTTCAGGAATTTCAGGATTTTATCAAGCAATTGGCCTCGAACAAAGCCCATAGAAAAGATGCTATTTCCCCCGAAATTCTTAAATATGGTGGGAAGACTGTGGTTAAGAAATTCCTCGAGCTTTTTAAAGTCATATGGAAAGTTGGTTCTGTTCCATAAGACTAAAAAGATGTTTGCATAAAACATTTGTTCAAGAACAAAGGCAAAAAGGTTTTATGTGATAATTCCCGTGACATTGCACTTCTAAGTATCGCTGGTAAAATTCTCGCTCGTGTTATTTTTAACAGAATAATCAAATATCTCATTGGCGACATCTGTCCTGAATCTCAGTGTGGTTTTCGTTCAGGCCGTGGAACTATTGATATGATTTTTTCACTTCGTCAGGTTACTGAGAAAGATCGTGAGATGAACCATGAACTCTATACCGTCTTTATCGATCTGACCAAAGCGTTTGACACTGTAAACAGAGGTGCCCTCTGGAAAGTACTCAAAAAGCATGGCATACCTGAAAGCATGCTAAAAATGCCATCATTTCGTTTCACGAAGGAATGAAAGCATCTGTTCTATCTAATGGAGAGTTTTTCAGAGACCTTTGATGTAACAAATGGCACAAAACAAGGTTGTGTCATGTCTCCTGTACTTTTCGCTCTCTTCTTTTCGATCATGCTACACCATGCTTTTAGTGATCTTGACATGGGTGTAAAATTTGAATTCCACACGAGTGGCGGCCTCTTTAACCATCAACGTTTTAAATCAAAATTGCTGATTCGAGCAAGCATTATTCGTGATATTTTATTTTTTCTGGTGACGCTACGATCGTGGCTACCTCAATCGAAGAAACTCAAGCACTCATACACCGCTTGCAACGCATTCGGATTAACTATAAGCATAAAGAAAACTAAAGTTGTCCATCAACCAAGGCCTACACCTAAGCAGGTCAAGGGTATAAAACAAAAATCACCTGCCCATACCTTTCCAATCGTTCTCATTACTGTTGACAGCAACAACCTGAAGTATGTGAAATCATTCTCATACTTAGGAAGCAAAGTCAATTCAAGTGTCTCTTTGGATGACAAAATAGTTAACCGAATATCAAAGGCAACCAATGCCTTTGGGAAGCTTAAGTATCACGTATGGGATGTTCATGGGATTTCACTGAAAACGAAAATCAGTGTCTGTCATTCTCACCACACATTTTTATGGGTCAGAATCGTGGACGCCATACAGGACGGACATCAATCAAATTGATGCTTTTCATAAACGCTGTCTTCGTTTAATATGCGGTTATTACACGGCAAGACAAAATCTCTAAACCTGATCTTTTAATCAAATGTGGCGTCGTTGGTATTGAATCCTTTCTTATACAATCACAGTTCAGGTGGGTTGGTCATGTCATCAGAATGAGTGATGATCAGATGCTGAAAATCCTCATGTATAGCCAACTTTTTCATAGTAAGCATAATGTAGGCCCTCTTTGGTTACACTTCAAGGACAAACTTAAATACAATTTAATGGCTGCAAACATTCCTGTAGGGGAGTTCGAACTAGCTGTTGAAAAGCGAGCAAACGAGAGAAACACCTGCTACCGAGGTATAACTAACTTTGAAAAGAATCGTCTCAACCATCTGAGTGAATTAAGAATTAACACTAAGTCTCAGGATAATACATCAACCCTTATGATGGTCAACCTTTCAGTATGCCGTCGTGTGGATTTGTTTGCAAATCCCGTGCATGATTGTTGTCTCCTGCGAAATATAAACATAAAAATTGAACTGAAAGACACTCATACGTCGAAAACGACGGGAGAGGCCAGAACTCTTCATTGCCAATTCAAGAAAGACATTCTGATTACTAACACAAAAACAGGAAAATGTCTCATATCGAGAATATTTAACATTGAAAAACATAAGGAAAAATTAATTATTTTTAATAATATGTGGAAATCTCTGCCCTTTACCTGAAGATGGTAGCGAGACCAGAAACCCGTGTAGTAAAATTATGGAAAATAAAGCATAATATTTTTTTTCTAAAAACATCCACATTACAACCAAAATCGTCTGCGGTACCTCTCTTCTCTTCTTTTTAATATACATACTTTTCTCTCATTGAAACCACTACAACCACTTTCTTATATATATATATATATATATATATATATATATATATACATACATATATATATATATATATATATATATATATATATATATATATATATATAAACGAATATATACTCGATCTAACCAACGTCTTTATCCACTGGGCCATGTATCCTTAGTGACTAAACCCAAATAGTTGTGAGCAGCAGTGGTGAAGCAAAAATTTGGAGAGTTAAGTTAAAGGGAAATAACTGTGACATCACTTGTGTAATGTATGATGAGGAGGTGGGAGATTTCACAGGGTAGAACAACGTCTACATGGTGTGCACAGAAAGCTCATTCAAGAAAAGGTGGTATAATCATAGCTCTTCTTTTATATTGGAGAATCATAAACATTGTATCAAGCTGGTCACCTATGCATGGGAGTTCAAAGAGATGTAATAGAAGCCCTGGTATGAGATGGAGTGTTCTGAGAAGTCTTGCAGTTCTAATGGCAGAGTTTGGAGGTTATGTCAGGAGGAAAAACTGGTTACTGGGGCAAATTGTTAAATGAACAGTCTGAAGTAATGTCCAAATGCAGACACATTAATAAACATACATATCTGCAAAAAAAAATTTTTCCTGGTTCTTCCCACTCTTTCCTCACCCCCTCCACTTCTAATAACTTGACTTTTTGGTGCCAAAGTTATATAAGCAGGCTTGAATAGTGCTATGAATTAATTATTTACCTGTAACCACCTGATGAGACTCTAAGGTTGAAACCCAGGTAGTTTGATTGTGAATTTTTTCAAATTTTTTATATTTTATATATATTCGTGTGTGTGCATGTGTGTGTGTGTGAAACATTGAATAAGATAGTAAATACTAAAAATAAACACTTCATTTTGGAACACCTGTTGAATAATGTTCTCTATCCAGGTATTATTTTCCCTATTCACTATTTGATACCTTCTTTTTCTAAACTATAACAGAAATAGATATAGATGTTTTTGCAAATTAATATCTTTAACTACATTTTTCTATAATTCATAAGAGGTTTGGAAATACACCAAAGGCTGCAATTAGTTGGTTCTAATATGAGAATTTTCACCAAAAATGAAACATTTTACAGAGAATTTAATCAGAAATATATGCAGACAAAGTAATTAAATTTTAGCAGCTATTGGGTCTGCTGCACTTGTGGAATGCAAAGGAAGAAATGTTGGAATTCTGACAACATGCGGCAATTCACGCACATCAATTTATTCATAAATCCATATTCACCACCAATACATACATATATATATATATATATATATATATATATATATATATAACAATGAATCATTCATACAAAAAGTAAATTAGTAAAGTTAACGATAAAATGCTGAAATCCCTTCGCTAATAAAATTTTAAAGATGCACTAGTCACTCAATGAATGCTATGATCCTTGTTTTTTAAAATTATAAGCTGTATAAGGTCTTTCTTAAATACGCAAGTACTTTTGACTGTACATTCAGTCATCTTCAGGCATGGAAATTATTTTGCTTTTGATAAAATTTAGGTAGTATCTGAGATGAAAAAATATAATGTGAATCGAAAATATGTTTATTTTTAAATATGTTTTTGATGGAGAATACAACAACCAAAATTTTGTGCTTGAATTTTCAAGTGATATGATAGTATTTTATCATATTTTTCATTGATACATTCTTATTATTCTCTTGTATAAATATCTAATTGCAGTTTGTTTAAGACAAATCTTTAATAATTTTCAAGATAATGTAAAGATAAATCCAGACCTTTTTTTTAGCCATTCAAACAGACATTTTAAAACAGAGATTCAAGAAGACAAAAGAAAAATTCTTATAGTTAGTATAGACTGATCCAAAAACAAAACCAAGAAAATAAAAGTTCACAAGTTTTTGATTGAGGATTTAAAAGAGTGTACAGAACAACTTAAAGAATGGATAAATTAATAAAGACAGAATATGCAAATACTTATAAAATGCAATGAAATAATTTACATATGTTCATTAATATATCCAGGTCTGCAATAGCTATATCAAACACTATCATAAAGACATCTTCTCAGTTGTAACTTGTACACATTCAGACTTGAAAGTATTACTGGTGAAACATATTATGTCTTTACAGTCCTCTCTCTGTAAACAAGAGTGTCTTTTGTGTTTGAATGTAATATATTCTTAATATCATAGTAACAACAAAAGTAGCTCTGCATAGTGTATATGGTTGATTCTAGTGCATTTTATTTATGTGACAAATTGTACCAGTAAGAAACACACCACCAGATTTGCATCATGTTTTCTAATGTTCTTTATTGTCTCTCTTCTAATCTAGATATCTTAATTCTCTTTCATTTCCATAACTGACATGTTGAGAATCAAACCTACACATTATTACAGCAACAATACAAGTTATTCTTTGCTTCATCTTCATGAAATAATATATATTATAGCAACTCTGTTGATTAAGTCGTTCTTCCAAATTACCATAGCAGGATTTATATACCATTAATCTTACACACAGGGAAAATTCTTGTGCTGAACATAAAAGGATTCTGAAACATATTCATATATCTGGTCATTTGGTCGCATATTACAAAGTGGGTCAGCAAACAACTTTTCAGTATTTACTTATATAAGATTGCAGCACTGTCACAACTGATAGATTTATCAATACAATAACATAAATATATATTTATATGATTATATATTTATTATTGTAATTTTTCTTTTATTTGCCATGTCCCTTCAGGACATGAATCTCTACAATTTTCTATCCTTTGTAGCTTTTAGCAATGTTTATTGTTTTACTATCCTTCCCAGTCCCTGTTCATCCATTTAGGTAGATTACACTGTTTCTCTCTGTCCACCATACCTTCAATATGTCCTGTGTATCAAATTCTCCAAACCTTCTTTCCTCATGATGCAGCTAAGAATTATTTTCATCTGTCTATATTTATGAGGTTAAGTATTGAAACTATTTACACTATTCAAATTCACCATATATTATAGTGGGTTGCAGATAGTTCAGCCAACATTCTTTGTTAGACAATCTACAGACCTACAGATTATAGTGTGTCAAATCTCCAAGCATCTGTCTACCACCTCAAATGCTCATTGCTTTCTTTGTTAATAGTGACTGATTTTAAAAATAGAATTTTTTTTTTGCTTGCTCTGTTATAAAAGTCATGAGAAAGATACTATACTGCCATTCTTGGGCTGAAAATGGCTACACTCCATTACACCTGTCACCATGAAACATGTTTTCCCTATTTTTATCAATTTTCCATTACATTGCATGATAGTACCATTATGATAACACACAGATCAACCAAAATGAGACAGCTAGAAGTGAAATTCCCAATTTACATGCTCTTTTTATTATTGCATTTTTTTCACCCAATATAAAAGCCTGAAAAGCCAATCAAGGTAGAAGATTACTGATATGTGGTAAGGACATAAGAGGAAGAAGTAGAAAGTGAAGATTATGAGAATATAGAGGATAAATAATGATAGACACTATAGTTGAAGAGGTTAAGATTGAAGTGTTTGGGCCAGGTAATTTGGAGAAAAGGAACTACCACCTGTATGCTGAAAGCACATGGCATTTAAAAAGTGGATGTACATACATGTTTTCATTTAGTGAATGCTGGACAATCTCCTCACAGATGAAGATAAGACTTAAAGCAACAGAAATATGGTTATATAGAAGGATGCTGAGACTATGATGGACTGAACATGTGAGTAACAGAAAATGGAAACAAAAAAGTCACTTATACTTAACATCCGAGAGAGTTAAAATTTCTAGGGTACATAATGAGAAAAGAGACCTGGAAAAATTTGATTGTGGAGAGCCATGAACCCCTACATTCTGAAGGGACACAGAACATAGAAGAAGTCAAAATTCAAAAGTATTTTAACCTGTTTACATTGTTCAGACTGTTGTCCTCATCTTTATTGTCACATTCACAACATTTTGGCCTTTGTAATCTTTGGCCTTCTTCAGTTGATATTTGAATCCAGAATAGTCAATCTGTATGTTGGCATTTCTCAAGATTGGTTTGATGGTGTTTGAGTAGACATTCTTCCCATGTTTATTTCCTGAAATAGGCTAACATATAACATTCACATTCCTTGATTACTCAGAAAAGTTACTGAGAATCTGATCCATTTCTTCTACACACCACTTGCAAATATTGTGATAGGGATTTTCAAAGATCAAGGTCTTTTCCCAGTTTGGTGTTGCCCTGCCCTGCCCTTCATAGATCAGAATTGCAATTCCAATACAAAAGCCATCAACTTTATTTTGTTCCTTTGTACAGCGGTGTACAATACACATGCCATATTTTCGAAATTGACATAGCTAATTATGAAGAATGCAGTCTGTATTAGTTGATTTGCTGCACTTTAGGACTTTGAATGGGGCTTTTTCTGTGTCTTTTATTCCCACTTGAGTCCAGCTAATTCTTTTGTTTGCTTTAGACAGGGCAAAATTGTAACTAGTCTGACCAATATGAAACATACTGGATTAGTCAATAGGGCTATTTGTAGCAGTAGGTAATGAAGAGGACTCCATTGTTAAATTGTGTGAAGGTGTTGATTGCAAAAAAGAAGGAGGGGCCCACTAGAGACTGGCTTACAGCATAAATTCAAACAGCCAGAAACGTTATCAATGTGACAATAAAGATGAGGACAACAGTCTGAACAATGTAAATAGTATAAATAGTTACAACACCTCATATCAGATATATAGACAGACATTTTAACCAAGTTTGAAATCATCATTGCCTTTGTTTACAATAACTGAAAGCAAACCTTCATCAATAATAAAAAGAGCAATAACAGTGGACATAAAAAAACATATTTTCCCGAAAAGTTGTTTTAATAATACAATTTTATAAATTTTAACTGAGGGCAGCACTGGCTGCTTGGTCAATGGATGCTGAATGTTTCCTCATAAGAAAATAACTAGTATAGCATTACCATTGAAAGGGAATCTGCATTTGCTGCAATTTAAAGATAATTTTTTTTATTGGAATTTAATTTCACATTCTAGCCTCTTTTCCAATCTCTCACCCCAACTTTTTTCCCTGCTTTCAAAATCGGCACCCAAAGCCTTGATTCTTATCAGAGATAAGAATATATTTTCTGACAAACGAGAGAGCTGGAAAATATGAAAAGGAATTCGACTACCATTATCCTGTCCATGGTGCCTTAAAGTCTGGTGGAAATGCTCAGAACTTGTTGGATGCTTGCTTCTAAAGCAGCTACCAAAATCTTGGTTCTTATCAGAGATAAGAATATATTTTCTAACCAATGAAGGAGCTAAGAAATTTGTATAACAATTTTGGAAGGAAAAGTCCCTGATATTTTTGAGCCTCCCAAATCTCTATAAATATGGAAAATCTTCACCTATTTGACAGTGAGTAACTTCAACGAAGTAACAGAAAGGCAGTCATCTTCAAGAAAGAACTACCTACTATAGGCAATCAAGAAAGAATGTCAGCCCACTATTAAAAATCAGTTGAGATCTGCCTCCTTGCACTGAGAAGATCTCTGCTGCTGACCTATGAACTCACTCAACTGACTTTTTCTACTCTACAAGAACTCTGAAGAAAACTGTGAGTGTTTTAACCATTAACAACAATCTACTCACTTAAAGAACTTTTGGGCGCTCAGAGAAATATTTTGAGCAAGCCTTTTTTCTTTTATGAACATTTTTTTCTTCCTTTAAAGTTAAAGGAATTTTCTTCTCCCTTTCTTTCTCTCATAATTATGTATATCCTTATACCCTTTTTTCTGCATGTAAATAAACATTTTCTTCTTTTATTGTTACACACCAAGCCAAGTAATCCTCATTCCATTCATATTCCATTAGTAAGAAAGAAGTTCCACTTAGGTTCTTCTCTAAAACTGTTGCATTATGGAACAGAATTCTGGGAGGATGTTTCATCAATTCCTATGATATTAACTTTTTCAAGTCTGTGTTCATCTGTTATCTATCCTATATATCCTCATGATATACACCTCCTCAAATGCCCTAAATACAACCTCACTTAGTAAACCTCTACCTTTAGTGGCTCCTGGGCCTTGTATTGAGAGAACAATAATAAAAAAAATGGCTATGTGATTTTACAGTCTTCATTCCACAACTTTATCATTAAGCTATACCTGCAAGTCCTTTGTAGTATGTGTTTCAGAACAGGACATACCCTAGAGTTGAATCAAAACTAATGTCCATCAGGAACTTTGACTTAAGTAGTGTTGACCTGTGGTGACTCCTATTTTTACTAGGCTCACCCTAAAAAATACCAAAGTAATCTTTATACTTAGTGGCACATTAAAACATCAAAGAGGCACCTAGAATGTAACTTCATAGGCACTGTGCAGAATTGGATCTTAAAAGATGTTGCTGGCATACAAACAGGAAGACAAGTCCAGCTGAACTTAGGATATAAAGACAAAAGATAATTGGATGAAATGAAGTTATAAAAATGGCTGACTCATAAGGAGGAAAGTAGAGTCCTCACATAACTTACTAGAAAAAGATTGAATATTCAATGAAAGTCTCTGAAAAAAACATATACTCTTATGACTGACATGAATTGAATAAACAGTAATCTTATGTATGATATATTTAGTCTTCTGTTCTTATCAGATGTTAGTAATATAACATTATCAACCAGGCACTGAGGGATCTTATACTATGTTTTATGAAGCCCATGGCATTAAAGATTGTATCTACAAATAAAGCAATAAGGGAATATTTATCATTTCTTATATTACTATTTTTAATATGATTTAATGTTTTTATAAAATGTATTTTATTGGGATCAGTATTTGAAGACAAATTATAATTATTTAACAGTAAAAGTTAAAGTCTAGAAATTTTCTTTAAATTTATCTTCCATTTATTTCTGACCATAGGTTAATCAGTAACACCAAATGAAATTAAAAGTAATGAGGAATACTATTTTAAGGCAGCCATTCTCTCTCTCTTCACACATCATCCACTTCATGAAATATTTTTTTTATATAAATGATTAAAAATTTCAGCAAATATACATGAACTAGTCAAAGTTCAAGATCTATAACTAGAATTGAATATGTTCCATAAAAATTCTATTGCTATTTTATTGCAATTATTTCATTCAATTTTCATATACAGCCACATCATATTGAAACACAGGTTCCTGAAGTTAAGAAACATCAAGCCTGGTCAGTACCTAGATGGGCGACAACTTGGGAATACCAGGTGCTGTAAGTGTGGATGTGCAAGTGGTGTAATTGATAATGTCTTGGGATTGTAAATCACAGAACCAAGTTTCAATTCAAGTTGTGTTTGTTATATTCACTTACATAAAATAACCTTGGAAAAGGCATGAATCTATCTGTTATTCCTGTAGCTATAGGCTAATTAGTAAGATTTGTATCACTAAATTATTATTATCTTTAAAAAAATTCTTTGAATTTAAAAATATTTTCTGGTTTTAAATATCCTGCAAAGTGTTGATAAGCCATAGTCAATATTCAATAACATAGTTAGAATTTCAAACCAAATGCTTTATTCAATCTACAGGGCTAGATTGCTCTCATTCTGTTTAAGGGTATTATATATCTGTTGTAAATTCAATTCTTGAGCCACTTAATGCTAAAGAGACACATGTTCTGGTTTTGTGGTAGAAATGAACAAGCAATAATTAAGACAAGTGATTACTGATATCTGAACAGGCTACTTCCATGGATTGAATAAAGAGTTCAATTCAAAATTTCAAGGTCAAAGATAAACACATGCAAAAGGTCAGAGCTTATAGCAACCAGTGTTGTTAATATAACAACTGCTTTTTTTTTTAATACAGTTACTTCACCCAATACAAGGCCCAAGAGCCACTCATGGTAAAGCGTTACTGTACCAGATTTTTTTAAGGGAAGGGGAGGAAGGGAGTAAGAATTGTACATGTAGGATAGATATTGGTTGAACCTAAGTCTGAAGAGGTTAAAATGTTAGTGGTCTGGAGACCATCCCCTCAGGAATTTGTTCCATAAAGTGATGGTTCTGGGGAACAAGCTGTTTGAATGGAAATTCATCTTTACCAATATTACACTGCGTGCCAAATTATTATATTATTTTTTATAATATTTCAAACATCCTCCAATCAATTCACACAATGTTGGCAACACAGATCTGCGCAATCGCTGAAATTTTCGTACTGATCTGCGTAATAATGTAAACAAACCGACGCCGTATTTGTTTTCAGCACGGTGATTTGAGAGTGCCAAATTATTAGAAACGTGTAAGAATTTAGTGAAAAGATGGGCCGTAAAAGGCAGTTTAAGTGATGCTGAAAAGAAAACTATCACCTCAGGACTTTCAAAAAGTAAATCTACTCTAGAAATTTCTAAAATGATAGGGAGGTGTCATCAAAAAAAAAGTTCTCCGCCGACCCTACACAAGTACGCAAAAGGGAAGATAAAGGCAAGCCAAGGGTTATTTCACGTCGTCTCATGTCACGACTTAAACGAGAGGCCACGAAGAACCCTGGACTTACCAGCCAAGAGCTTTTCAGTCACATTGGGGATACTACAGTGTCTAAAATTACTCAGTGTCAGTATCTGAGGGAAATAGCAACAACAGTCAAAACCTGTATCGAAGCCTCTGTTGACGAGAAATCACATTCAAAATCGATTGAAATGGGCCGAGGACAATATGAAGATTGACTTCTCTAAAGTTTTGTCCACAGAGGAAAATTGAGCAACACTTAATGGGCCAGATAGATGGCGCAAAGGCTAGGTAATGAACGGACAGAATCGCTATCAGCGTTTGAGACGCCAACAAGGCGGTGGAGGCATAATGATCCGGGGTGGTATTATTGGAAAAACATTAGTGGACCCATGGAGAGTACCAGATGGCGTCAAAATGACTGCTGATGCATACATAGCGTTAATGAAGGAGCATCTTGAACTGTGGATGAAAAGGCAAAGAGTTGCCTTCAGAAGGGTGATTGTTTTTATGCAAGATAATGCTCCCTCACATGCTGCTCACAAGACTACTGAATATTTGAAACAGTTAGGCTTCGATGGACCTCGAAAAATGAAGTGGCCAGGAAATTCTTCAGATTTGAACCCAATCGAAAACCTTTGTTGGAGCATCATGAAGCGAAGACTGTACGCCAACGGACGACAATTCAGGAGCAACGCTGAGTTGTGGGAAGCAATTCTTGACATATCTCACGGCATTACAGCAGATGACATCCTACAATTAACAAATTCTATGGATCGTAGACTTCTTCAAGTAATTTCAAAACTGGGAAAGCACATTCCCTATCAATTTGTTTATAACTGTGCGTTTGTTTGTATCTGTTATTATTTGTTTGATTATCTTATTTATTAGGTTCTTTTGATCATAAACATTCACGCGCAACATTAATAAACGTTTTGTTTGCTCAATTCTGGGAATTTTACTAAACCTTTCTAATAATTTGGCACTCTCAAATTACCGTGCTGATAACAAATATGGCGCCAGTTTGTTTACATTGCGCAGATTCGTACAAAGAATTCAGTGATTGCGCAGGTCAGTATTGCCAACGTTGTCTGAAAAAATTTTGTGAATTGATTGGACGGTTTTTGAAATATTATAAAAAAAGTTATCTCGATAATAATTTGGCACGCAGTGTATACGACGGGAATAAGGATGTCTTGACCTTGTGTACATAGCATGACAAGTACTTGTAGTGAAGGTCTAAGCTGGTGGAAATCAGTTATGGAACACATTCAAACACCACCCATAATAATAGCAATAGAGTAACGTGAAAATAACAACTGTCTGTAAGAGAATGGTTGCAGAGTGGAGAATAGTTCATCACCCACAAGGCTGTGTAATCATTTTTTTAACTTACTCAAGAGTGGATAGTGAGGACTGGGCAGCAACATAAGAGTTCCATTTGAGGCTGAGAATGAGCTTTAGACTCAGTAGGCATTCAAAGCAAGGAAACTCTTTAAGGGTATGATTACTCATCAGGTTTGATCTGCTCAGTGATGATGAAATGTTACTTTGAGCTTTGTTTTGCAGTCTTTCCCACAATGAGCTGTGAGAGTTAGGTCGGAGGTGAGATCAGATTCCAGGCACTGTTATCCAGGTATTTGGAGGTAAACCCATACACACTGTTGTCATCTACATATATATTAATTAAGATTGTTCTTTGCCAGATCATTAATAAAAAGCAGGAAGAGTATAGGGTAATTCAAAGAGGAGAATAGCAGCATTGATCGTGTGCATTTCAGAGGACTGGTCATTAACAACAACTTTCATAGACCTTGATAAGAAGGACTTGATAACTGAAAGGGCTCTCCCAGAAAGTTCATAGCTAATAAGTTTGTGTAGCAATCCACTGTGCCAAACCTTGTCAAAGGTCATTGAGATGTCTAGAAGATAAGCATGGTCCTGAACAGCAAGGAATATAATGGTAATAATTCTGATAAAAAAATTATTTCATTCAAACTACAAAATAAATTATTAAAACTCATTAATAGTCATGAAAATAATTATCTGATATTTAGTTTTGTATTGGAGCACTTTCTTTTCTCTTTTCTATGAAAAGAAATTTCTTCAAGAAGAACCTGCCACCACACTGATTGAAGAATTCTTTGGCTGCTGTCAACATAGGGAATATGGTATAAATTGTCTGCTGTCCATGATAATGGATGGCCACTTGACTTGCATTTGCTAATGCCCACCAGTGTGTTTCCTTGGCAACACAGCAGAGCATTCATCACTTATGAGTAGTTGTATGTTGAATTGATTGGCTCTGAATGATTATGAAGTATCATATCTGATGGCATACATTACATGGTTATTTTCTTCCCCAAAATGACTTAGAAAATAGTCATATCTTGCAAGTGCACTTTCATAAGCTAATATATAGCCTTCACTACTGGAAACTGAATATTTTTCATGAATATTCTCTAATGAAATGGAGATGTATTTTATATATCTGTGTGTCCTTTAAGTTATCAGCTGTTCTCTTCATATCAGATATGTCAGAATGAGATAAAAAATCCACTGCTTTCATGTCAGCTTATAATTCTAATCTGGAATCAAAGCAAAATTTTGCTGTAACTGAAAGAAGTTTTCATTCTTTTTACGACTCATGGGTGTAAATTTGTTACTTTGGTTATGGATATTAAAGCTTTATTTTTTAATATTGAATTTCAACTAATACAAGGCTCAAGAGCCACTCATAGTAGAGGGTTACTAAATGAGGTGTATGTAAATGTAATAGGTAGAAAGAAGTGAAGATTATGAGGATAAAGAGGATAGAGAGTGATTGGCCTTTGACTTGTAGAGATTAAGACTATAATGTTCAGAAAACATACACACAAGAATTTGTTCCTCAAAGTAGCCTACAGAGGAAATCTGGGGGATTTGACTTCATGGATGAAGCAAGGTAAGTCTTAGTTGTAAAAGTCTGAATTGGCACAAATAAAGAGTGGAATGCATTTGAACATTTGCCATGGAAATAGTGATACACTTGCAATGTTTCATCTGTGAGAAAGAGGTTGTAGAGAGGAGAATAAGTCATTTTATTTTGTTTTATATTTTCATTTGAATTTATTTATAAAATGGTAATGAATTAAAATACTAACACCCAAACTGCAGGATCAAATGATATTTAATCATATCAATTCACTGCTACTCAAGCATTAAAATACTTTTTTCATGTACAATTAAAATTTCATTTTAAAAAGGTTGGCTGAAATGTTCATAGGCTGATCAAGATACTGTCATCAAATGTGACCAAATGAGGCTTATTTTTCAACATAGTCACCCCTTGCAGTCCACACACTACTTCTATCAGTGTTGGAGTTCTTGGATCTCATCAGTGAAGAAGCTTTCATCCTGTTGGTCAAAAAAGTCATCAACAGCAGATATAACATCATCATCATCATTGCACTACATCATCAACACTCATTCTAAGTTTGGGAAATGATCAAGAAAACCAGCTGGATTTGCCCCAAACAATATCAGATTTTTCCATGATGTGTGCTTTTTATCAGGGGTAGCACACACCAAGTATTAGGTTGGTGTAAAAATAATGTCGGTTTTTGACGTATTTTTAACGTCAAAAACCGACGTTATTTTTACACCAACCTAATAGAAACAATCATCATACCAAGTTCAATGTGTAGAATATTCTCAACTCTCTCATGAGATATTCTAATAGGATTGACTATTTAATTTATGGACAATTGCTTGTCATCCATCCCTAAGTGGTGAATACAATCAATGTTTTTTCTAAGTGGTGACAGTTGCATGATATCCAGACTTGGGTCATCTTCAATACTCTCTCTTCCCTTCCTAAATTCAGCTGCCCAGTTTTTGCACTGTTAATACAGCTGATGCCTCATCCCCTAATGTAAAAATCATATCAGCTTTTAATGCCCTGGTAGTGGGGGGCTCGACCCTTTTTCTGCAGGTGCTTTATAACACCATGATGCCAAATTTTGTCCATTTTCAAGAGAATTTGCTACGATTTACCTCTGAAGTCTTCTTTGAACAGTCAGATGTCAGACATTAATAAGAGGAGTTGAAATTAATACATGAAAGATTTCACAGCTCTAGCATCACTCCTTCATAGTCAGCCTGTGAACTTTTCAGCCAACCATCATATTAAATATATATGTCTTATTGCCCATATTGAAAAAAAAGAGCAGATAAAAGTGAAATTGTTTTTGCTATACAACAACATTTGCAAGTATTATTAATAAAAGCATTAATAGAGAAAGATTTAGATGGATAATATACTGTTGGTTATGGCAGACTAACATTGCTGATCAATCACAAATTGATGTTATAAATGGGGTGAAGCAATCTCATCTGCAATGCACAATCTACTAAGCTACTTCTTAGTACTTCAAAGATGCTTGAAGAAGTAAAACAACAAATGTACAATGAATCTGAGTGACTCAATTAGGAGAAATCATGATTTCTTCCAGCTTGATGCTTGTTGAAAGGTGAATAAAAAGCAAATTGGTCACATTCTTTTTGTTATCACAATTTAAATACCAAGTATCATTTATTATCTATGAAATGTAAAGTAAATTCAGGCATCTTATTTCTGGTCATTAAGATAATAATAATCATAATAATAATCATACTAATAATACTAATAATCATAATACTAATCATCATAATAATACTAATTATCATAACCATAATAATACTATTCATCATAATAATAATCTTAATAAAAATCCTAATATTATTTAGCCTAATACTAATAATCATGGTCAAGATCATAATACTAATAATTATGATCATAATAATACTCAGTCAGTTATGTGCCATGTGTGATACACGCTTAGGTGATCATGTATCAAAAGATACATGACTGACAAGGCAGATTTTTTTCCCGCAGTAGTTTGCCATTTCTTTCTGCAGTAGACCAGTTGCCATTCAAAGCTACAGAACCCTGTCTGTCCTGCTATTTACTCATAGCTGGGTGGAGAAGAAGAGGATTCATACCTTTCGCAAGTGTGTTAGCATGTAAGTGAATGTAATAGATTCAACTGGAATTCAAACTCGGTCCTCTGATTCCTCAATCCAAGCCACTATCCATTACTCCATTGTGCCTCCAATAATAATAATATTAATCAAAATTACATTAATAATTATAATACTAATAATCATAATATACTAATTCTCATAATACTAATAATCATAATAATACTAATAATCATACAAATATTAATAATCATGATAATACTACTAATAATAAACACCTTGATGCTATACCAGGTATGGTATTTATGTTTCCTGATCCTAAGAACTCGGAGGTGTTGACATTTTGTCTTGATAAATTCAGATAGACTACAAAAGATATTTTCCATTCTCAACCACAGATTTGCTTGCCTGATCTTGACCATTTTGGTATGATTTTCTAGGAATTGACATATGGTGTCTCTATGGTTATCATCAGGAGCATCATAGCCAGGTGTCAAGAGGATTATCTTTTGTAAGTTTAAAGGATGAGGCAGCCGTTGACATGGGAGTTACATCCATATATTTAGAAACCTCTCAGCCACAGGCTGTCTGAGTGAACAGGATTACTCATCCAGAATGTTTTTATAAATGAGTCCATCTGCAATATTATGTGATGTTTTTATCAAAATCTATCAAAATCTGTCACAATATTACACACATTTGGCAGTGATACATGTGCCTAATTTACCCTTATCAGATTAGGTGCCATGATGGTTATATTGGGCTTTATATATTTGCATTCCAGTGTCATTTCATTGATGTTCAACTCTTTCACTCGTAATAATAAAAAAGAATGTAGATATTTATACATAGCATGGTTAAAAAAAGCTTTGATCAAATGAAGCCTGATGGTCTTGGCAAAGATCATCCTGCTTTGAACATTGTGGACTGGTGCTCCTGAATCACAATCAAAGAACTGTACCAAATAACAGAAACCACATTACTTGAGGACTACCAACAGCAGTACCAACTAA
This sequence comes from Acanthosepion lycidas, assembly GCA_963932145.1. Taxonomy (NCBI): domain Eukaryota; kingdom Metazoa; phylum Mollusca; class Cephalopoda; order Sepiida; family Sepiidae; genus Acanthosepion; species Acanthosepion lycidas. The sequence continues at coordinate 59,367,562 of OZ010579.1, read as the reverse complement.
AATGGATAGCACATGTAACTCGAAGAGAAAATAATGAAATAATCACATTCTGTTCTACCTCAAATAAAAGGTTTGGAAGAAAACCCAATCATTACTGGAAAAAGCAATAACAGAACTAGGACTTGAAGCACATTTTCATGAAAAATTCTTATAAGAGAAAGATTTTATAAATTTCATAGTGCTGGCTCTTCAGTCAATAAACTCAAAATGTTTCCTTGTAGGGAAATGGCTAATATTACAATTACCATTACCATATGAAATTTAACAAGTTTTAAACTGATTATCGAAGAGGTTTTTCTGAACTGATCTCATAAAACAATGATTTTCCCCAGTTTATCAGTGAAACATATCAAAGTATAAACTTTACACATTATCTCATCTGTGTGGCATTCTGTCAGATTCTTATCCAACTTTATTTAAATGCACACACAGACACATGTGTGTGTGTATGTATATATATAGAGAGAGAGAAAGAAAGAGTATGGAGAATATATATATCTATATATATATATATATATATATATATATATATATATATATATATATATATATATATATATATATATTATAGATAGATAGATAGAAGATAATCAAGATATTACAGCAGATTAACACTGTTCCAACAAGTGGTTATACCTATATAGCCATGAAAGTCCAAATAAACATGAGTTAAGTGAAAAAATCTTTCATATCAATTCTATTAATTCTCTTTGATATTGAGCATTCTACCACAAAGCCTTAAATGTTTCCTTACCAGCAAACCACTGAAAAACTAGCAATTTTGACTTCAAAACAGTATTTCAAATTACAACTACATATATATATATATATATATATATATATATATATATATATATATATATATATATATATATATATATATATATATATATTGTCATCCACTGACAGACTGTTTCAGCAACAGTCTGATATTTTTCTCCTAAGCCATTGGCACACAGTTGAAAGAAAGGTGAATTTTTACATACTTATTCTGTGAATAAACATGTCAATAACTGACAATTCTTAATTTAAGGAAGGGGAAGAGTCGTGTAATATTAGTAGTAATAGTCATTGTTTACAAATTCACACTTATCTTCCAAGAGTGCACAACTAAATTAAAGTTTTTTGGGTGCGTATATATTGTCATCCACAGAGAGAGTGTTTTACTGTATCACAGCTCATCAGTGTGGCTAGACACCTGATTACTTCAAACCAGGATCGAAACCTGACTGATTCAGCAAGTCAGATATTTTTTCCATAAGCCATCAGCACACAGTTGAAAGAAAGGCAAATTTTATGTACTTATTCTGCAAATAAACACACCAATGACTGATATATATATATATATATATATACATATATATATATATATATATACATACATATATATATATATATATATATATATATATATATATATACATATATATATATATATATATATATATATACATATATATATATACATATATATATATATATATATGTGTGTGTGTGTGTGTGTGTGTGTGTGTGTGTGTAAATATTCTCAGATGGTGTATATCTGCAAAAGAGACAAAATGAATGAAAAGACAAGAGGAAAAACAATACTCAGTTTAGTCAACAAATTTTGTCATTCGATGTGATGGTTTTATTTTGTAACAATTATATATTTTACCGTTACTCAAAATTTATAAATTTAAAAACTCTCATAAATATTTAGCAAGTTAACTGAAAAGTGTTAGATCCTAGATTATACCATAGAGCATCTTTGAAAGGAATTTTTTAAATTTAAAGATGCTCAATAACAGGTTTAGACCAAATGCCTAGACATATATACAATCAGGATGCACCCAAGATCTTGACAGTGACATCTCATAGACTACATCATTGTCTGGAAGATGTATGCAATGTAAAATCTCTTAAAGGTGCACACTGCTGGACCAATCATGCTATTATGTGATCAAAAATAAGGTTGATAATCAAACCTCCTGCTAGGAATAGAAAAACTGTAAAATTTCCAAAATATCTTAATGTGGCCAAATTACACAATTCAGTAACTCAGTAAGCACTTCAAGCTTGCCTTTCAGCCTCTGTCAACTCACCTTCATGACCAACTGCATGAGAACAGATATTCTCTGCCAATACTTTTTCTTATAGTAATAATCAGTACTTGAACTGTTATACACCTTATATGGCTTGCTATTCTGTTTGTATGATTCATTTTGATTTAATATTGTTTTGTATTGATGTTTGGTTAGTATTATTAATATCTTACATTGATTAGTTGATATTATTAACATCTTATATGGATGCTCTTTATTTAAATGTTGCATATGAATTCAAAATCTGCGAATGGTTGTTTGGGGACCTCGTGGCACATAGTGCACCAGGTCTCTGTATTCGGCTCTTCAAAAAGTGTGGTTAGATCTGCACAAAAAATTCAACACTATAATCAAATCATATATGCAGGTGTCTGGCTGTTAATTCCTAGGAACTTTGTTGCTTGACCCTCATATGTCTAAAATGATGGGTAAGTTCAGCAAATATATATATATATATATATATATATATATATATATATGCATGTTTCATTAAAAATGACAGACAGGGTACTATGGTCAAGCTTTTTATTTAATTTTTCTTGTGTTCGAACAAGAGCTTTCTTTTCTGGACAAAGAGATTATAAAAACTGTCCAATTCTTTTATATTTCCGACCGCTTTCGGCTCTACCTTTAGCCATTATCAAGGATGATTCAATTTTTCAGCTTCATTGAGTGTGTGCATTATGCGCATGTTTTAGTGTGTTGTAGAGATGTTCTTAATTTTGAGTGTGTGCATTATGTGCATGTTTTAGTGTGTTGTAGAGATGTTCTTAATTTTGAGTGTGTTCATTATGTGCATGTTTTAGTGTGTTGTAGATATGTTCTTAATTTCTGAATACAGTTAGCACATTGTGGCCTTGTTCTTAGTTAATATTGTTAAGAGTTGGCTTTTTCTTTTTTATTATTAAAGCTCCCATTATTTTTAATCTTTTTTTACAGGTGGATGAAGTTATTATATTTGTGCTTTCTACTAGTATGTCTCTAATGGAGTCTGGTAATTTTGTGTGTGTGTTTAAATGGGTTCCAATGGAGCTGTGATCAGATAGGTGTAACATAAGGCATCTGGATAAGCATGTAGCTGTGTAACCAATATAATTATTGATGAGTCTGGTTTGATCAGGAGCACAGTTCCTTAAAGGGCATTTGAACTCATAGATAATGTTTGTTCTTTGTAATTTTGACTTAGCTGGTAGTGTATTTCTTTATATGTCTTAGTGAAGATTCATCTTATTTGTAGTTAATGTGCATTTGTTTTTTGTAATAAATGTTTACATAATTTTTGCCTGTGTGTTCACTATCGTTATTACTTGCTTTGGGGAGAAATAGTCTAATTTGGTGGTCTTTAAGTTGGTTAGGGAAGCCATTGTTGATTAGTGTTTGTTTAACATTATTAAGTTCTTTGAGGAAGAGTAATTGAGAGGATGAATTCTGGTGTGCTCTTTTTAGGAAGTTTTTTATTACAGCTATTTTGTACCTAAGTAGGCATTCACATTTAAAGTTAAGGTGGCAAGAGTTTTTGCTAGTGGGTTTTTTATATAATGAGATGATAAAAGTGTTATTGCTATATTCTATGAGAATATCTAAAATGGGTGTAATTCATATATATATATATATATATATATATATATATATATATATATATATATATATATGTATATATATATTAAAATTGATGGATAGTGTAAGTTTTTGTAACTTAACAGTGTTAAATTACAAAAACTTACACTACCCACCAATTTTAATTTCATTTCATTTCATTTTTGGAAGTGCTATCTCATGATCTGGCGTCCTTTAAAAAGGCTCTGGTGAAATAAATTATTATAATGGTACCTTAAAGTGGTCCGTTTTTCTTTTAAATATTAGCTCTGGATTTACATTGAGCTCTCAGGATTTCATCCTCCTTGGGATTACCCATATGGATTACCAAGTTCTTCATAACTTATATATATATATATATATATATATATATATATATATATATATAGTTTATGCAAAACTAGGTAATCCGCATGGGTAGACTCAAGGATGATGATATCCAGAGAGCTCAATGTAAAATTCAGAGCAGATATGTTTGAATAAAAACAGACCACTTTAAGGTTCCATGTAATAAGTTATTTCACCACAACCCCTTTAACAGGGCTCTGGATCATCAGACTTTACTTCCAAAGGTTGAAATGAAAAATGAAAAGAAATTCACACGTTTTTGATGGACCTCATCAAGAATATGTAAAATTAACAAAGTGAGGAAGTGAGGTGGGAGAGAAGATAAGATATGAGTGGGTTAGGTGTACCATTTCAATTCCTTATTCTTAACCCCACTGTGTGTCGGCTAGACGTTGCTTAAGCCTAACGCGTCTTGTCTCTAGATATAGACGGGTAAGGGGTGAAGACCGACATTAAAGGAAGAAGCTACAGCAACCCTAATAAATTACATTCCACGAGGACAGGTTTCATTCAAATTCTTAGACGCTGTTAATTTGCGTTACTTTAAAGGGCATATTTAGGAGGTTAAGGTTTGATGTAAATCTAAATGTCAAAACAATCTACGAAGAATTTAATTTGAAGTTCGTTGGAGTTTTGGGTATTTTCTATGAAACAGTCGATTGGAAAAACTCATAGACAGTACATTGAAAGAGTAATCCATTTTATATTTAGTAATCTTTTGTTTCTAAAATTTTGTCTTATTGATTGTTAAGTTGACATCTATTTGTTTGATTTTTGTTCATTAAATAAACTCATGATTGTTTTTAGGTACCCAATTATCAACGGTTATTCCAATTTAAATAATTTTATCATCAATAATGGGGTAGTATATTTCAATTTAAATTAAATTACCAATTTAAACCTTACCTCCGTGCTATTTAAAACTCACTTTCAATTGGGGAATATTAGAGGAGAGATTTGGATAAAGTGTCACTAGGAGAAAATTAGGTCTTTCTTTTACAATCTTTTATATATCCATACTCATATACACTTCTACACATGTCCTAAACCTCTATCTATATCCACATACCGATATCTCACTATATACCTATGAGTTCTTATATACACCTGCACACACATCCACACCAAAAACTATATGTATATTCCCATATTTACACATATACACCTGCAGAGAAACACATACCCACATATCTACATACATATCTCCACATGCACTTATACTTACATATATACATATATACACATAAAATCACCTGCTTATCCATATACATCCATGTACATACGCACATATACATTTACACACATATATGTATACACATATACACATACACACACACACACATCTATGCATATGTGTACGTGCAGATTAACGCATATGTGTATGTAGATATGCTGCATAGTATGTATGTATATGCATGTATGTGTGTGTATGTGTATGTATGTGTGTATGTATGTATGTATGCATAGATGTGTGTGTGTAACACGAATTAACAGTGTCTAAGAATTTGAATGAAACCTGTCCTCGTGGAATGTAATTTATTAGGGTTGCTGTAGCTTCTTCCTTTAATGTCGGTCTTCACCCCTTACCCGTCTATATCTAGAGACAAGACGCGTTAGGCTTAAGCAACGTCTAGCCGACACACAGTGGGGTTAAGAATAAGGAATTGAAATGGTACACCTAACCCACTCATATCTTATCTTCTCTCCCACCTCACTTCCTCACTGCGTTAATTTTACATATGCTTGATGAGTGAACTTCTTTTCATTTTTCATTTCAACCTTTGGAAGTAAAGTCTGATGATCCAGAGCCCTGTTAAAGGGGTTGTGGTGAAATAACTTATTACATGGAACCTTAAAGTGGTCTGTTTTTATTCAAACAAATATATATATATTTATATATATATATATATATATATATATATACATGTTTATCTATATACATATATATGTATATGTATCTATATGTATTTATACGAATACACATATATACATATATATGTATACATATATATGTATACATATGTATATATGTATATATATATATATATATATATGTGTGTGAATATATATATATGTATGTGTGTGAATATATATATATATATATATATATATATATATATATATATGTATATATATATATGTCTGTGTGTGTATGTATATATATATATATATATATGTAAATTTAGGCAACATATCAGCATTCAAACAAGTTTCATTGAATAATATAGACATATTATGTCTATTTATTTTTATACAGATCCCTTTTCTTGACGTATGATAAGCACTAACAATAATACAATTACTAACTCCTCATAAATCATAAACATGTGCACACTAAACTATAAAAGTGTATGCCTTGACTACTACCAAAAAGGTATTATACAAAATTTAATACATCGTGAAAAAGTCAACTCCTCCACCAAAAATTTTCTACACTGAATTAAAATCATTAAACAAACTCTCATTAATAAATAATTTCCTAATTACATTGTTGATGAACAAATTAGATGAACCATTAGAAATAATAACATAAATAAAAAAGAACATAAAATTTCCTCAAATCCCCCTAAATATATTAACCTACTATGCCGTAACCAAATGAAAAAGTCCTAAAACATCTTATAGGTACTAATATTATTCCCTATTGAGTCTGGCAAAAAATAAAACTAATTATATCTTGTACTAAATTTAACACAAGGATCTTAAACATATGCAATGAATCTTCTCTTTCAGCTAATGTTTTGAAAAAGGCCAACATTCTATTAGGTTGATGCAAAAATAATGTCGGTTTTTATATATAATTTTTAACGTCAAAAACCGACATTATTTCTGCACCAACCTAATATATCAGTTTAAATGACCTTTGGGAGAATGTATTTCTGACAAAAAATACGTGTACATATGTTGGTATGACAACTACAACATTATCGAGATGCCTTTATTTGTCTGATACAAATTCTATTGCACATCTAAAAACACATTCTTGTCCACCTTCACAGTACAAGAAAATACTTGCTGACAACACCAATATACTACACCATGAAAATTATAAAAATAAACTTCAAATTCTTGAGACCCTCTATATCAAAATCAACGAACCAACACTCAACAACATTTATTAGTGTAGCAGAAATGCATTGAAGTGCATTTAACAAATATTTAATGCCATTTTGCATATCTACCAATTTCTGGTAAGCTTCCTTATACTGAGATGCTTGTTTTGCAATTCCATATCTACAACAGATATTCTTAAAATTTTAAAATAATTGTAACATTGAGTGCATTCATGTTTTTAAAAATCACCATCACAATAATCACAGTTACAATAAGTTTGTTTTTGCAACACCTACCTGAGGATGATCTTGGAATAGATCAAAAGTACTTGGGTAGGAAAAAACTGCAGTGTCTTCATTGATGAATTTCATCTTAACATCAAGAAACTGATCAGAGAACTAGAAAGGATTATTATAAAAATAAATAGACATAATATTATGTCTATATTATTCAATGAAACATGTTTGAATGAAGATATGCTGCCTAAATCTAAATATATATATATATATATATATATATATATATATATATATATTTAGTTCATGAAAAACTAGGTAATCCGTATGGGTAGACCCAAGGAGGATAAAATCCAAAGAGCTCAATGTAAATCCAGAGCAAATAATTTAAATAAAAACAGACCACTTTAAGGTTCCATGTAATAAATTATTTCACCACAGCCCTTTTAAAGGACTGCAGATCATCATCAGACTTTACTTCCAAAGGTTGAAACAAAAAATGAAAAGAAATTTACACATTTTTGACAGGCCATATTAAAAAAATGCCAAAAATCTGTAAATTTCTTTTCATTTTCATGCACATGATGGAAATGAGATATTGTAGTTTTAAATTTAAATTTTTTCATAAAATTCTTTTTTAAATATGTTTTTGGTTTTTGGTCTAGCCAATTAGTTGCTCACTGTAATGAGTCTGACCATAATTTTGATTTAAAAAATGCTATTTTAATTTCAAAAGAAAGTAATTTACTAAGATGAAAGTTTATAGAATGTACTTCAATCACTAGATCATCCACAATGAATTTACATCCAGGTTCTTACATTTTCCCTTTCTTGGCTGATGTATTATCTAATAAATATTGATATTTAATCACAAAAGTGCTAAAAGCATAAAGAAAAAGAAACAAAAAGAAAAGAAACAGTTCCAAAGACCAAAACACTTCACATGAAAAGATTTTCCACTAAATATATCAAATATATTTGCAGAATCCTGGTCTATCAGTCCATAATGACAAGGTAAGGCCCATAATTCCTTATATTTGACGAGGGAAGGCATGAGCCCTGCAGTAGACTAAGATAATGGGTGAAGTAAATAAAAATGAAATATTACTTTATAAATAAATTTTAAGATCATGTTTTGCATTTTAAAGAAAGAAAAAAGTAAATGGATGCAAAATGTTAAATGATTACAAAATGTAGCTGCAATTTTTTTCCTGATTTTAAGAAAAAAACTTTCCACTGCACTTCGGAATATTAACATTCTCTGTCCCTCTCTATGTGTTTTAATCTGAATTTTTCTATGATCGAAATGGAAAAGACAAAATGAATTCCAATAAATGTTAACAATGATTCTAAAAATCATCCTTGCCAGTATATTTGAAAAATCTTTTTTATTAAATATTTCTATATATGAGTGCATCTCTTTATATGCACCTGCACACATGTGCAAATATATAGATAAACACACATAAAGGCTCCTATAAATTATTTTGATAATATTCACTTTCTGCTAATCTCTCTCTCAATACATATATGCATTTATTTGTGCATTTATGTATTTTACTTCCTGGCACCAAGGATATTTAGGCCTCCAGGAAACACCCCAATTTTGACTTGAAAAATGTTGAACTTAAGAAGAAACATAAAATTGATCAAGATACAAATTAAAACTTTGGCTTGAAGGATAAAAAATAAATTTTTGAGACTTATTTCAGGAAAAACAACATATATATATATATATATATATATATATATATATATATGTATGTATGTATGTATGTATGTATATGTATATGTGTGTGTATGTGTGTGTGCGTGCGTGTGTGTGTGTGTGTATGTATGACAAAGGGAAAAAGTTTACTTGTTAAGTGTTTTGTCCCTCAAGGCTTTATCAGATTAAATTTGTTATGTTGTTATGAATAAACACATACACAAACTAGTGAAGCTGCGGATTATAGAATTGTTTTAGAATTTTTTTTTCTAGCTGAATCCATTTAGTCTTTTTATTTTTCTTTCCATCGCTTTTGTTAGTAGGTATCCCAAACTGAAATAATGGAAGATTTGCCAGGGATGATGAAATTTTGTAAGAGCCTGGGTGCAAATTTACTGTAGATGACCGCGTGATCAAGACACTCTTTAGACATTTATTGTTTTCCCCTTTGATCAAAGTACTATTTTTTATGTCAAAATTGTGGTCAGTCACATTACAGTGGGCAACCAATGCATTTTTATTGTTTTAGCTGTTGGTAGAGAGAGTTTTATCTTTAATTGTTAAAACAATAAAAATCTGCCGTCTCATCACCAATCAATGCTATTTCACATTTAATAATTTTTACAAAAATTTGGATTACCAATGGGATCACCTCTCAGTGGAGTGATGGCATGTATCTGGTCCTTTCCAAAATATTTTACCCAAACAATCAACATACTTCTGTTATATTCTGTTATATTAAATTATATTAATGATACCCTACTTATATATCCTAAATTTAGTCTGATGAAGTCCTGAAGAAGGAAACATGTCACAAGTATACTTTTTTCCATTTTTACTTACATTTTGCCCCATATTGTTCTTGATATATAAAAATATATATCGTTATCTCATATATATATATATATAAAAACAATTATAATCTATCTATACATTGTTATGGGAACTTACCTATAATGATAATGGACTCTTCCTGACACTATAAATACTGCACCTCTCAAGAGGTTTAATGAATGAATGATGTAACGAGTCAAGACAATGTTAGTTCACTCTAAACCAGACAGACAGTCATTACTAACAACTTCAACTTCTTGTACTATATCTTTGTTATTCTACTCTTGTGTTCATAGTCTGTCTATATTTCTGAGATGAGGTATTATGTACATTATTTACATTATTCGGACTATTGTCGCCATATTTATCACAACATTTTGGCCGTTGTACGCTCCAGCCTTCTTCAGGTGGTTGGAATTTTGAACTTCTTTATTTCACTCACTGGGGTAGACTGCCATGTTTGATGAATGTCGGTTATCAGTTATCTCCTGCTAATTTCCCTCTGAAAGTTCTCCACTGCCTTAACCGGGTATTGAACTCACGCTCTTTGGGTCCTGTCACTGGATCTAACCAACACCTTTATCCACTGTGCCATCTGGGTATGAATTTCTGGGTATTATAAACCTAATGTCTTCAGCAACCATTTTTACCAGTGCTCATATTGCAATTTTGCTGTTATCATTGCATGTTTTTTACCAGAGCTCATATTGCAACTTTGTTATCATTGCTTTTCTCTGGCACTCCTTATTACTGGTTCCCATATTGCATCTATTTCTATGCTTGGTCGGCTCAGGAGATTTTTGTGGCCTAGCATATGTGCTGATTCCATAAGTTTACGAATTTTCCAATGATGTTCCTTGTCTATGATCTCAACATGATCCCACAGAGGGTGGTGATCTCCCTTCTCTCTCCATATGTGGTCAGCCACGCCTGATTTTTCTACTTCCCCTCGTGTTACAGCTTTCTGGTGTTCTTGAAGCCTTACCTTGAGGGGGCTGACTGTCTCTCCTTTATATTCCTTTCCGCAGCTGCACGGGATAGCGTCCACACATTCTTTAGTCATGTGCTCCTCTATGGGGGGTCTCACTCGAGACCTCCTCTTGTACTCGCCTATCCCAGTTTTTTGGGGCTGCTGCCATGTACCCAGGGGAATTGTTACGTTGTAGGGTACTACTTATACTGACCAATTCTTTATCTAACGTCTCTGGGTCGCCACATATGACTTTTGCTCGATGTTGTAAGCAACGGATGATCCCTTTCTTTAGGCTGTATGGATGGTGGGAGTTGAAATTGAGGTACTGTCCAGTGAATGTCGGTTTACGGTATACGGATGTCTTAAACCCATGCTCTGTTCGAGATATTAGAACATCCATGAATGGGAGTGTGTTGTTACTCTCTTTCTCGAAGGTCGTATTGAGTTCACATGGTCCAGTAGAACCTGAACATCTTCCTGGTGTGGCCAGAGTATGAAGGTGTCATCTACGTACCTTAACCATATAGTTGGCTTTAGAGATATAGATTTTAATGCCATTTCCTCAAAGTATTCCAAGTATATATTCGCCATTGCTGGTGATAATGGTGAGCCCATTGCTACGCCCTCATCCTGTCGATATATGTGTTAATGTTGTTCTTCCTTGGTTCTAACCTTGGACCATAACTGTGGTGCGATGATAGTGGACCATAACAGTGGTGACGAGGAAGTGAAGAAACGAATTCTACGCGGAGGACAAACGTTTTTTGCTATCTGTCACCCATAACAGTGGCGACAAGGAACTGAAGAAACGAATTCTACACGGAGAATCTACTAAAAACATTTTGCTATCAGTCGTCCATAACAGAGGCGATGTAGGTAGTGAGAGAAAAAAAAACAAATTCTACGCGAACATAAGAAAAAAAAAGAGAATATTTTCTTTTTGGACACCAAATTTACAGTTGTAACAAAGACACAAATTTTACACAGGATTTTTTTTTCCGTACTAAGAATAACAGACAACAAAAACCTGAAGTCTAAACTAAAAGTAAATACTTACACATAATTACGGTAAATATGAAAGATTTTAAGGCAACGATATTGGAACTTATGAAAATACAATTTGAGCAGCAACAGAAAAACGAACAGAAGCATCTGGAACTACAAGAATTATTGCTACGGGTAATAACAAATAAAGGGCAAAATTCCGAAAATGAAACAGTTCTCTCGCAAAATACTATATGGAACTCTATCGAAGATTTCACGTATAAACCAGATGAAGACAAAACCTTTGCAGCTTACATCAGAAGGTACGAAGATTTATATGAGTTTTATTGCGGGAATTGGTCAGACGCGAGAAAAGTACGTCTACTACTAAGAAAATTAGGGTCTAGCGAACACACTAAATTCGTAGACTACATCCTACCAAGGAAAACAAATGAGTTAACTTTCAAGGAAGCCATAAAACTGTTAACAGAACTATTTAGTCCAAATACCTCACTATTCCACAAAAGATGGAAATGTCTGAATTTAACAAAAAAGGACAGCGAAGACTATATAACATTCATTTCCATTGTAAATAAACACTGTGATGACTTTAAGTTATCTGAACTCAGTCCGGACAATTTTAAATGTTTAATATTCGTTCAAGGCCTGGTTTCGATGAAAGACATGGAGATCAGACACAGAATTCTTACAAAACTGGAGAGTGAACCAGATTTGACGCTACAAAAATTGGCTGAAGACTATCAGAGATGTATAAGCGTGAAGAAGGACTCGAAAGATATAGAAGAATCTGGCATCGTGCACATACGTAAAGTACAACAACAAACACGTTTTTGCACATCCTCAAAAACAAACCAAACCAATTTTCCCTCCTCAAAATCAGATCAAACAAATTTTTCTACTTCAAAAAGTCAATATCAGAAAAAAACTATCACCCAGTCCATGCTAACGCTGTGGGACTTTGCATTGGTATAAAGACTGCCCATATTTGTAAGGAATCAATAAGTTTTTAATCTAGTTATTAGTTGAATTCTGATCTGAAATTTTCACTGTATAATGTTCAATCTATATTATTAATATTTGCCACTAAATTTAGTTCACTGACAAGGAAGAGATTATCTTGAAAAATAAATATGTTGCATAAAATATTTTTTCATAATTAGGCTGTGGGCTTATGTAACCTACAAATATGAAATTAAATTCTTGAATGTTAATATCTTAAAATTATCAGGAGACATACATGCCACCTTCATATCTGTAGTTGACCCCCTGGAGGGTGTATGATGTAAAATGGCCTGAGCGCACAAATAAGTATGAGGTCACAAGAGGCCCACAAATGTTTATAAATCAAAGACATGAAATCTGACAGGAGGAAAAAAATGGACAACAGAATGAGGATATTTAAAAATGAATACAAAATTTATTTACAATACAGACCAGAGTCCTTGTAGGTTAGCATGTGAGTCTAGTGAAGGTGTTGAAGGAGCAGGTTGAGTCCAATTGCCAGTGCTGGTGTTAGGTTGTTGTTGATCCAATGCCTGCCACTGGCATTGCTCTGTAGTTTGTCAAATCCAATGTCTGGTGCTGGTTTTGCATTGTAGTTAGTCAAATTCAATGTCTGGTGCTGGCGTTACATTATAGCTGGTCAAGTCCAATGTCCAGTGGCTGGCTTTGTGTTGTAGCTGGTCAAATCCAATGTCTGGTGCTGGCATTGTGTAGTTACAATCCAGTTGGCAGGTAAATTTAAATGACTCGTTCAAGCACCCAGGCCATAATCTCTAAGGGCCTGCATTTCTCCTCCTCCTCCTCCTCTTTCAGACCACAGTGTTTACTCATTACCCCATGGCAGAAGCCCCTAAGTGCACTCTGTCCAAGGACAGAGACGCAACTGAGAGATGATAAATATGTACAAATTACGTATAGTAATTTATACGCTGTTTAGTGTTTACGCATTCTCCCATGAGAATGAGATGTGACACAAGGTCAGATTAACGTGGGGACCCGAGCAAGGACAAAAACTCCCCTCAGCCCCCACAATGGGAGGGTGCAGCCTCAGGCAGCTGTTCCTCCGTTGCACCTTTCACAGAGACACAACTAAGAGATGAATAGTAATTAATATGGCGTTTACTCATTCACCCACGAGAATGAGATGTGACACAAGGTTGGATTAATGTGTGGGGCGGGGGCCGAGTGCATGCACCCGGGCAGGGACAAAATCAAAACCATCCACCATGTTTAACCTGAATTTGGCAAGAAGTCACTGGCTTATATAAAGGCTGATATAACAACAACCACAGGTCTCGTAAAATACTAAAAATCTCAAAAAAAATAAACTTAGATTTATTACAAAATATGAAAGTATAAAAATGGTCACAAATTGTATTACGATATGTTTGTAACAGAAAAAGAACTAAAAAGTCATTAGGTCAGTTATGAAACTAAATGAAATTAAATCGCAGCGTGTGAAGGGAACACAATGAAAAGTTTGCGATCAAAGTGTCTGCCTAGGTCAAGTGTACAGAGTACCCGGGGCTATGATACATTTTGAAGAGTTCTCCAATTGTGGTTGAATTGCAAGGAGCATGAATCAACAGCAACATGGATTTGATACGAGACAAGAATTTATTAAATAAAAAAGATGGAATCTAAGCCATTATAACAGAAATACCATCCAGATACAGTTTTTTTTTATCTGATCTTGTGGAAGCTTTTCAAAGATATATACTGATCCTGGATCAGGCAAAAACCACTGGAAATATTTTGGTAAAAAAAGAAATAAAAAGTGTGTTATTGATCTGAGATCATTAGGCATTTCAATCACGCATGTTCATTTACTCATTTGTTTTCATTCGTTCCCTCACTTATTTGTCTATTTTCTTTCCCTTTTTCTCTCATATTATTTTGCACATTCTCTTACTTGCTCATTTTTTCATTCATGTCTCATTCATTCCTCAGACACTTTAGGTTCATTCTTTGCCTTGTCATTTCTTCATCTACCAGTCATTTATCCTATTTCATACACGAAAACTTTCTCTAATGCTCTGAACTTTTTCCTCCATTTATGCTATCCTCATTACATTGTAAAACTTATGATTCATTAGCTAATGGCTTTGCTTAATTTTTATTTCTTGTTGGTAGAGTTAAAAAGATTTTGGGCAAAATGCACTTTATTTCAATTGAATTTTGAATGATTCAAATGCTAACCAATGATAAAAGTACAGCTGTTGTTTTGATTATGCCACTAAGTGCAAATTGCACCTTACTGATTTGCTATTCATGGGATTTGACAATCAGATATTGACTTACAGATCAGATCAGATATTCTTTGGTCCTGGTGGATTTCCATGCAAAACAACTCAAAAAATAATAATAACTTAGTATCTTAACATTTTAAGAATTTGTTTGATTTAATGATGAAGCATCAAAATATAATTTCAAAATGTAAGAGTGGATGAGTATCTTACAAGAGCAACAGCCAACATGTATATATATATATATATATATATATATATATATATATATATATATATAGATAGATAGATAGATAGATAGATAGATAGATAATATTAGTGGTAAATATACATATATATGCAAAATCCACAGGTGCATATACATACATGTATATTTTTTGAATAAAAAATTCCGAGAGGATAGAATCCAGGTAGAACTCAATGTCCAGGACAGAGTAAGGATATAATAAAAAGGCTTAAACACTAATACTCCATGGTCATAATTTATTCCATTGGAATCGTAAATACGATCCAATTCATCAGACCTACAAATTCAAAAAGAAAACGGAAAAGAACAACTCCGGAAATAAAAATAGAATTTAGAGAGAGTGTAAGTATGAGACGAATGTTAGTTCTAAAGAGAGGGGTAACATACGAGAGAATTTGGGAGATTAAAACTTAACAGAGAGGGTTTTTTTAAAACTAGGTGTGAGTGGAAGGGGGAAAATGAATATTGTGGGATGTCTAATACATTAAAGATACATTTCGTGGTGACATACACATACCATGGATGATCTAATGTTAAAGATCAGAATAAGAAGGAGGGAGAGGTAAGGAAAGAAGTGGTGGGGGAGAAAGATGGGGGGTGAAATTAAAATTGAAAGAGACGCTGTGTAATTGAGAAAATTTGACAAAAATAATATCGACAAATGTAAGTTAATTTATTTGATGAAATAATAAATGTTTTTATGTTACAAATATTTATTTCACTCTTTGTATATCAAATATAAAAAAAAATATTAACCTTGAAAGCTAATGCAATATAAATGTAATAAAATAACAAAAATCAAGGATGACTTAATGGTATTGTTTATTACAAGGTATTTTAGTCTCTATTCATAAGTTGATATCTATTCCATGACAAAGAGTCATGAACTGTAGACAAGAATTAGCTGTCAGTTTACTTACAACATATAAAAATCATAATTTGTAGAATCAGTGGGCAGAAAAGACAGCAACAAGAACAAGTGGCCTAAAATGCTGCAAAGAAAATAGACCAAATATCAGCAAGAGAGATGCTAGAAGGAGAATCATTTTGAAGCCAAAATCAAAATAAACAGTTTCTTATCAGTAGATAGCTATTCACATGAATCTAAATCTTTCTTTGCTCATAAGTTCTCTATTTTTGCACACAAGTGTTCTCAATACTCATTTTATTTTCAACATAAAAAGTATCATGTTTCCATTTTGGTTGCTATTCTTTTACTATTTCAAATCCTACATGAGATCAATTCTATATGAGATCAATCCTACATGAGATCAATTCTATATGAGATCAATTCTATATGAGATCAATCCTATATGAGATCAATTCTATATGAGATCAATTCTATATGAGATCAATCCTATATGAGATCAATTCTACATGAGATCAATTCTATATGAGATCAATCCTATATGAGATCAATTCTATATGAGATCAATCCTACATGAGATCAATTCTATATGAGATCAATCCTACATGAGATCAATTCTATATGAGATCAATTCTATATGAGATCAATCCTATATGAGATCAATTCTACATGAGATCAATTCTATATGAGATCAATTCTATATGAGATCAATCCTATATGAGATCAATTCTATATGAGATCAATTCTACATGAGATCAATTCTATATGAGATCAATTCTACATGAGATCAATTCTATATGAGATCAATCCTATATGAGATCAATCCTATATGAGATCAATTCTATATGAGATCAATTCTATATGAGATCAATCCTATATGAGATCAATTCTATATGAGATCAATTCTACATGAGATCAATTCTATATGAGATCAATCCTATATGAGATCAATTCTATATGAGATCAATTCTATATGAGATCAATCCTATATGAGATCAATTCTATATGAGATCAATTCTACATGAGATCAATTCTATATGAGATCAATCCTATATGAGATCAATTCTATATGAGATCAATTCTATATGAGATCAATCCTATATGAGATCAATTCTATATGAGATCAATTCTACATGAGATCAATTCTATATGAGATCAATCCTATATGAGATCAATTCTATATGAGATCAATTCTATATGAGATCAATTCTACATGAGATCAATTCTATATGAGATCAATCCTACATGAGATCAATTCTATATGAGATCAATTCTATATGAGATCAATCCTACATGAGATCAATTCTATATGAGATCAATCCTACATGAGATCAATCCTATATGAGATCAATTCTATATGAGATCAATCCTATATGAGATCAATTCTATATGAGATCAATTCTATATGAGATCAATCCTATATGAGATCAATTCTATATGAGATCAATCCTACATGAGATCAATTCTATATGAGATCAATTCTATATGAGATCAATCCTATATGAGATCAATTCTATTTAAGATCAATTCTATATGAGATCAATCCTACATGAGATCAATTCTATATGAGATCAATTCTATATGAGATCAATCCTATATGAGATCAATTCTATATGAGATCAATCCTACATGAGATCAATTCTATATGAGATCAATTCTATAGGTTTATATCTATGCACTCTTGCATCTGGAATAGATGAGCTGGCCTGACTATTGAAATATTGAATTTTTCCTGACCCATTTGTTTTATTTTTTTTTTAGTCTCTCTGTTTATTGTTTATTATTTGTCATCCACTCTTTTGTTCTGAAAAAATTAATTTTATAACTCTTTATTGCAATCTAGCCTTCTATACTGAACTTAAGCGTAACATCTATATCAAAAATATTCATCATAATTCTGAGCATCATGATAAAATTGTAGAAATTATTGCCTTATCATCAGTTAAAAATCAAGATTTAGTCTTCTTTCATTAGCCAAAGGCTAAAACTAAAAATGGAATTATTTATATTTAAATACAGTATTTGTTAATTGTGGTTGATGCTGTTAGTTTAATCTCCTGATAAAGGCTGTAACAATCTGCAATATCTTTGTGGAGATTTGAGTAAAGAAAGTGTTTTCATTGGACATTCCCAAAAATGATGATATCTAGAGAAAATTTCTTGAAATCTTTAGTTGATATGCACACAGACAGATGCACATTAATTTGTTCATACATACATATAGATGCATGTTCATATGCATTTTTGGCCAAAGTACATTTACTCACAGAATCTATTTTTGACAGAGCACTTGAGCATGGGCTAATTAACTGGATTTGACATTGCATGCAGGACAAAAAGACAGCACATGTCCCAATGAATAGACAACATTTGCCTTTGAAGTTTCTTTGAGCAATAACATTGGCAAGAGAATCATACATGCATCAAGAGGAATGGCAGATATTAAAAATGGGGAAAAGTTGGAAGAAAAGGTAAAAATAAAAATGAAAAAATGTTTTCATTCTGCCAAGAGTGTTTTAAAGAAAAATGTGTAGTTCCAGGTTTTAGTCTGTGATTAGATCAGTGAACTGCAACTTTGATAATCTGGTTGATTTGGGTTTTGAAAAAGAATGTAAACCCATTGTACTTTGATATTACACAGAAAATAGAAAACTATTATTTCAAACCTTGAGCTTATAATTTGTAAGACTATTGGAGAAAAAATATTTAATAATCTTACATTATTTTTTTTTACCCTGTTATAGATCAAAGAGCATTTTAGTTAAAATTTTATCATCAAATTCTATTTACTCTCTAAATCTTATTTAGATATATAATAAAATTTATACTGCCAATCATAGACTGTATTAAAATATGATGACTCTTTTAAATTTTTATATTTATTTAAAACAAGTTGCTGCTACAATTTCTGTAGCAAGTAGGTGTTTACAAGATGGAACAGCTCACCCAACTGATTGTCCTTCTCAAAGATAATCAGAGTTCTCCTTCTGATAAACAAAGCTAGAAAACTCAGTCTTCCTATTAACCTTTAACTCAGAGATGGATTCATAGCTTTTCAAGGATATTTGTGTGAAAGTGAATAGCCTTTACTGAATTTGAACTCAACATTTTACAACGCGATAACTGTTACTCCATTTAATTATCTATAAATTGATATATGTAGTGTGTTCAATAAATAACAGTAGCATAAAAAACAAAATTTATCACAGCAGTATCAAATTTGATATATATATATATATATATATATATATATATATATATATATATATATATATATAAACTTTTAAATGTTAGAAATCATTACTTATCACTGGAAGAGATACTTAAAAAAATAACAATAATAAACTTTATATAATCAATCATTGATTGAACAAACTATAATGACTTGACTTTAAATTCTTTTATTTATGAGTTCCTGATGTTAAGTATAAGTATCCCTTTTTTATAAGTATCCTTTTTTATAAGTATCCCTTTTTTATAAGTATCCCTTTTTATAAGTATCCTTTTTTATAAGTATCCTTTTCATAAGTATCCTTTTTTATAAGTATCCCTTTTTTATAAGTATCCCTTTTTATAAGTATCCTTTTTTATAAGTATCCCTTTTTTATAAGTATCCCTTTTTATAAGTATCCTTTTTGTTTCCATTTTCTCTAAAACTTTGTTATTGCTCACATGTTTGGCCCATTGTATTCTTAGCATCCTTCAGTAGAACTATATTTCTGTTGCTTCAAGTCTCTTCTTCAGCCATGAGAAGATTACCCAGCATTCACTGACATATAGGACTGATATTACATAACAGTTCAGTACTCTTTTCTTTGTTTCTAACAAAGTTTTTCTGTTCTTTAATACTTTGATTAGCTTTTGAAAGACATCTTTTGCTATCCCAATACAATTTTGGATTTCAGTGAATTCTTTGGATTTCTTTCTGAACACTTCCCAGATATTTAAATCATTCTTCTTGTTTGATTTTCATATCTCCAATTTGTAATTTGCATGTTGGGTTGTTCCTTTTGCTAACAACCATGTATCCCATCTTGCAATTGATGTTTAGTCCTTTCTTCTTGCTTTCATTCACTATCTTCTGTAGGATTTCTTTTAGTTTCTTTTCTATGTCTGTTATGAATATTATCATTTGCATATCTTATGTCGTTAAGTTTGTGAACTCCAATTATAATTTTCTCAGAATCACCTCAATGTATAAGTTGAATAAGTCCGGTGAGAAGTGACATTCTTGTCTTACACCCCTTTCTACTTCTGTATATTTACTGAACTCATTTTCTATCCGTTTGAAGATAGTTTACTACGAGTATAAGTTCTGGATTATTTTAATATCTTTCCCAAATATGTCAAGGTTACCTAGCAGTTCTTTCTGATGTACTTTATAAAAATCTTTTGCATAATCTATAAAACAGGTACACATCCTTCTGCATTTGTATTGCTCTTTCTGATATCATTCTGAGCATAAATATTGCATTCATTGTTCCAGTGTCTTTAACAAACACAAAATGTTCCTGTCATATTTCTGGTCTGATTTTGAATGGGCACTCTATTCATCAGAAATCTAATGTTGGATTTTGTTACATGGTTCTTTAGGCTGATTTCACAATGAAGTTCATATTTGTTTGCACCTGGCTTCTTAGGAAGTGCTATGAAAATAGACCTTCTTAGGTATCCTCTATATCACCACAGTTGTATATTTCATTTATTATGTCTATAATCTTGCCAAAATCATCTACGGTTGCCAGCATTTCTATTACAATTCTGTCTAGTCATGCTGCTTTGCTTCTGTCCAATTTGGCCTGTGCTAATTTTTATATTTCTGTATATTGCCAGCTGTCCTCTTTGTTCCATCTCTGAATTATTTTTCTTTCTCTAATATCAGTGTCCTTGGATTTTATGTATCCTGGTGATAAGGATGTCTTTTGTCCTGTTCTCTTATTTTATATGCATATCTCTTTTATCTGTGATACTCATTTTTTTTATTTCTGCACAATTTTCATTAAATCATTCCTCTTTAGCTTGCATGCATTTGTTTCTAATTTCTTTGTGCAGGGTCTTGTATTCCATGCTCCACCTTAGCATTGTTTTTAGTCTCTTTTTCATCATGTCAAGTATTTCATTTGTCATCCATTTTTCTTTGTCTAGTTTTCTTTGGGATGATCTCGATTGCTGATTTACTAAAGCGTCTCTTAATGTTGCCATTCTTATTTTGTCCATTGTATAAACTTTTAACACAGTCCATATATATCTCCTTCACATTTGGTCATTCAGAAGTCTGTCATCTTGCAATTTTTTGTTGCCTTTAAATATTTCAATTTCCATAGTTTCACTCTGTTTACATATCACTGGAAGATGGTCACTCACACAGTCAGCACTTGGGTATGTTTTGCAGTGTAAAACTGCATTTTTTATAAAATACAAAGAATAATCTGCAATATTATTTGTTCTGAACCGGCATCTCAGTTCCAGTTCATTTCCCACCACCATAAAATAGCTTCCCTCTACCATTTCTATAAATACTTTCATGGTAATGGTTCCGATGAATTTTGGTCTATGGTACCTAGATTTTATGAATTTAAGTACAGTACTAGATTGGTCTCATCAATTTACAGTTAAATGGCTGGATGAAACCGTAAGTTCTATGCTAACAGTTTCTTCTATTGTACTTCTTGTTTGTGGACTCACTTCTGGATTCTTGTTTCCCAGTCAAAAATTTAAATGCAATATTAATTGTTATCTTCTGTCTTCTTAATTCCAATTCTTTTATTGTCCTTTCTACATAACAGTTGTTTTTCTAATATACTCCAATACTGAGTAACCACTTGTGTCCTAGTGGCTTTATTGTCTTGCTTGGGGTAAAAAACTTTTAATGTCAAGAATTATTTCAGGTAGTTGACAGTATCCCAGAAAACATTTGTTCAAATCTTGGTCTAATATCAGTCTGTCCTCTCTTTCATTTTTCTCTCCACTTGCATATCTGATCCTGAGTTTGTCATTGACAAAATCTCCATGGTTTTCCAACCTCATTTCACATAAACCAAAAATATTAACATTTAACCTCTGTTCATTTCTTGCTTTATTTTTTTTTAACTGGCTGCATTGATTTAGTGTTCTGATATTCTGTGTTCTGAGAATTATTTTTGTTTGATGTGAACAGTTGCTGGATGATGGTCTGGTGACACCTGTTGCTCATGTCTTCCCTCACTGGGTGAGGAGTTAATCCCAATAGACATACCCCCCACCCATTCAATTATCTTTCATAATTTGATTGTTAAAAGCCATGAATTTTCTTGGGATTGCCAATGGAGTTATTTCCAATTGCTTTTTCCATGGTGAGACACCACCACTAGTTAGCTGGCTGTTGACTGGACAAGAGTTCATCCATCCTTTGATAGGTCTTGTTTTTCATCCTACAGGGTTGCAACAGCCTGTGTCACTCACAATAAATTAGAGGAGGGTGATGGTTTAGACAATAGCATATATATATGGTTTAGACAATAGCATATATATATGTATATATTAGCATATATGTTTATATATGTTTAGACAATAGCATATATATATATATATATATATATATATATATGTGTGTGTGTGTGTGTGTGTAT
Organism: Acanthosepion lycidas; assembly: GCA_963932145.1. NCBI lineage: Eukaryota > Metazoa > Mollusca > Cephalopoda > Sepiida > Sepiidae > Acanthosepion > Acanthosepion lycidas. The sequence goes on along the minus strand of OZ010579.1, from coordinate 59,344,753 downwards.
GTGTGTGTGTGTGTAAATTAAGGTAAGAAGTTACTTTGAATTTAAAAAATAATAATAATATTGTTTAGCACTTTAACTAAGTTTAACTTTAACTAAGTTAAACTTTAACTAAGTTAAACTTAGTTAAAGTGCTAAACAATATTATTATTATTTTCTTAAATTCAAAAAAACTTCTTACCTTGGCTTTCTCAAGTTAATAGTGAGAGAGGGGGAATATCTCTATTCACAATTCAATGTTCCATGTGTCAAAAAATTGAATTTAAAAATAAAAATGTATACTTTTTTTCCCTAGCTTGTCATGCCTATTGGTGGTGGTGATGAAAGTGTAGAGGAGGCATGTCTATGAATTATTACCGAAGGAGGCAAATATTTGTACACATACAAATGTTTAATTTATTATATTTCCAAATAATGAATAAACATACTTTTCATATAATTAACTGTACACAGATGCATAATAACTAAATAAGCACAAAAAAAACAGAAAAAATTTGATTTAATAGAAATAAATCCTATTTATCCATTTTAATGTGTGAAAAAAGTATTCATACAATGCAAATTTCAGATTTAAAAAATTTATATAGATTTAATATTCTAGATTATTCAAGTGGAATATTCCAGAATGTTCCAATAATATTATCAGTAGTTATTTTTAGTCTAAAAATAAAAAACAGGACATTCTGTAATTGATAGTTATGTAAGAAGGTTATCATCATGGCAAGAAGTAAAGAATTGACAAATTTGTGAAAAAACTGATTGTTAAGCTCTGGAAAGCTCTGGTAAAAGTTACAGAAAAGTTTCAGACAACCTCAATATTCCATTCATTACCATTAATTCATATATTTCAAGGTATAAAAACTCAAAACTATTGAAAACCAAATAAGTACAGGTACTCCACAGGGATTTCTTCAAGATTTTTCAGGAAATTAATGTGTCAAATTAAACAAAATCCAATGATTACTCATCAAGAGTTGCAGGATGACTTGCTTTCATCAAGAATATATGTCACTAAATGGCAGACAATAAGCAATGAAATTCATAGGAACAATCTAAAGTCAAGCTCCTCTCAGAAAACTCCACTTCTATTGAAAAGACACAGAGATGCCAGGTTGAAATTCATTTGTGAATATAAGGATAAGGAAAACAATCATATTGGGAAAGAGTATTATGGAAAGACGAAACAAACATTGAGTTATTCGGCCAAAGTCTAGAAATCATGTATGTAGGAAAGATGGAAATGTCTTCAAACAAAACAGTTCCAACAGTGAAATTTGGTGGTGGCGGCATCAGGGTTTGGGGATGCTTTTCTATAAAAGGTACTGGCAACATATCAGTAATAGATAGTAAAATGGATGCTGAGGCTTATCAAAATATTTTGGAAGCAAATTTAATGATTTCAGTTGAAAATCTTGAACTTCCTCCTGATTGGATCTTCCAATTTCCTAAGCACACTGCAAAATCTACAAAGAAATGGTTTGCTGAAAATAATATAAATATCCTGAAATGGCCAAGTCAGTCCCCAGATTTAAACCCAATTGAGAATCTGTGGCATTAATTGAAAATTCAAATCCAATCAAGAGCTCTAACAAACGTCCCAGATCTGAAGACAATATGCAAAGAAGAATGTAACAAAATACCAACTAAAATTCACAAATCATTAGTTGAGAACCACAAGAAGAGGTTGGTGGCTGTAGAAGTGAATAATGGCTATTCTTCAAAATATTAAATGAAGATTGTATTTTTCTTTTGCATTGTATGAATACTTTTTTGACCTATTAACATGGATAAATGGAATTTATTTCTGTTAAATCAAAATTTTTGTTTTCTATGCATATTTAGTTATTATACATCTGTGTTAAAAATTTGAATGTGTACGAATATTTGTTTCCCCCTCTCTGTATATGTTTTTTAAAATAAACATTTTTTTAAATAATTTCACCCCATGCTAGGTGAGACTGCCACTAGTATGAAGGGGATTACAGAAAGTGAAAGTGAAAGAGAAGAATTAGAGTAGGGGGGATGGTGGAAACGACAAAAGATGAACAGGAGTTAATAAGACAGAAAATGGTGATTGATGTTGCATTCAAAATTTTGAAGATTGTAGTTATCAGGGAAGCAAGTAAATAGGAGTTCCACAGGTGGAAAGTGTGAGAAAAAAAACTTCTGGAGTAGAAGAGGCGGTTACATTTAACTATTTCAGTGGTAAAAGGGTGGGACCTAGATGCCAGTCTAGTAACACACTTAAATTCATGTAGTTGGAGCACCAGCGAAAAGCTTATCAGAGTAGTTGCCATATAAATATTTGTAAAAAAGACAGAGGGAAGCCACATCACGTCAGTGAGAAATTGACTGAAGTTGAGATACTTGGTGAGGATCATGTAAGTAGCAAACCACTTCTAAACAATATTATTATTATTATTATTATTACAAAATCAAAATAACCAAAATTTCAGATCATACTTATTTTTAAATTGATTTTTGATTAGGATAACTTGAAAAGATATACCTTCATATCATCTTGACAATAAATCTATGATTTTTGTCAAAAATTTCTTCCTATTGTTAAGAGTGTTAGAACTTCCTTATATCAAATATGTCTCAAAGAATATTCTTACAGATAATTATTTTTCATAAAAACATTGATAACAGCTACTACAGATAAGAAACAATGGGATTTCTTTAAAATACTTTATGGATAAATAAACTGATGATTGTTGATATATATTCTATACTGTTAGGAATGGCACATCACTTGAATGGTTAGTTCAGAGATTAGAGATTGAAGTCCATGTGTCAGATTTGTAATTTTTACTATAGTCTTTTGTCATACAAGGAAAACTGAGATGTCAGGCCAATGCCAACTTGTTTTTAGTGATCAGTCTGTTACTTGTAAAATCCATAATATTGACATACACATAATTGTATTAATATAACATTTGAAGAGGTGAGAGCAATTCAATAAACCCTCTAAGTCTGTTGTTACTGTTTATGAGAAGAGACGATAGCATTTCTTGAGATCCTAGTGATAAATAGGTTATTTCTTTTTAATAACGTTCTTGCTTTTGTTCTGGATTGCATTGTGTAGTCTTGCATTTGCTCTCAGCAAAGAGATTCCAAGATTAATTCAATACTTGGATTCTTCCATACTGCAACAATAGCACAATGCGAGAATAAGTAACACCAATAGGTGTTTCTGCCTGAGATCCTCTTTTACACGGTGGAATAAGCAAGGTATTATGAAGTTTTACATGAGCTGGATTTGCAAAATTGGATTTTGTTTTATTTTTATGCATCCACTTTTGGGCAAATGGTCACTGAAAATTGGATGACTGAAATAAAATGGCAAACCTTGCAAAGCCTGGATTTTAACAGTTTCTTCTGCTTTTTTTGTTTTTCTTATCATTCAAGCAGCAAAATAGCTTAGTGGTTAGAACACTGAATTAGAGGAAATGAGTGAATGTCATTCCTCAAAACCTGCTAGATATTAAGTTAAGATAAATAAGACTACATTAAAATTTCTCTTATTTTCACTTTTGTTGTATATGCAGGTTGAATTTTCTTTACTTATATCATAATTATTAAAAAAACATTATAGAATAAATATATATAATGAAGCTCTATCAGATACAATGGATTAGACATCACTAAAATTAAAGACTTGCTGCTCATTTTCCAAAAATTTTTGTTTGTTAGCTAATCTAGAAAGGATTAGCTAGCAAACAAGAATTCTTGCATGCTCAAACACTTTTGTGCTTCTTCAAAACCCACAGCCAACATGTGGTTTTTATTGCAACTTTGCTAAGCAAACATTAGTTACTGTTTTTTTTAGAAACTTATGTTTACCCTGAACAAGGCCAGGCAGCCACTTGAAGTAGAGGTACAGTTTATGAAAATATATAGGGAAGGTAACAGTTAATCCTCGACTGGAACAGATTATGATTGTAGTGATCATGAAAACCTTTTGAGAGTTGGTCTCATAAGAGCAACAGTTTGTATGAATGAAGTTACTTGAGTGGCACTTACAACTCATAAATACAAAGAGAATGAGGGTGGTTTGCTACAATGTTCATAGCTGAGAGAGAACCTGTAATATGGAGATGAACAAGGCCAGTAGACTTTAACCCTCAATCATAATGTCTTATAACTTCATGCTAACAAAATCATTAACAGTTTTCATATAGTTTCTCAATTTAACCAAATGTGGACATACTGACATCATTTCCCCAGACAGAGATTATTAAGACATCAACTTCTTGACAAATCAACCATGGTGAGATGTAAATCCAGAACACTAACATTCTAGTCACTCAGCCATGCACACATATAATCTGAGTTTTTAAACAGTATCATTGAATTAAAGCTAAATTATTATTTTGTAGTGTAAAAGTCTACTTGGCATTTAGCGATCAATTATTTCACAGGTATTTTGTTTAAACAAATGCAATCAGCAGCTGTAAGATCATTTCTTATCTCAAACTGAAAAAACTCAAAAAACTGAAAATATTTTCCTGAGTGAATCTAGAAATGTCGATAAATATGAATAAACAGATTTTGATTTGATGTAAGTTTGACTTGAGATAATCTTAGCCAAATGATGAAAGTTAGTTAAAATGATATCAGTTGAAACATTGAAAAATCATCTCTGCCTGACTCAAAAATATTCTTCTTCTATGTGTCATGTCCCTTCAGGATACTGGTGATCATGGCTCTCCACAATTTCCTGTTCTTTGTAGATATTAATAAATTATCTTTTTGTTATCTCTCATAAACCTTATTCTGCTATAGCTCATTAGGTAGGTTATGTGTTGTTTTCCTCTGTCACTCTTGCCTTCAATCTGTGAGTATAAAATATTTCAAGCCCTCTTTTCTCATTATGTGCTTTAGTCATTTCACTTACCTCTTTTTGATATTAATTATAAAAGTACTTTTTGTTTCAATTTTCTCAAAAACTTTGACATTGCTCACATGTTCAGTCCATGGTATCCTGAGCATCCTTCTGTAGAACTACATTTTTGTTGCTACAATTTTCTTCTTCATTTGTGAGAGTTTCTCCAGCATTCACTACCATGGTAGTTTATGAATAAAAATGTGGCTTCCAATGCAACAAAAGGTGTTTCAATCTCAGTTAAGTTTAGTTTTTTCTAAGGGAAGTTTATCAACTATTTTCTGAGATGTGGTTGATACAATATATATCTTTCAATAGTTAATAATTCTGTATATTTATAAAATTTTAAATAATTTAAGAAATTCGGTATATTTCTGACATTGGTCATTATTATCCTTTTATATATCATCTCCCTTAAGGACATGGGAAATCATGACTCTCCACAACTTCCTATCCTTTGTAGCCCTTAGGTAGGACCTCATGACCAAAGGTTCGAACATTGCTCACTATTTCCTTCTGCTAGACTCTTACCCCTAGGTTATCGGTACATGCCAGAGAATTTTATGCATTATATACATAATATATAAACGCCATATGAGCCACAATAGTGCTCAGTTCTTATGAAGAGCAACACATTAAAGCAGCGGCAAAGGCACATTTAAGAAAATGTTGTACAACCATAAATCCTCCATCAAACTGGAGAGCCACAGCAGTTACACTAAACTGGCAAACCGTGTGAGAATTTAAAAAGAAATACAATAAAATCCCCAGCATAAAATGGAGTCTATTATGGAGAGTTAAGCCTTACAGATGTATATATAATGTTTGTAGGCTATGTCAGAAAAAAAAGCTGGCCATAGTGATATACACAGACCTGTTAAACCAACAATCTGATGTAATGTCAAATTGTAGCATACCAATAAATATACTATGAGCCAGTACAAGTCCAGATGAACAAAATTTTTAATTTTCTTTTCTTTTTTTAATTTTTTTGTTTCTGGTTTCTCCAACTCTTCCCTTTTCTCTCTCCTTCTGATATATCTGATTGTGATGCTTTGTTCATTTATTTAAGCAGGCATGAATAATGTTACAGATTAACCATACACAAGTAGCTGCCCTGATGAAACTATAAAGTCAAAAGCTGGGTAGTGCATTGCATGTGGATTTTTTCCTAATCTTATATTTTGTTACAAGTTCTACAAATTCAATTTTTCTGAATTGTGTATTGGGAACTATTAAAAAATATCCAAGCATTGGCCTGACTCTAGTCTTGCCTACTACTTTTCTTTTTAGTATTATATATATATATATATATATATATATTATTACTTTGAATGTCAATTTTAATGGATACCTAAATTCGAGTAGATACATTCCTTATTTTTAAGGAATATTCATTTTCATCTATCAGCCTGAATATTTGAGAAATCTTATTAAAGAAAAAAGTTGCCCTCCAGCAAGATTCAAACCTGTGTTTCCTTTTGCAGGTGGGCAAGAGTAAAAGCATTAGACAACAAATCTCACCTTAAATATATAGAAAGCTTTTGACAAGATGTGATATAAAGATTTGCTGCACAAACTCTACAGCTATGGAATCACTGGAAGCATCTTTTTAGTTATAAAGTCCTTCTTAACAGGTAGATCTATGAAGGTATTTATTAATGAATAGTTCTCTGAGGTTCATGAGTGCAACACAGGCATCCTCCAAGGCTCACCTTCATGTCCCAACTTTCTTTCTACTTTACATTAATGGTTTGCCTAAGAGTATACACCATTCTTTTGTTGATATCCTTGCAGATGATACA
>OZ010579.1:59325563-59333063 GCA_963932145.1 Acanthosepion lycidas | reverse complement strand
TGTGATTTGGTTATTTTTTGGGTTAATTTATTTTACTTATTTTACTGTCATAATTATTTATTTATTTTTTTATTTTTTTTTTTCAGTTTTCAATTTTTAAGTAACGTAGTAAAAATTTTTTTTCATGTCTGCATTTTGAGATGAGCTCGGATCATTTATTTAATAATTTATTTTGGTCTGCGAAGGTAATGATAGCTATTTTTTTCTCCAAGCAAAGTTTGCAAGTTTTGGATTGGTTATTGTAGGCTAATGATCTTTTCCTTATTTTCCAATATATTTTTGGTGTGATGTGCATTTTTTTTTTAATTTCCCAGATATACTTAGAAAGCATTGTGCGGTTTGCATATTTACTACTTGTGAAAGATGTTTTGTATGCATAATTTCTTTGTTTCCAGGGTCCTTCAGTTACTCCTATGTATACTTTTTCTTCATTATCTAGTGATTTTATCTTTTGGATTTGTATATTACATTGTTTTGTAAGCAATTACCATTTAAGGGACATTTGTTCTTTATTCTGCAGTTACATGTGGGTTTAATTTGTTGATACTTTTCCTGTTGTGCTTTTTTATTATTTGCGCCATGTTCTCAGGACAACTTTAGCTGATTTTTACTGTGTTTTTATTGAATATTTTGTGTATGGTGCTTGATTCTGGGAAGTGTTTGTGTAAGAGTTTGAAGAGTATTTTTCCTATGTTTGTTTGTATGTTTTTGCTGTATGGTGGGTTGAACCATATGATATTTATTTTCCTGTTGGCCTTTTTTGTGTTCTGTGGTGAGTATGTGAGTGTTGCTGGGAATCCACTATCTTTTAGGCTCATTTCATAGTCTTTCTTAGCTTTGTTAAATATGGATTCATTGGAGGAATTGGCAGAAAGTCTGCAGTTAATTGATTTTGGTATCTGTTGGATTATAGAAGGCAGGTGATGGGAAGATGTGTGTATATAGAGTGGTTTATCATTGGGTTTTCTGTATAGTTTATATGTGCCTTTTCTTAAGTTGAAGGTAACATCTAGAAAATCTACTTTGTTTAGGTTAGTTTTTATATCTATGTAAAATCAGTTATTTTTGAAAATCTTTATTATTGCTTTTCTAGTTTTGTATGTGTTTTGTTTGTTACAGTTTCTTAAGATTATGAGACCATTGTCCCTGTACAGTTCTGTGTCATTTCTATCTATTATTTTGCTTAGTTTGGGTAGTAAGTATATACCTATGAGTTCACATGTGCACCATCAAAGCTTCCCATTGTAGTGTCAAAGATTCCATCTTTCTTTATCTTCTTTATTTCTTTATTCTTCATTGTCAAATAGTAATGATTTATGGGAGTGTTTAATGATGTCAATTTCATTTGGTTTTATTATTATATGTTCCTGGCCTTAAGTTGATGGCCTTATCTAGCATGGGTTCTGTTATGGATGGGTAAATTTCTTTTATGTCTAATTGTAGGAATTAGCAATTTTGTTTATAATTTATGCTGTGGAACCAGTCAATAGTTGCTTTTGTGTTTTTCCACTGGTTTGCTCCTAACTTCTTCCTAAGTTCAGAATTAATTCTTTCTAGTATCGTTTTACTTATTTTACCTAGTTTGCTTTTGGCTGGGTTTATGAGTCTGCATTCATGGTTGGTTTTGAAATTTCCTTTGTGGTCTTTTAGTGTGATAAAGGCTTGCGCCTTGCTGATGCAACTTATTCATCTAGGTTTAATTTTTGGGCGATTGCTTTAGCTTCCTTATTGATATTGTGGTCTATTGTTTTTGGTGCCTTTTTGTACATTTAGGTTAGGTTGTTCTTGTGTAATTAATTGTGTGTAGGAGGGCTTAGTTTGTATAAATTTCTTGTTTTGTCAGCTGTGATAAATACATTTGTTGAATTGTTTATTTCAGTTATATCTTCTTTTATTCTTTTAAATACATCTTGTTTTTTATGGAATTTTATGTTTCTAACTAGGTCAGTTAAGTCTTTCTCGAAGTCATCTAATTCTTTTTGTTGTGGGGGCATTTTTTGGTTTTGAAGGTGTATTTTCCTTGTGGTGGAAGTGGAAGAGTTGCTTGGATGTCCACAAACACTGTACTTTATACACACACACACACACACACACACATATATATATATATATATATGATTATCATATATATATAATTGCATGCATATCTAATTATCATATATATATATATATATATATATACATATATATATATATACAATTATCAAATATATATATATATATATATATAGTTATCATATATATATATAATAATCATATATATAATTATCATATATATATATAATTATCATATATATTTATATACATATAGATAATTATCATATATATATATATATATATATATATATATATATATATATATATATATATATATAATATATATATATATATATATGTAATTATCATGAAAAATTTCTGAATTAACCTGTAGGAAATGACAATATGTATCAGGGTAAAAGACAATAGGAAAATTGTATTATTAAACAATGCATTTCATCCAATGTGATATTTTTCAAGGTAAAGACCAAATGAATTTATTGAAAACAAAGTAACTATTAACAAGAAAGAAAATGTCCTTAGCAACTAGAAGAATTTAGAAAACGCTATTGTATTCATATTGTCAACTGAAAAATTACATCAAGTACATCACATGTAGAAATATTGTTTTAATAGTTGTGTCAGTATATATATTATTATATATATATATTGTGTCAATATACATCTTATCATATATATATATATATATATATATATATATATATATATATATACTTATTATATGATATTAGCTCCCCAAAAAATAATTAAATTGGTCAAGCACTGTGTGGAGAAGAGCACAAATTTTGAAACAGTCACTACTACTGCTGATGATGCAAGGCAAATTGTATTGAGTTCTCTCAGTCACTGGCATGTTTATGAAAAAATAAATACATAAAAATTTACCTTTCTCTCTGTTGGGTGTTGATAGCCTAGGGATTAGAATCTCCAAATCAGTCAGGTTTCAGTCCTGGCAAGAAGCAATTGGAAGTCTAGCCATACTGATGAGCTCTGAAACAGCAAAACAGTCTATTTGTGAATGACTACATATATATATATATATATATATATATATATATATATATATATAGTCCTGCTGTCCAGTATCTGGAGCAGGGAGTCCACATTCACTACCATTTGGATAGCTCCCTCTTCGACCTTCATCATCTCACTGCCAAGACAAAGAGCCTCCAATATCTCCTCCAGGAAGTCCTCTTTGCACAGTGATATAAAGACTGATTCCAAAATCTTTAAATGATTATTGGAAACAATTCTATGAATAAATCTAAACCATTGTTTCTTATAAGACATGACACATGCTATATTTTCCACTAAATGTTGCACAATAACAGATTCCATATTTGAAGAGGGAATGTAACACAAGTTTTACTTATTTTGCCAAGTCTTATTTTTGAAGGCACATGCTGATTGATTCTTGTTTCTAAATTTAAGGTTGTATGCCCCACATAATTAGCAGTGCACTGGCAACTAAATTCGTAAAACAATTTACTCAATTTGACATAGGGCAAACTATCCTAACGAAACCATGGAAACCCAGACCTATGACAAAAATGCAACATGGAGCAACAGACAGAAAACAATTAGAAACTATCTTATTGATCTGCTTAACTAACCTTTGACTTTTATCCCCAATCCAAGGGACCTTCAAATATACTGGACACTTAGGAGGCCCCAGGACTTTAGGAGAATAAAATTCACTTGTTTTCTTATTAATGATATAATTAATAAAGGATTCTGGATAGCCATATATTTTATCTTATCACACACACTTTTTTTTGCTCTTCATTTTCATTGTTACTGTTATTTCATATAATTTATTGCCAACGATTTACTCCTGGTGAGATGTTGGATGAAAGGGTCTTATACTTTCCTTGTTTTTAAAACAATACATATATATATATATATATATATATATATATATATATATAGATAAACTTAGTGAGCCAGACAAACCTACCCAGGTTTCACCTTAGCGATCATCAGGGAAAGCTGGCTCTAGGTTGTTTCTAGGTCTGCTCTACGGTTGTATTGAGCTCTTTTAGTTAGTTGTTTACTCGTGTCGGGATTTTTTCATTGGGCTTTAAACCTGTATCTGTGCGATTTTTTTCAACAGACTTTCATGTTCTTAGCTCTTTCTTTTTTTAAAACCTTTTTTTCCTTCAAGATTGATTTGATTATTGGCAAATCAAAAATTCGAAGGTTTTTCGAGACGAGTATAGTTACCTATATATATATATATATATATAAATGAACAGTATGTATATTTTAATATGATTGCTTTCATATTGGGAGTTGGATTTACATATGTTTGTATACATGTGCTTTCATTTGATCTAGACATGTTACTGATTATCACTTTGCATTGTTTATAGACATATTTACATCTTTTGGTGAAAATCTTTCTCTAAAGACACAAACATCATTTACGTCCACTTCCACAGTATGTATCACATGTGTGCAAATGTTTCCAGAATTTCTAATATCTATTCATTTTATTGTGTTTTCAAAATGTAGGATGCATGTCTTTTTGCACATATATAATATGAAATTGTGTTGGCATGTATGTAAGTGGATGGAATTAAATGAGAATAGAAAAAGACCCCATGACAAATTCTTTTCCTTTTTTACATGCAGACCTTCTGCTTTTCTGATCTGCTGTGCTGTCCAAGAAACATCTTTGGTCAATAGATGTTTTTCACATTCCATTAATCATGTCCCAACAGATGGCGCTGCTTGCTTGGGAAACCTAAGTAGATACAATTTCATTATAGATTTTGTTTCAAGATACGTTTTCATTTGGCTTGTTCTTGGGACTTTTATTTTGTAAGTTTTTTTTGTTTTTTTTTTCCTTTTCTGTTATCTTTCTATTTCTTCCACTGAGCTGCCCATTGTATACATCATGTCTCTTCTTGGACCAGTTGAATAGTGGAACAAGGAGAATTTGAAAAGGAAAAAAAACAAGAAAATAGATTGACTGGAAAGAACTTACAAATCCACTCAAAGGAAAACATTACTAATGAGATTCAATACAACTGCAAAGGAGACAAAAATCTTGAACAGATACAGAAGGGAGATGATGGAAATGCAGCATTCACCAGCGCATGTCTGACATTCAACTAATATCTCAATCTTCTACACCTAAATCTTAGTAATTAAAAGATGACAATGCACACGGAAAAAGTGGTGTGAACGAAAATCAAGAGCATGCTATTGCCAAACTATCTTTCCTCTTCAGCCCTTCAAAATGCTGATTACTCAGATGTATAGAACAGGTGCACATTGGAGATGGAACAAGTAACTAGAGCTATGGTATCCTTTGAACCTGTTAACTACTGTGTATCAGCAACATTTTTAGTTACACATTTTATAATGAATGCCTCCATTGACAAACTGACAGAACTATTGTTTAAAGATTGACTTTCTTCTTTTCTGAAGATTTATTATTGTTAACTTTATAATATATTCCTGTAAGCAAACTACTTGCTACCTTCTTTACCCCCATTTAGGTCCTCAGTCTTTCATTTCAAAGGCGGGGGTGGGGGAGTGGAGGCTTTGTCCTCTTCTTTCCTTTCTCTTTATTATTTTTATTCATTTTATTATTCAGACTAAAATAGTCTCAAGTTTGTATTTATTTCTTTTTCTAGTTTCACCCTTTTTGGTTTCCTACTGATGATCAGGACTTTATCTTCAGAATTTTGATTTCTGTAAGGGTACTTATCTGTCTGTCTGAGGTAGGCACATGTGCAAGACAGTCATATATCAGGAGGCAGTATAGAACATAACATGCAATATACACCTCAGAAAGGCTTATTAATGAAAATTTTGTACTAAAAGTAACACAGATCAAGACAATAGTTAAAATATGTGAAATAGTGATACAGAAGGCACTTATCTCCCTTTGATGAAGATAAGTCAAATGGGTCACATGATGAACTGCTTAGTGGCATCACTCCAGTGACAAAAACAGTCAAATACAGTTCATTTTACAGCAACGAAACCAAAAGATATATATACAGCTCACAGTCCTCAATTTGGGAAAACCCAAGATTCACTGTTTTCCCATTTGTGGAATATTTCCCCTCATCTGAGACATAGATGAATCTGGAGTCTTAAACATGGCATCTCAAAGACACAGGATTATATGTAAGACCCCCTTCCTTTTTTGTTTCTCCTTACACTATGCTTTTCCATGTAGATATATGTGATATATTATTCTCCACGTGGGACACTTGTATATAAATAAATATATATATATATATATATATATATATATTAAAGACATTTTTTTATGTTTAACGTTCTTTTTATAGATACAAGTATTTAAGTAAATGCTCTGTTTATAATAAACAGTATTAAATAAAATTTACCGGCCTGAATGTCCAAGAAATTTTCATAGAAAATATTCGTCCTTTGACAGGATTCGAACATGCATCCTGTACGGAACCGTCATTTACGCTGACGTGCCTTGACCGCTTGGCCACAAAGGATCGTTTGGTTGGCAAGGTTGAATTTATAAGTTGAAGTTTATAAGCAGTAAATTCAACCTTGCCAACCGAACGATCCTTTGTGGCCGAGCGGTCAAGGCACGTCAGCATAATTGTCCATTTCTTAATGTATATATATATATATATATAATTTTGTGCCTGTCTTCATGATATAAACGTCTCTCTTGGCAAACAAAGCATGTTTGTCATTCTTTTTTCTTTCAGCCATTCTGTTCCCTCTATGAACTACAGCATTATATCCCAGATATAGTAATGCCTGTAATGGGGAAAATACAAATATGAGAATAAATCTTTCTACCATAGTTCTATCCCATTACAATAAAGATACATTATCTCAGAACTTCAAAAAACATTATCATTTGTTATTATTATTAGTTTTTCAATATTTTTGGCACATTCTTATTACTATCTCATTAATATTGTATTAATTGTTTCATAACTTATGTTATTATTACTATCTCATTAATATTGTATTAATTGTTTCATAACTTATGTTATTATTGTCATCATTGATATTACTCTATGCTTTCATTAAATTTTTCCAGATATTCAGAAACTGTTCTACTTGAAAATACACCATGAGGTGGAGAGGCCCAATTCATATATGTTTTTATCTTCCAATATTTATAAACAGTGACAGCTGCCCTCCCAGCATGGTCACAGCAGCTCAAGGGCCACTTTAGAGGAAACTGTTGCAGAATTTAATCAAATGCGATAACGTTATGATTTGTTTGTAGATTTGATAAGTTGTGACAAAAACAGAGAAAAGAAGTTGGGAAATCAGAAATACTTCATGCTGATATCAAACCTTAAAGTTTGATGCCAAATCGGATCTCACTCTCTCAAACTAATAACTGTTTTTAGCTTTCAGGCTTGACTGTTCATATTGATTATAAAGTAATCTTCTAAATAAAAATGCTGGCAATTTTTCTCCATT
>OZ010579.1:59160563-59320563 GCA_963932145.1 Acanthosepion lycidas | reverse complement strand
TCACTATGCATTTGCTATTGAAATGTTTTTTTTAAAAACTGATGAATCTGTTATTTCAACACTGAAAGGTTTTATGCTCAATTCATGCCTTATTGGAATGATGCTGTTCTGCACAGAAAATCGATACCGCTATGGGTTGAAAATTTCTGGGTTACAGGTTCAGCGCTTATAAAAAGCCACCTGAAAGATCTTAATGCACTCAAACTACAGAAAATGTCCAGGCTTTAGAAATCATCTACAACAGTGTATGATGAATAGAGGCCACCATTTGAAGGATGTCATTTTGAAAATCTAATGAATAAAAACAAAAGTGAAATAAGTTTTTAATAATAGTTACCTTGGTCTTTTTGTCAACCTTTTAAATGTGGGAGGTATTTCTGCCACATCCTGTATATACCAGTAATACATAACCCCTTTAAGACTCTCTCCATTTTGAATCTGTGGTAGTGTCCATTTATTCAAACTTCTGAAATAAGTTTCTTGTTGATTTCATCTGCAACTCTTGTATTCATTCATTTTATTGTTAAAAATTAGAATTACAGAACATGCACAAAGTTAACAAAGGTTGATTTCTTGAACAAAAAATTCTAATCACTGTCACTGTAATGAGGTCAACATTAATGTGAAATATACACTTCATATTCTGAAACTAGTCTTAAAAGTCATTCACCCATTGATTTTATAAGCTACTGTACATCTTCATCCAGAATAGCATTTCAAAGTTTATCTTTGTTGGTAAATTACCATTTGCTAATGTAAACCATTCTCTTCAGAATGCTTCATAAGTTTACAATTGGATTAAAGTTGGATGAACAAGCCAACCACATCATCAAATGATTGTCTTTGAAACTCATTTTATTAATATATTCATTAGTTTTCTTTGTCAAATATAATAAAGTATTGTCATGCATAATTCATTCTTCTTTCTGAAATGTTTGGCTTCTTGAACCATGGCTCCATGTATGTCTTCAGAAAATCAGTGAATGTCAGAGCTGTCATCTTAACACCATTGGAAACTTGCAATGGACCCATCATTTAACAAATTTAGTATCCTCCAAAATTTACCAAACTACTTCCACCTTCTTGACATCTCGATATTTCAGGGAACCATCCAAACATTGTACCATCCATCTAGCTCATCAGGAATAGCACAGTATTCATCAAAGAAAAGAATGGTTGAAAAGTTAGTCTTTGTGTATTTTGTTGCCATACTTCAGTCAGTTTTCCTTCTGGGTGTTTTTTAAAAGAACTAGAATTTTTTTTGCAAAACACTGATGCATGTTGAAATCCTCACAGTATCTATTATTGTTGAAATTATTGCTAATATTTTTTTGTCAAGATTTGCAAATTCTATGTTTCATTTAAGTTTGCAAACCAATAGATGAAAATTGAATAAGCTGTTTTGTTTGGAAATATGCATTCACAAAAACCCTACTTTATGGTTTAATATTTTTCAATTTAATTTTATAGGATTTCATGATAAACAGTATTTAAGAAAATTGTTTTTTCCTTTTTCTTTTTTAATAGCAAAGAATAAAGGATTCTTGAGCATGCAATATACAACTGGTCATGTGTAAATATTTCTTTATGGATCCAAATTCCAACTTTTTGAAGCATTTGTCCTTGTGCTTTGTTTATATTTCTCGCAAACACAGGGCAAACTGGAAACTGGATTCTTGTACAAAAACATAAAAAAAGATATGCAAAAAACAATATTGCATTTTTATTAAATAAGTATTTATTTTATTAAATAAGTATTTATTTTATTAAATAAGTATTTATTTTATTAAATAAGTATTTATTTTAATCAGTAAATCATTGTTAAAATAGTTGAACTATTTTGTATGCTAAAACTTTTCATTTTCCTCCAAAAATTAATGAAAATTTATCATAGAAAGCTACACACTCTAGTAAAACCAACTGTACTTTGTACCTCCTTACCTGTTTGTACTTCTCCTCAAAATTTGGTTTCAATCTGTCAATGTATGGCTATTTTAGAGGGTATGTTGGATGGATGGATTAACAGAAGTCCCAGAATTCTATATACAGATAATGATTTGTGTCACATTGTGACTTGATTTAAAACTTAGAATCTTTGTCAGTGACACTTTTAGGTGATGGAGCAATGAGAATGTGTCATTTTAAATAATTTTTCTCTTAATACAGGGCAGGAATAAGTGATATAAGCTTGCCCTTATCAAACCTATATCAAAGACATCCAGGACCATCAATGAATATGTTGATCAGTATTTTCAGTTTCAAGTGTTCTTTCACTGTTTGCAAGATCTTAAGTTATTAAAACTTTACCATCGTCATCATGTGTCCCATGACTGAGTGTGGTCAAATGGTCACTGTGCACCTTAACATCTGACTAGTTCCCCCTCCACATATCGAGCTTGAAATTATAAGAAGTATTTCAGATGTAGTATATCATGGGCAAGTAGACCTGTTGAAATCCATCACTCTCCAGAACATACCACAACCAATGTCCTCCAACCTGAAAGCACGTCTTGGTCATTGACATATGGCCATTTATACCATTAAGGGAAGTCTGTGTCCTGATTATTGACTTCAGTCTAGGAAGATGTATTGTAATCACCACACTAGTTGCATCTATAGCTATGGAACCCAGACTACCCCATTTTGCTAGCCACTGACCCTACAAGAATGTTCCTTCACCCTTTAACAGGACTTGATTTTAATCCTTCTGGATGTCTAGCCAGCCTTGTCGCCAGAAAAGTCTGGTGGGTGAAGCATTTTAATTGCTAAAAACCTGACCATATGACAGGTAGTACTGGGTTACATGGTATCAAGTAGTACCTGTAGAATATCCTGCCATATCCATGTCATGCATCTCTACTCAACTGTACAATCCATTTTAAAGCTTAAAACACATAATATGGCTATTAGTTTGAGACTTCAAAATACAGTATATTTTATACAATTTTTTTATATCTGCAATGAATGAACTGGCTTTCATCCTACCTGATAGATGTTAACATTATTCACTGAATAAACCTTTAGAATGCAATAAGTGTAATCATATTGTTGGTAACATTTACTTCTCTCTCTCTCTCTCTCTCTCTCTTGTTGAAACTGCTAGGTAACCATGACATATTTAGGAAGGATATTAGATATCAGCAAACTGTTTGCATATGGATAGAAAATGAATTCAGTAAATATACAAAAATAGAAAGGGGTATTTGACAAGGATGTAGCTTATTTAACCTATACAGTGAGACATTTCTGAGAGAATTAGAAGTCATACTAGGATTCATTATTGGTTGCCACAATCTTAACAGTATTAGATATGCTGATGACACAGAAAGGAAACTACAAGAATTCCTACAGAAGATAGTGAAGGGAAGCGAGAAGAAAGGATTAAACATCAATTGCAAGAAGACAGAATGTATAGTTCTTAGCAAAAAGAAGAACCCAACATGCAAATTACAAATTAGGGAAACCAAAATCAAAATTTTCAAGAATTTGAATATCTGCAGATGATGGAAATGGTGATACTGAAATCAAAGGCACATTGGGATAGCCAAATATACCTCTCAAAAGATAAGAAAAGTATTAAGAAACAGGAGAATTTTGTTATAAATAAAGAAAAGATTCTGAACTGTTGCATAATATCAGTCCTCCTATACAGCAATGAATGCTGGACAATCTCCTCAGACTTGAGGCAATGTGGTTCTACAGATGAATACTAAGAATGCTATGGACAGAGTATGCAAGAATCTTGGAAATTTTAGAGAAAATGGAAACAAAAATCAATAAAAAACCAGAAGAAAAAGAGATTTGAGGGAACAAAATGGGCTTCTGAAGGATACTGAGAATATCATTGACTGAACATGTAAGCAATGATGAAGTTTTAGTGAAAATGAAAACAAAAAGGACACTTATATCTCAGAAAGAGATAGCTGAAATTTCTAGGACATATAATGAGGAAAGAGGGCTTGGAAAATTTGATACTGACAGGACGGATTGATGACAAGAGGAAAACAGCACATAGCCTACCTAATGAGTTTGAGTAAATGGATGAACAGGGTTTATAAGAGATAGCAAAGACAAAATTTATTAAGAGTTCCAAAGGACAGAAAATTGTGAAGAACTATGATTGCCAACATCCTGAAGAGAAATGGCACATAGTATGGATGATATGACAATTATTCTATCATCATCATCATCATCATCATCATATGCATCATTTTCCCTATTATTATTACTCATCATTTATGGAATGTAATACTAATAGCGAGTGAAACGTTTTGTGTTTGTAAAATCACAGACAACTTAAATAACAGTCATCCTTATTATTTGTTTTATATTTAATTCTTTAATAAAGCTGAGTAGATGTACTTTAATTCTGATTAAATAAAAATAGATTTCAGGTATTATTTGTAAAACTATATTTCATTTCTACTTTTATTATATTAGTTATGTAATGGTAATGGAGTACACATGCTTTTGTTGTAAAAATCTGGGATAATTTTACAAAATAAGAAGAAAATAGAACATTAAAGTAAAAACTAGAGAAAACAAAACAAAAGACACAGTGAAGGAAATATGGCGAATATTATTTGTGCTTCAGAAGTGAAATGATTCAATAAAGATACATCAGGAAGGAAATATCCATAGAAAAGGAATTTGGAAAAATATAATATAGAAAAAATAAGATTCAATTAACAAAATTCAATGTAACAAAAACTACAATATCTACACTTTTTCTTCCCATACAGGCATTTATAAGTGAGCTTTTTCATATATATATATATATATATATATATATATATATATATATATATATATATATATATATATATATATATATATTTGTTATGCTTTCTGAATAAAGATCCAGTCATAAAATTTTGGAATGTATTTCTAATTTTCTTCCTGTTTCTTATTCTGAATTTTTAATTTATAATTTTCTGTTTTCATTTGAAATCATGACAATTAAGTAAAATTATATTTTATTATAATTCTAAGATTATTTTTCTTTAAATGTGATTCTTAAAATATGTTAAGCGATTAAATTGAGAATCCAGGAAGAGTTGTAGGAAATTTTTCCATCGTTAAATGAATTCAAGCCAAAAGGGTAATTATCAATTCAAGTGAATTGGAAACACTAAACCATTCAAGCATTTATATAATAATAATAAAGCATTGTTATTGCTTATTTTGGTGGAGAATTGGCTGTTGGAACAAAGCAGAGATCTTTGGCAGTTATCCATAGTGAATACTTTAATAAATTAGTTAGACTCTTCTGCAAGCCACCAGTGCCAGAGTTTGATAAAAAGCCAGGTTTTGAATTTCATGTTAAGAACACTATATGTAAGCCCCTGAGAAATTAACACTATATAATATTCTAAAAAAAACATATGCCATATGTCATCTCATGGTGTAATGAGAAGTAATTTTTCCTTAAATCCACTGATAGCAATCCACAAATATGGCTTTGTTTTTCAATATTATGTTAGTTTTTGGAGGGAAATTTTTATTGGAAACAGTTGAATGACTGATTTGTTTTTAACAGTTTATCAACCCTTTATAGGTTATTTAAAGCTGAAATACATTTTCAGCTTGTAAGAATAATTCTTTTTTGTTTTTTATGTATGAATATTTAATTAACAATTTTTCAGAGATAGCAATGTTTTTCCAGATACAAATTCTACAATGGAGGGAAAGAGTTTGATCTATACCTTTCCTAAGTTTATTTGCACAGAAGTGAATGTAACAAACCCAATTGGAATTTGAACTCAACTCTCCAATTTCGCATTTTGAACTGCTATCCATTACATCACCTGCACATCCACTTATTGATAATAAAGAAAAGAGTGCTCAAATATATATTATCAATCATTCTATATGGCAGTGAATGCTTGGGAATTTTCTCACAAATAAAGAGGAAACTTGAGCTAACAGAGATGTGGTTCTATCGAAGAATGCTGAGAATACCATGGACAGAGCATGCAAGAAACAAAGGAATTTGAAGGAAAATGGGAATCAAAAATGACACCTGTACTGAGAAAGAGAGAATTGATATTGAGGAAAGATGGCTTTGAGAATTTGACACTCACAGGATATATTGAAATCAAGAAGTGCAGAAGGAAACAATGAGTAGCTTAACTAATAAGCTTGTATAAACATATTGAAGAATAAAGAGTAGAAGGGGCAATAAAAAACAAATATTATCAAGAATTATGAAGAATATGAGGTTGTGAAGAGCCAAAAAAGAACACAAGGAATGGCTCTGTATTTAATGTAGTAATATCTAAATAAAAAGAAAAAGCTGTTAGGGTGGTGTAATGGATAACAGCTTGGAATGAGAGATTGGAGAGCTAAGTTCAAATTCCAGTCAGGTATATTAGATTCACTTATGCACAAATAACCTTGGGAAAGGTATGAATCCAGCTATGGCTTAAACAGTAGGACAAACATGCCTTGGTTGGCAACCAGTCCACTGAAGGAAGAAACAACAACTTATTGCAGGAAAATTTTATCCCTAGTCAGTCATGAATTGAAATCATGTATGGCATTCAACTACTAGTAAGATCTTTTATTGTAAGAAAACAATATTTTAAGGCATAGGAAATTGCAACCTGATCTCCTTTTTTAACTGTCTGAGTCTTGACTTTTTGAAAATTAGTCTCTGATAGAAATATTCTTTTTTAACATATGATCTTACTCTTTTATGTCCCTCATATCTAAAAGAATGATACATATATATAAGACAATGTCCCTACCAATACATAAGCCCCCCCCTCATATAAAATCAATGTCCAACAGTAATGGTTGAGTTCAATCTTTATTACTGGTTCTTTTGTTTTTTTGCTTCTTTATATAAATATAATATGATGTAATATAAGTTAAGGTATATTTATCATTGAAAATATGTTTTTGTTTCATTAATTTTCAGGTAAAATGCATTTGACTTAAATTGGAATACAAATATTTCAAGCAAAGGTAATATTTTTGAAAATCCAAGTTAGGATATAATATATAAAAACTATATTCTTTAAATGTTTTTTTTTAGTGGATAAACATGTTTGCCTGTATTTTTTAACTGTTAATTATGTCTACTGGGTTGCACAGTTAAGTGTAATAAAAAATTGTGTTAAATTGAAGATAAAATTTATTAATTCCTTACAAATAACTGTATATGTATTTATTTTCAAGAACTCAAAAATAAAAACACTTAGAACATAGGTAATGGTAAAAAATTTCATTAATTTTTGTTATAGAAATTGAGTTTTAATCAAAGGTCCTCATTCTCTTGAAACCTTTTTTTTTTTTTTCTGTGTCCAATGTGGCTGGACATTCCTGTTGAATATTGACCTCATCAACTATTTGAGGAACTTTAACAGAAGTAGTTTGCATTTTCAGATCTTTGTCTGTGAAACCACAGCTATTACAACATATTTGAAATCTTAATAGTCATGATCCAGTTACCTAAGAAATTTTATTTTTCCTTATCTTATGCTAATGATTTTACTGTGATCGCAGGCTTCTTTTAGTATTAGGTTGGTGCAAAAATAATGTCGTTTTCTCACATATGTAAGAAAACGACATTATTTTTGCACCAACCTAATACATGTATTTTTAATGTTTCTCCTTTAATTTCATTTGTTCAAAATAAATAATAGCAAATCCAAAATGAGAAAAAGTTCATGAAAACATTTAATATATTCTAATAATCTGTTCATCAGAAGGATTTTTTGGTACTACTTTGGCTTGTTATCTACAAGGAAAAAATATCTGCAATGGACAAATTTTATTTTCGAATGATATCTATATAGGTCCCACATATTATAACATAAATAAAATGTAATTAAAATATTAAAAAATTCATTTTATTTATATTTTAGTGAGAAACAGCATGTACATTGGCAAAAATGTTTACACCATACAAATTTTAATTTAGAACTATATCTATAGTAAAACATAATAACATATATATATATATATATATATATATATATATATATATATATATGCAGAGAAAATGTAATTAAAATATTAAAAATTTCTATTAGTAGAAACTGTTCTTGATGAGTATAACTTTTCCTTCCAAAGTAGATTCATGGCACATAGATAACAAGTCAAAATAGCAGTGATTTTTAAAAAATTTCAAATCCACAATTAAAATTACCTTTATATGTCAAGGTTTACAAACTGGAAACTATAAAAAGGTACTGATTGACAAACAAAATGCAAATGATTTTATTTTAAGGTAATTTGAATTACCTTAAAACAAATTCCCTTCTTGACATAAACTTGAGTTAACATATATGGCTTCATTTAAAAATGTTTTTCAGCATTTTTAAAAATAAGACAGAACCATCTTACCAAAAGATGATATATTTGACCAAATAGAAGGGTCCCTAGTGTATATACATGTTTGCTAGGTCTATTTTATATTCTAATTAATTTTTTTAAAATGTCTTTTTTTGCTTCAATCTCTGTGATAATTCTAATTATTCATTTATTTATAAGGGTATAAGACTATATTACAATGTGTCTTCTTACTGGACTAATTCAACCTATAAATTGAGGCTGAGAGAATTAGAAGTTCTACTGGAATTCATTATTGGTGGCTACAACCTTAACATCAGACATGCACAGATGATACAGTGTTGATAGCAGACACGGAAAGGAAAATACAAGAACCCCTACAAAAGATAGTGAAGAAAAGTGAGAAGAAAAACTAAACATCAATTGCAAGAAGACAGAAATTTGCAAATTACATATTGGAGATACCAAAATCAAACACGTATGACCATTTAAATATCAGGGAAGTGTTTTAACAGAAGACAAAAAGTGCGACACTGAAATCCAAAGACACATAGGCATAATGAAAATGCATTTCAAAATATAAGCAAAGTATTAAGAAACAGAAAAACTTCATTAGAAACAAAGAATGAACTATTACATGATGTCTCTCTTCCTATATGGCAGTGAATGTTGGACAATCTCCTCACGGATGAAGTTAAGAGACTTGAGGCAACTCTAGAGAAAATAGAAACAAAAAGGAAACACTTCACATCAGGAAGAGACAGCTGAAATTTATAGGGCACATAATGAGGAAAGAGGTCTTGGAAAATCTAATACTCACAATACAGATTGAAGGCAAGAGGGGCAGAGGAAAACCACACATAACCTACCTAGTGAACTTGAATAAATGGATGGTGGAATATACCATTGGCTGTATACTCATAATCTTTTCTCTTTACCATTCATTACTTCCACTTATTTTATACTCCACAACTTTGTCTCTACTTGGTTTTTCTGTGTTGTCTTTCAATTCTCCAATATTATCATTAGGGCTTTTATTATTATATTGTTCTTCATCTTCCTCATGCAAGACTTCATTTATCTCATCAGATGAATTCTTATATCCTTTATTCTTTGTGATTCCCATTCTTTGTTTTCTTGCTTCTTGTTATTTACTTTCATCAAGGGACATGGATGCACCCTGTAAGATACTCCTGCATGTCTGATCAACAAGCACTGACCTTCCTTGCCCAATACTTTGGCAGGGTCCCATCATCCTTTGTAGTTTTGTCTTCTATAATAAATATAATCACCAGTCAAAAATCTTCATCCACATAAGTTCTCACATTGGACCACAATGATGTCCGGAATTTTTACTTGCTTCAGCTTCCATAAAGCTTTTCCTTGTTGCACGTAGAGCATAGATTTACTTTAACCATGTCAAACCTCAGTGCCAGTAACTTATCAGTCAAAATTGAGGGCATGTTTACATTGAAACTGAATACAAGTTTATTAGGACAATTGGTTCTAAAGTGAATTTTTGGTACTAACATCCTAAGCCAGAGTGATTTCTGACTCACATTTCTTATATTCTAATGTTTTTTCATTGCTTCAGCTACTATCAGATTGTGGCATTCCACAGTACTATTATTAAATGGACTTTCTATGGCAATAGTACAGGTTTCAATGTTTCATTTTTCATTTATCTGTCTGTAGCTTTCATTATTAAACACTTCGCCATTGACAGTCAAAAACTGCTAAGGAGTTCAAAAGAGGATATCCATATTAAATATGTTGTGAATAATTTCTTTGCTCTCTTTGGTTTTAATTAGTCTGGAAGAAGAGTACCTAGTGTCTGTGTCAATTAGATGTAGAATCCAATATTGATTATGTTTATGCTTCTTTAAATCCAGACATACTGTGTCATTGAACTTGTTTCCAAGAGACAATCCAACCACTGTTCAAAGCAAGGGTCTTCTAAACTACAAGCAAACTGAACAAGAATCACAGACATCCTTGATTAGATCCAGAAACTCCTAATCATGAATACTTTTCCCACTTTTAACCAAATATATCAGTTTCTCATTGGATGCATGTGCAAATTGCCTACATAATTTCTCAGCCTTCTTTCTGTTCTCCACTCTAGAGCATTTCTCAAGTATTAACATGCAACACTATGTTCAGTGATTTTCCAACCTCCAAAAGCATGTTAGTCAAGGAAAGACTGTAATGTCCAGAAATAGTAGTTCTAAATTTTAAAGATTTACCTAAAATCCAACAGCACTCATTTTTAAAGTCCAACACCATTCCAGCAGTTTTTCATTGATTTTTGGCTTAATAGCAGGGGTATATTTTTTTGACAATGTTGCTTCAATATAAACTCTAACACCTTTTACACCGCTTATAGTCACAGGAAATTTAATTGCTTGTTAGTGGCTTTTATTTCAACTCCATCTCCAAAATAAAAGGTCCTGTTAGGCTTTAAAATTTTCATAGATTTTTATTTTGCTCACTTAATGTGTCAAGAAAATACATAAAAACAAATTTCTCCAGTAATTGTTCATGAACAAGCAGGGTCTAATACTTCCATAACAAGTGTTTCTCTTTCACAATATTTTTACATTTAGAGTCTGAAACTGTGACATCATTTATCAATGCTGTATCAATATTAAATAAGAAAGTCATATGTACCTGGCTTGTCTGATTCAACGGCAACATTAACATTAACATAATTTGTAGAACTAGACAATCACAAGCAAAATGCTTAATTGAGTTGCATTTCAAACACTGCATAATAATCTCACCTTGTATATCTGTAGGATTTGACTTACTTTCGTGATAACTTCTTTGTTAAGTTTTTTGTCCTGTTATTAAATTTTGTACTGAAAGTCATGTTGAACATGTGCCCTTCTAGAGCCTTTCACATTAATGCAGGTGTCCCTCAAGGCCTACTTTGTTTCTTATCTTCATCAACAATCTTCCCAATGTCATCAATTCACAACTCAGTATTTATACTGATAACATAACTATTTACTCCTGTCTTAATACTAAGTCTGATATGATTACTAAAGTAAAATTGGTAGCTGAGAAAAAAAAACAAAACACACCTTCGATCAGATGTTCACTGGGACAAGAAATGGCTTGTCAATTTTAATGCATCCAAAATGAGACTGTTCTCTTGTAGTCATCTTAGCAAACACTTTTTTTTCCTTCAATCTGTATGGCTAATACTAATCTCCAAGAAAGTAACTCATTGTGCCTTCTTGCTCTCACATTTTACATTGACATGAAATGTAATGATTATACTAAATCAATTTCTAGGTCTGCAGTTACTTATGTATGATCCCTACTTGACTTCACTGTAAATTAGGCCCAACTTGCTGATACAGACTATTACAAGTATGTTGGCACCTTTTGATGCTACTGAAATTGTGCTGCACCTTGTGCCTTTTTGAGATCGCCCTTCACTCCTTGAAATATAGATATCGAAGTTTGTTTCATCCAGGAAAAAGATTGGCAAGTTCTGGGCTTGAAATGAAGGAGTTCCTCCACAAAACTTTCTCTCTTTTCTTTATTCTTTATGTTTGCTGTTGCTGGTTCAAATCCGATGCTTTTCAGAGTGTATAAAAGCATGTCAAGTTGGCAATGTAAAATCTGCTTGGACAATTTTAAATTGAATTTATGGTAAATGGCATGAACTATATAGCTCATTAATCATTATTCTGGAGTTTTCTTCAATTGTGTCCTACATAAAATCTTTGTTCTCATTTGATACTTTTCTGAACCTTTGTCCATCACTTAAGTCTTCCATGATGACAGTGAATAATAATGCGTTGCGAATGAGAGTGAAATAATAAAATATATAAACTATTCACTTGACACAGTGTTTGTAGATAAGAAATATTAAAATGTTACTCTTTCTAATATTTCTGAAAAATAACAGTATTGAAATAGGAAAAAAGTGAATTTTATACTAATTAAAAGGCAAAAATATGAACCTTCTGCTATCAGAATAAAGTTATACATTTAATTGTCAATTTAAATCAGATATTTATAAATAGTGAATTCTTCAAAAAAGAAACTGTTTTTCAAAGTTTAAGAAAAAAGCATGGTGTTCAGGCCAAATCATAGTGAAACTGACAGCCTATATCAAATTTTGTCATTTCTCTGGGAACAAAAACTTTTTATTTCAGTTTGTGTTTTCAGTAGTTTGTTGTTGGTTTAAGCAATTCAAAGAAAAAGTAGAGATTAAGAGCATAATTAATTTGGCTTTATCTTGGTCTATTCTTTACTAAGGTCTTATTGCAATTAGTATATAATTTGGTAGAACTTTAGATCCATTACATTACATTCCATTAACATGAGTGTATGCAATGTTATATGCATTTTATTATTTGATTTAATTATCTATGTTAAAAAGTTTTAATGAAATAAACATGTGAGTCAGTTTATTTGTTTCATTGTTTAGATATAAAGTACCATATATATACTCACATTTCATATGACTTTTAAAGACTTAATTTTGAAGTTAATTTTAAGGGGGTCACATCATACACAAGATATAAAATTAGCATATGTACTGCTAGCCCTGGACATGCTGTTGACTAAATTATATGTCCATTTACTGTAGTCAAAAATACACCTGTATTTAAAATAAACATCACAATTAAACAAGTATATATGGTAGCTATTGTTATGCTGATTTATTTTGTCACAAATGTATTATTTATGATTATAGAAGTAGAAAAATTGACTCTTAAAAAGTTTTTAATCATTTCACCCCAAGTAAGACAATAAAGCCACTAAGACACAAGATTGAGTGTGAAAGAATAAGAAAAAGAAAAGCATTATTAATGAGTGAGAAGAATAAAAGAATAGGAATCAATAAAACAGTAGATAATGATTGACATTCTGATTAAATTTTGACTGGGTAGCAAAAAGCCAGAAGAGAGTTTCACAAGCTTGAATTGCAGTAGAAGAAACTATTAGCATAGAATTTATGGTTACATCTAGCAGCCATTTCAACTGTAAAATGATGAGAACCTTGATGCCAATCTAGTATTGACCTTAAATTCATAAAGTCTAGATACCATAAAGAAAATGTTTATCAGAACAATTACAAATGAAAAGTATTTACCATATCTAAAAAATCAAAATAATTCAATTTAACCATGACATTAACTTTACATACCAACATTCTTAATAAATGATTTTTCACTAATTTTACAGTATAAAATATTATGTTTGATCCTATTTTTTTTTAATGGTAAACTAAGCTAAAATTCAACGTACATTTTATAAAAATACCTTTTATAACAACAATAAATATGAGGACAATAGTCTAAATGTAAATAATGATAATTTCTCATCCGAAAAATTCAGACAAAACACAATTTAAACATAAAAATTAAATTTTATCATCAATACATTTATTGTTTTACATAATACCAATATAGAGAAAAATATTAAATTAACTTTATAGAACAAACAATAGCATTTTTAAATAAATTTTGTAGTGTAAAAACAGAATAAAAAAAAGATTTTGGAAGAAAAGTCTGTTAAAAATTAAAAATAATTATTAAAATTAACATTATTAAAAAATATTTTGTAACATTTGTAATAAAAACAAATTGTAGAAAAAATAGGATTAAATAAATTATTTCTTTAAATCAAGCAAAATTAAAATGTTACATTTCCAGATGAGAAGTGTGGCAAAAATTCAATGTATTAGGTTGGTGCAAAAGTAATGACATAATAATGTCGTTTTTTGACGTTAAAAAATATGTCAAAAAACGACATTATTACGTCATTTTTGCACCAACCTAATACTTTTTCCTTTGTTAGAAACAGGAATCCAGATTATGCAAAAATAAACGAAGTTGTTCACTAGCCTATTTGCCTTTATGAATAAAAATTTCATAGAGATGAATATTAAATTTAAGTGGGTAAATCTTAGATTAACTTCCAAGTAGCAAGACAAAGTTTCCTAAATTATATTTTTTAGTGAATTTCATGCAAAAAATGTTTTTTCTTGCAATGAAAACATAAAATAATATAGCAAGTTCAAAGATAATAAAACAAATAAATTTAATGCTTACTTCAATTAAATAAGCTACAGTTATTTCAATAATTTCTTAAACCAACTACAGCTGCAAACTACTGCAAATTCAGATTGAAACTAAAAATCTTTGCTCCCTGTGGAATTACACTTGAGATAGGCTTCCAGTTGTGGCCATGAGTTGCACTATGACATGGCCTAAAGTAAAGAATGCCATGAGAAAAAGTCCAATATTATTAGTCTGAAACTCAACAGCAACTGTTTAAAGTTAATACTAAGTTCCTAATTGAAGAATATCTAAATATCTTTTTACATGCACATTAGAGATTTTTTTGCATGCATTAACTTAGACTTGTGCTAGAAAATTACAAACAAATAGATTTACCAAATAACAAAAACCAACTCACTTGAACATTTCCAACATTAGCAACAAGTAAAATGGATAGCACATTAAACTAGAAAAGAAAGGAATCAATCAAATAATACTTAAGTTATTGAATTTCCACCTTACCTTAAACAAAAGATTTGGAAGGAGACTCACATCAATACTGGAAATAACAAAAACAGTGGATTTCAGAATTCTAATTTCTTGAAAGAACTGTTTTAATAAAAAGATTTTATAAATTTCAACTAACAGTAAATTTTTCTTTTCAATCAATGAATGTCAAATGTTTCCTATATGAAGACAGTTAATTCCATCATTATCATTGGAATTTTTTATCTGAATTTCAAAGAGCAAATGACATATGCTGAGTCTTTCAGACTATTTTCCTTGTCTTTGTTGTTTTTATGATAATGTTTTAGGGTTGCTATATATGTGATCTTCTTCAGATGCTGTATTTGATAACATTTTAAGAATTTTGAACAGGGTTCATATAGTATGTGACACTCCAGATGATGCCAGAAGAGACTTTACACTCAGCTCACACTAGACCATCAAAGAAGCCATGTGCATTAGCAGCTCTGTGCTTCACCCTACATCAGTGTCTCCCCGGTGACATGTAAGCATGTGGTCAACCCAGCTGCACCTAGGATTTTCATACATGGGATAAAACCATATGACAAGTAGAAATATAAACATCCATACTAGAGTATGGAGAGTCTCATACATCCTTACAAGAGTATAAGTACATGTATGGCATAGATCCCAAAGCCACACACCATCTGGCCAGTGGGGATTGATGAAGTCCAGAGCTGAATAAAATATAATGTTCTACATGAGAGACTGGGTCTCATGTTTTTATGATGACGTATTATACATAATGTATGATGATAATATTACACCTTGATGAATATGTACTTATTGACTCTTAACTATCACTTTTACTGTTCTTCATAGAAAGTTCCTGGACTCATAGCTATCAAGTCTTCCTAATGATATTTTTCTGCATCTCTACTAAACAAGTGAATATTGTAATATACTACAATCAAAACAGTACCTGACTCACCTCTGAAATGTGTAGAAGAATTTACTTATCTAGGCAGTAAAATCTCTAGCTGCAAAAATGATGTAAACACAGACAGTGGTAAAAGCTGGAGTGTTGTTAACAAGTTATTTCTAGTGTGGAGGTCTGGACTTCCTGCTTTAGTGTGTTGGCTATGTCTATAATTAACATAAGGTTTTTACAAAAAATATTTTACATGAATGGTGGTGAAGAGGAACACGCACAAAATAACAGAGACTAATAGATTTGAAAGATAACATAATTTAACAAAAATAAAGTTTAAGAGTTCCTTTTCCTAGAAATAAATTGAATACACAACAAAAATTGTTAATTAATGAATGTATATGAGTTGTCTGTGTAGGTACAGTTGTATGTGAAATGTTCATAGCTCTTTTTGCTTTGGTGTGAAAAGTTGATGGTACACACTTCAAAGGAGAAAAACAGGAAGAGTGAGTTACTTAAGTGTTCACCTGTTTTTATATCATCAGACTTGCATATGTTTATTAAGGTATTGCTAACAGGAAAATGAGCCTCTTTCAAGCAATAGTTACCTCTCTTCTATTGTATTGAAGCTTAGTACAGACCTTTAGATCAAAAGTGGAAAGAAGATTGAATGAAGCCCACACTCACATAGTAAGACTTTGGCTTTGAATGTCACTTGTAGAAATTGTTTGACCAATGAGCAATTGTATGTGAACCTTTGCCCAGTTACAGACATCGTCAAAGAGCATAGAGTTAGATTTGTAGGGCAATGCTGCAGAGTTAAATATTTTTAGTAAAGTTCTTTTGTGGGAACCTACACAAGGAAGAGCTAGAAGAGGATGACAAGCCAAACTGATTTGTGATGACATAAACACTAATCTCCATCTGACCTGCTGAATATGATGAAAATAGAATTGTATGGAGACAGAGAATCATGGGAATTTGTGCAAGCAGTGAAACTGGAAAAAATTCAAGGATTGAAATTGTGATTTCCAGGAAATTGGCAACAGTTTTATCCATGAGGCTATATTCCAGATGACACTCAAGCAGTACTAAGTTTTATATAGTTTATTACATTACAATCATAATAATAAAAACTACTAGATTTTTCATATTGTCATAATAATAGCAAAAATTAAGGCAATTATTAATATGGATCTGCATAATGAGGATGATATATGGCAATGCATTAAAAGGAAATTTAATTATTGATATTAAAGAAAATTTAATTGTAATTTAAAAGTTAGAAAAATTTATCACAAATTTTTCCCCAAACAATATGCTGATAAAGTATTAAATTGAATTTAATAAAAAATGTCAGAGACTGGGATGAATATTGAAAAGTTACAATTGTAAGACTGGCTCATAAAGCTATAAAAAATGACATTTTCAAAATAAAATGATAGTGAAGAAATTTTTAATAAAATAATTGAATAAAATATTTAGGTTATCATGGCTGATCATATTTATGTAACCTACTAGGATTTGAGATAAACCTTTCAAAACAGAAACAATGATCTGGAAATGGAATGAAAGCAGTGATGGCACCTAACCTAAATCCATCATAAAAATGCAGGATGTGGAATTAGTAAATATTAAGTACTTTAAATACCTCAATGTATAGATCAATTATAAGAAATTTAGTATCAGAGATTAGGAAATTGAACATAGAATAGTCAGTGCTACAAAATCAAAACATTAACATGAAAACTTGATTCATGTTCTTAAATAATCTTGTCAGACCAAAACTTTTATAAGGATGACATGCATGGCAACAAACCCCTTCAGAAACTTCTAATGTGTCAGCTATATACGACTGCTTTTAAGATGAAGAGGAGACATGAAACAACAGAAATGTGGTTCTACAGAAGGATGCTGAGAATACTGTGAACCAAGCATGTAAGTAATGACAAATTTTTGGCGATAATGGAAATAAAAAAGAAACTCTTAACATCAGGAAGAGATAGTTGAGGTTTGTAGGGCATATAATGAGGAAGGAAGGCTTGGAAAACCTGATACTCATGGGACAGATAGAGGGCAAGAGGGACATAGGAAGACAATGCATAACATACTTAGTGTGCTTATGTAAATGGATGTCAGAACAGGGCTTAGGAAAATTAACAGAAAGCCAAAGTTTATTAAGAGCTACAAGGGACAGGAAGTTGTGGAGATCCATTATTGCCTATGTCTTGAAGGGTCATGGCATATAAAGAATAAAAAGAATATATATATGTTTATTTACAATATAATGAACAGCACTTGAATTGCATAAGAAAAACTCACACTACCAAATAAGTTATTGTAAACATACATTATAAGCTGAAATTCATCTGGTATATTTATCATATGAATATATCTTTAAAATTTGACAATCATTGGTTGGATAATACTGATTTTATTATGAAAACATTGACTTGCATAATAATATCTGACCAAGTGAAGTAATTTAATCGCTGCTCAGACTGAGAGATCAACTTCCAATTTAATGCTTAATCTAATGAGATTGGCTATACTGCTTAGACAGACTTGAGGAAGACTTCTTTGGCACACGCAATACAATGGATAATTTTAAGGTCAACTCATTGCCTCAAGATTAGAGTTAATTAGGTTAGTTAACTGATTCATTTCAGACTAAGATTAAAGTAAAGCCGGTTTTGGGGACCTTCACAAATGATTATTGCATAGATGATAATCATTATAATGTGTTAGTTCACTGATTAGTTAAGAGAATAGGTTGGAGATAAAAAGTAAATGACATTGGGTAATACATTACCTTTTGATAAAATTCAGGAAGATCAATGTCTGTCATATTGGTTTTTTATACAGTGACTGCATTACCAAAAAATATTCTGCTTCTTCATGCCATGTTCCTTCATGATGTAGGCAATCATGGCTCTCCACAATTTCCTGTTCTTTGTAGCATTTCTCTTTTTGTTATCCCTCCTAATCCCTGTTCTTTCAACCATCTACACAAGCTCATTTAGTAGGTCATTTGCCGCTTTCCTTTGTCCCTAAATATGTCCTATGTCAAATTCTCCAAACCCACTTTCTTCATTATACACCATAGAATTTCAACTTTCTCTTTTTTGATTCTCAGTATAAGTGCTTTTTTTTTATTCCCATTTTTCTTCAAACTTTGTCAATACATGTTCAGTTCATCATATTCTCAGCATCTTTCTGTAGAACTTCTTTGTCTGTGAGGAGATTATCCAACGTCCACTGCACAAGTTTCTATTTAATTCCTATATTCCTTGTTGTACACATGTTCCATCCATAGTATTCTTATCATCCTTCTGTAGAATCATATTTTTATTGCCTTAAGTTTTCTGCATTTGAAATTAACCTGCTTCATTTAATTCCACACTATTTCTTTCTTACAAAACAATCCTATATTAAAACATACTGAGTATTATTTGTAGTAAGACTGAAATTCTAATACCTTCAGTCAATCTTCCAATAATTTTCAAACTTTGAAAAAACTTCTACTTTTAAGCAAACGCTCTTCAGAGAAATAAGATATATCTATGTGAAGACACAATATCTGAAACTTCTTTCAATAACATTGCTAGAAAATACTTGGCATATCAAGTTTCTGTCACAGACAAATACATTTGTAAGAGGATAGCTTTTCTCTAATGTAGACATAATTTTTTTCTTGATGCTTGTTCATTATTTTCAACACTTCGGCAAGTGGATGAATTACTTCTATTTGCTAAGTGGTACACAGTAGTAGCTTTCTGGTAGGTTTCATTCAGGGCTTTGTTTTTGGTAAATGTAATAAATTTTGCCAGATTTCATCAAAGGTATGGCAATAGCATTTTTATTCCTATTTTTAATGGAGTAGAGTCTGTATTTCTATAGGAATTTTTGAGGTTTCCAAATGTGAGAGTTTGGCAGTAAGTTTTAAGTTGATACTACTAGTTTGTTCTGTCAACATTATTACTGTTTAGTAACTGATGGACATACAGATGATGATAAGCCATATGTATGATGAAGCAGTGAAAAATTCTTAGTTCTCACACTCCACAAAATGAGTATTGTGATATTTAATCACTGAAATACTCATTTTGGGATGTGGGTTAAGCCAAGAATTTTTCAGCACTCTCATTATATCAATATAATAATAATAATAATAATAATAATAATAATACTGGAACTTTACAATACATACAGACAGAACAATCAAAGCTAATTGCCAAGACATTGTTTATCAAAGACCACAAGAACAGAATGTGCTTTATATTGACATGGTAGTCCCTGCAAATTGTAATGTATCTTTGAAGATCTTCAAAAAATCTATTGAAATACAAGGATCTTGAAATGGATATCTCAAAAATGTGCCATGTGTGGACATCAATGATTCCAACTGGATTGTTTGGAAAAAGTTTCAATAAACTCATTGAAAGAGTTCCTGGTACCCCATGCTTAAAGAAATAGAAAAATTGTATATCAACTTTTTCCTAAGATTTTTTCTATTGTTCTGCTGACACTCTTATAGAGAGAACATGCACAGAAGAATAATTAATTTAAAATCCAACTGTTTTTCACAAATTCCATCTTATCTATATATCTACATATCTCTTTCTCACTCTCTCTTTATATATATATATATATATATATATATATAGACAGAGAGAGAGAGAGAGATAGAAAGAGCAGGAGAGATACATGCATACATACATGCAAACAGATAGGCACAAAGGATTCACTTTAAAAAGTTTTATTAAATTCAACGAATAAGGTTTGGTAATTTAATTCTCTATTGTATTTTTCAATTTTTGAATCAGTTGTTGCCCATCTTGATGAAAATTGTGGACAAAGCTCATGTTAACTATATATATATATATATATATATATATATATATATATATATATATATATATATATATATATGTAATGAAAAACAAACCACTTTAAGGTACCATTACGATAATTTATTTCACCTAACTCTTTTTTTAAGGATTCAGGATCATCAGGTAAAACTTCCAACAACGAATTGAGAGGAAAAATGGGATTAGAAATTGGTGGGTAGTGTTATATATATATATATATATATATATATATATATATATATATATATATATATATATATATATATATGAATTGGGATCATATATGGATTAAAATCTGACAGAATGATAGGATAAGGAAAAAATAGAAAATGTTTACAGTTTCTTGACTGTTTTATTAAATTTTTCTATGTGTAGTTTCCATTTTTGGACAAGATGAATTGAGATCAAATATGGATTAAATATGGATTAAATATAAATTAGAATCTGACAGAATGATAGGATAAGGAAAAAATAGGAAACATTTACAGTTTCTTGACTATTTTGTTAAAATTTTGTGCATGCACTTGGTTTCTCTAAGAGAGACGTAGGTTCGAAGCCTCAAATATGCAAACTATTTAAAAAAACATGGCATGTCTATTTCAAACTTGGTTATCCACTAAAAATAATGTTTGATGTAATAAAAAAGATATAGATATATACTTAATGTCATGGTGCTTCAGGACATGGACACTCATTTCTATGAATGTTTTTGTGAAAGGTAATCAAGTGGTTTCTTATTTCTTTCTCCACAGTTTTAACTTCAGAGATTCCCTTCTCATTGACTGGTTTCTTTTCCATGCCTAAAGAGAACTTTAGCTGTTCACTGTTTAACCCATGTCCTTGGCCAGAATTTAGACACAACTCATTAACTCCATTTTCAGCGCCACTAATTGTGATATATCCATAAGTGAAATCATATGAAAATTTGGAATTGAATTCAGTAGTTTTTGTCTTCTACAAAACTTCATTCACTTTTATATCTATTAAATTTCAAGGAAGTATTTATCAAATTATTCTAAATTCTCTCTAGATAAAAAAAAAAAAAAAAAAAAAGTATACCATTCATAATTCATGAATAGAGCAATGGAAAGTATAAGGGAAAAGTTTTGATTTTGTTTGGAGACAACAAAATCAACAAGGAGAAAAAAAAATATATTGTAGGATAATTATTCTCAGGGATTAGTAGCAACCCCATAATTCTAGTACTCCTATTTCATTAGTTGTTTGAAAATTATGCATTAGTAAATCCATGATGAATATGGAATATGAAATTTAAAACAATTTCATTCCAAGCTTTGACATGAGGTAACAAAAAGCCAGTATCAATGTGTCATATATTTCTCTTATATTAGATTATCAAGGTAATTTCTTCCTCTGTGGTTGTGGATCCACTTATACATACATACATATATATATATATATATATATATATATATGTATATATATATATATATATATATATATATATATATATATATATATATATGCAATCGAAGTGTAAGGTTTTAATGCATATGTATGAAGAGTGACAAAGCTTACATGAGTTTCCAACAGATAACTTGGCTTTATTAAGTTTCAAATTAATATAAATTCTTATGGAATATTCTACTTGGCTTTTTGGGGCTTTTCCACTCACATTTGCCCTTAGTTTAGGACCCACTTTTCTATATTAATACTGATATTTCTGTTATAAACACATATAGTTACACAAGAGAAAAAATGAAAGATCAAAGTAACATTGGTGAGGCAAAAATAAAGGAAGATACAAATTGTTAAGATGAAATTCTTTGTATTACTGATTTAGATGACCACAGAGTAATATCTCTTTGTTGGCTAGGGAGAAGAGCTGGAGGATGGGGAGAATCTTTAGGGTCTGGAGTTTATGCTTCTGTCTCATTGGTTGACTGAGGTCCCTGGTGGTGATGGTGACAGTCTATCTGCTGATCCGCAACTGCTTTCAGTGTCATGAGTGGTGACCTTAAAAACAGATAGGGTGGAACATGACTCATCATATTTTGTCATTCTTTTGCTTTAGTGGCAATGTTTGTAATTGGCTCCTTTTGTATTGTATATTTTTTTTGGAGGGAATTTATTTTGTGACCTGGATGTGATGCTCAGAGGCCCTACACAGAGTGTGACTTTTTTATTTATATTTTTGCTTTCTTAGTACCCAACAATACAGCCAACAAGTTTTGGTGTAGGCTGAATCAGGAGATCTAGGTTGAAGCAGAGTATAACATTTCTATGGATGAATTGTTAATTGATGGTGGCTCTTTACTAAGAATGCAGCCTTACTGTTTCAGTTAAAATTGTCAGGTGCATCCATTTGTGATTCTGGATTATCCTTCTTCATTTGGAAACAAATTAGTGTGGCATTTATCTCCAAACCAAAACTTCTTTTCAAGTCACCTATTAACATACATATCACACAGAACTAAACATATATAAAATAAACAGTCACATAATTCGAAAATAGTAAAAAGTTGACATTAAGTAAATGATTTATCTAAATCATAGATTTTTTTAAAAATCGATTTTACTCCAAACAAGGCAGTAAAACTACTAAAACACAAGAGGTTACTGGGTATGGAAGAATTAGGAACAGAAACATTACTAATGGGTGGGAAGCTAAAAGAGTAATCAGGAAATAAAAGTATATTATCACCAAAATTATATTATCAAAGCTTTATATCATGTCTCCATATAATATAGATATTACCCGAGTATCAAAACCATGCAAAGTTGTGAACAACAAGATGTGATACTATTGGTGCCTAAGGATTAATAGAGCTCTGAGGTGAACCTCATTAACATCAGTTAGTACCCATTCTATCACATTTTCTTGTGCAACATTATAATACTATTATTCATAAGATTACCAAAACCTAACAGCAAAGGAAGAAGAGACTTGAACCAACAGAAATGTGGTTCTACAGAACGATGCTGAGGTTAGCATGGACCAAACATATGAGCAACAACAAGAAAGAAAAAAGGTATTTATCAGGAAGAAATAGTTGAAATTTCTATGGCACATAATCAGGAAAAAGAGCTTGGAAAATTTGATACTCAGGGGCAGATTGGCAAGAGGAACACAGGAAAACAATGCATGACCTACCTAGAGAGCTTGAGTAAATGGATGATGAAAAAGCTTTAAAAAGTCAAAAGAGCTACAAAAAACAAGAAATTTTACCAATGTGCTGAAGGAATATAGCACATAGAAGAAGAAGATCAGCAAATAGTGAGCTCAGTTAACCAGTAGCTTCTCAGAATCAAAATGATGATAAAATATATATGCCATAAAGTTTCCCTTGGGCCATATCTCAAAAGTTTAACCATATCTTTTCATATGGCTGTGGGCAGTGTGCCATTGACAGTAAGCAGACTACCTAAGTATGACAAAGGTATGAATAATATTCAGAAAGAATTTGAAGCTCTTCACATCCAATATTCAAAGCCTAGCTGAAGAACACAGACTGGAACAGCTAATGATGGAATTGACCAATATCACTTGGTAATGATAATGGCAATATTAACCATTTTCCTACAATGAAACATTTGACATTCATTGATCAAGCAGCCAGTACTGTTTTCTGTTGAAATTTATAAAATATTTCCTTTAAAACAATTACTTAGGAATTATTTCTCCTTTCAGTATTGATGGGGGTTCCTTTCTAACTTTTTTATTTAAAGTAGTTTGTAATGTTAACAACTTGATTATATCATTATTTTCTCTTCAAGCTACAGTGGAAACATTCTGGTTTTCCACCCCCAAAGAAGTTCAACAGGAAGCATCTGTTGGCAAGGTGATAGCTTCTGTATTTTTTTGATTTTGAAGGCATAATCATGATAGACTACCTGAAAAAAGGAAAAACTATTAATGGACAGTACTATGCATCAAGATTAAGACATCTGAAGGAAGCAATCAAGTCAAAACACAAAAGGAAGCTGAGGGCAGGTATGGTCTTGTTCCAGCACAGCTTACTTTGCAGTAGCTGAAGGTTTTGAATTACTATCCCACCCCCTTTACTTAGCTCCGTCTGACTTCTTCCTGCTTCCTAAACTCAAATCCCACCTGCATGGTCACAATTTTGGAAACAATCATGAGATCATATGTGCTATGGAGGAGATTTTGGAGAACCAGGATGCCACCTTATTCCGTGATGGAATTGTAATGCTTAAGCATTGTTGAATCAAGTGCATTGATGTCAAGGGGCATTATATTGAAAAATAGTGAAAAACTACCTTGTTTCTCCAACTCCTTCTGGATGAAGCTTAGAATGTTTTGAACAACACTTGTATATGTATATATTAGGTTGGTGCAAAAATAATGACTTAATAATGTCGTTTTTTGACGTATTTTTTAACATCAAAAAATGACATTATTACGTCATTATTTTTGCACCAACCTAATATGAATATAATAATACTCTATATCACCCAATGCAAGCAAAGACTCAAAGCCTAAAAGCTATTTTTATATAAAATAAACAGCTCACATTAAATAAAATATCATTCACCACAGGAGATGGTATCTTGAAGTGCATATGATATAATTAATATATGCGTATATTATATTAGCATAAAATACAAATAAATAACTAAAATAATAAAAAATAAATAAAATGAAATAAAATAAACAAATAAATAAACAAATTTCATTCTTTTTGTGTGATCACATTTCCAATAACCATTATGCATAACATCATTCAAACTTCAAACTTCCCAAAGAATACCAGGATGTAGGCAAAGGAATTCTAACTACCACATGGACAACACATTGGTTCATGATAATGACTGCAATGGTCTAAAGTACATGAACACAATATGAACTTCAATTATTCTAAATTTATTTATAATTTATTTCTATATAAGTTATAAAAATTGTTATTGTACACAAAAATTTGTTGCAAAAAATCATGTAAAAAAATCACACAAAAACAATTGCAGTAATGAAAACTTGTGAATCCCAAATTTCAGGATTATGGGTCAGGATCTGGCCTGGAATGTTTTTAATTTGCTCACAGAGTCAGCCTGATTCCAAAAAGGTATGATATGTTGTGCTACAGCCTCTTGAACATGATCTATTGAAAGTTAAAGTTCCTTTAATTGTTTTTATCAGTAGGATAAAAACAATTAAAGGAACAAAACTGATGGCAAAATCTGAAAATAATGGCAATAATGAAAATTTTTGCATCTAAAATTTCAGGATTGCAGATCCTGAATTTTTTAATTTGCTTACCGTGTTGGCCTGATTTCAAAATAGTATGATCTGTTTGGTTATGGCCTCGAGGAGTAAAGTTGAAAAAATGTGACACAGTGACATACTGACATTCGAAATTTATTATATAGCTATACATATATATATATATATGTGTGTTTCTGTGTGTTTATATGCATATATATATATATATATATATATATATATATATATATATATATATATATATATATATATATATATATATATATAATGTACCAAGTGTAACAGCAAAATTGTCCAATTATTAGATTAACCTTTGACCCGTTGTATTTTAGAAATGATTAAAGATATCTTCCTGGAATTCTCCAAGGTTTTCATAACACTACTGGACTCTTCATTGAGCAATAACAATGTATAATTACTCTCCAAGCTTAACAGGAGAATCGTGATGAAATCTGTAATAAACTAAAATGACATGTTCATCATTAATTAATCATAGCTAAAGATCAGAAACTCATGAAGGATTGAAATAAAGTTCAAATATATATATATATTCAAGATGATCTTCACCCTCTCTAACTTAACTTTCTATCCTGGTGTAACAAGGTACCTCACAGGTTTTATGTACAATTTTATTTTCAAGTCTTTTTCACTGCAATTTGGACTGTCATAGCTGAAACTCCTCTCTCACATGCCAAACATCTTATGGACTGAGTTGGATCTTTTCTAATTGATCTCTTTAGCTCTAAGTTGAAATGATGATCCCTCTTCTTGTTGTGACCGCCTGATCCAGTTTTACTCTCTACTGTTCCCTCTTTTTTAAACTTATTTACCTTTCTCTTGTTGGTTCTTGAATGGAGTTTGAAAATAGAAGCCAGAATATGAATGTTGCTACCATTACTGAAGGCCTGAATAATTTTTCCTCTCAACATTGCTCAGTTGAGAAGACAATGGGGTTGACCCAAAACAATTTTAACCTGTTCTCTTTCTAGCTGAATAACTCAAAGGGTTTTCCAGTGATTCTTATGACAAATGGTATCATGATGGTTAAATGTCTT
This sequence comes from Acanthosepion lycidas, assembly GCA_963932145.1. Taxonomy (NCBI): domain Eukaryota; kingdom Metazoa; phylum Mollusca; class Cephalopoda; order Sepiida; family Sepiidae; genus Acanthosepion; species Acanthosepion lycidas. The sequence goes on along the minus strand of OZ010579.1, from coordinate 59,293,711 downwards.
ATCTGAAAACCTGAAAAAAATCAATAAGTTTAGGGATTTTGGGATATTAAACATTTTGTGGAATGGACGATTATCCCATGTTGTTACATGATTTGAACAATTTTGCTGTTACACCTGCTATATGCATAAATTCTGATCAAGCACAAACATGCACATCTCTCTGTGTGTGTGTGTGTGTGTGTGTGTGTGTGAGTTTGTGTGTGTGTGAATGCACTCTGACATATCAAATTACAGGATTGTTTATTATATCTGACAAGAGAGACAATCACTTTCTCCCCACCACAAAGAAAAGAAGGAAGCATGTCAATTTACTCAATTCTTGAATCAAAATCATTTCCCTTCATTTTAGGATAGTTAATCAGTGTTCATGCCTTTGTGTTCTTCCCAACAAATAATGGAATGGATTATTAACTAATTACTGAACCTTTTTCCCCAGTGTCCATGGTGAGAGATAATAATGATACTGCTGTCAGGCTGGTCAGTAAGTGAAAAAGATATATCGAGATTAAATTGTCAAGTTTCGAGAAGACACTGTAAAGTCGCTCCTAGCCTGCCAACTGATATTGTGTGTACAATCCTGTGCTGACAGCTTCATTCAGGAATCTGTGAAAAATTTCTCATTTCTCATGATGTGTCCCAGAAATTTCCACTGTCACTTTCTGATTCTAAGTTTATGTGTCCTTTTTGTTTACATTTTTCTTAAATCTTACTTACATGCTACATGCATATTTTCAGCATCCTCCTGTAGAACCAAATCTCATTTGCCTCAAGTCTCTTTTTCATCTGTGAGGAAATTTCACAAATGCCATATAGGAGGACTGATATTGCATAGCACTTCAGCATTCTTTCTTTATTTCTAACAAAATTTTCCTGTTTCTTAAAACTTTGTTTAGCTTTTAGAAAGCATCTTTTGTTCTTACAATTTGCTTTTTGATTTCTGTATCACATTTTCTGTTGTCTGTTAAAACACTTCCCAAATAAAAAGTCCCTACATACGATTGTAAATTGTTACCTTAATACACATCATAAATGGAATAAAAACATCTGAACAAAATGAAAATTGTGTTATAATCTTTAATAATTGAATTGTTTTGAATGAAGCAAGAAACTACATGTTAAAAACACTGATGAAATTTTTCAATTTAAACAGGCAATGAGGTTGACAGTTATTGCAAATCTGAATAGAGCTCAAAGATTAAACAAAACATAAAAAAATGAATTACATTTTGAATAGATTTTTTATTGATAATATAAATTAAAACTGTTTTACTTACCCTATCAAAGTACAGCATGCTGACTATTTATGTAGAACAATTAATCAGATAGTAAATATGTTCAACTGAAAAAACATAATTTCTAATTTCTTTTCGATTTAACATTTTTCAAGACATCAATAATAAAATTTGCATAAATATCAGGTCATCCCATAAGTTCTGTCCAAATTTTAACTTTTTGTTAAAATGAACTAAATTTAAAGAGTATTTTATAATGTCTAATGGAGCTGAACTTTATTTTTATGTTTAGATACATTTAAACTGATCAAATTTTATTTCAGAGAACAATAAAATTAAATTTTGTTTGATTAAAACCTTGCTAACATGGAAGAACCCAAGAATCATTTAAGGCACATAATGCTTTATGAGTTCAAGAAAGGAAACTCAGCAGCTGAAGCAGCTAGAAACATTCACTCAGTTTATGGAGAGGAATGTGTGAATGAAAGAACTTGCAGAAGATGGTTTGCAAAATTCAGAGGTGGAGATTTCACCCTTGAAGATGAAGATCGAACCGGACATCCAGTTGAGTTTGATGAAAAGCTTCTTGAAGCAGCCCTTGAAGAAAATCCTGCTGAGGAGTTGAGGAATTGGTAGTGGTTCTCAGTTCAAATCATACAACTGTTCATCATCATCTTCAAGAATTTGGAAAAGTTCCTAAACTTGGAAAATGGGTGCCTCATGAATTGTCTGAAAACAACCTCAAATCCCGAGTTGACATCTCCATTCTCGCCAACTTGTTTCACTTTTTTGGGATAGACTTGTGACTGGTGACAAAAAATGGATCTTTTATCGAAATGTTAAGTAGACAGTGGCTTAGTAAAGGGGAAGGATCCCAGCCACAACCGAGAAGGGAACTTCATGGGCAAAAGTTTCTTCTTTCAATCTGGTGGGATTGCCAAGGAATAACCCACTTTGAATTCTTACCACCTAATGCAACAATTAATGCTCAAATATACTGTCAGCAATTAGAGCATTTGAACCAAGCTTTGAGAAAAAAAAGACCTGCTCTAGTGAATCGAAAAGGGGTGATGTTTCATCAGGACACATTACAAAAGATCGAAGAACTTGGTTGGGAGAAAATTCCTCATCCACCTTATTCTCCCGATCTTGCTCTTTCAGACTACCATTTGTTTCATAGCTTACAGAATCATTTGGAAGAAAGAGCTTTTATAACATAGGAAGAGGTTAAAACTGACATTTGTGAGTTCTTTGAATCAAAGGCAAAAGAATTTTACAGTAATGGAATTAGTAAGCTTGTTAATAGATGGAAGGAAGTCATAGATAATCAGGGAAAATACATTGTTGAGTGAATCTGTAATTAAATGTAACATTTGGTCACTTGTTTTCTTTATTCAAAATTTGGACAGAACTTATGGGATGACCTGACAGTACAAAAAATTCTTACTTAAAAATATGTGGTTTGATTTGTTTTCCTTGTATTAAAATTACAAAAGAACATATTATAAATGAACAAATTTATTGTTCATGTGATAACCGAAATATGCAGAATAACCATTTATTATAAAACATTACTGACATTGTCTCTTTAAAATATGAGAGGAAGCTGGAAAGTTCTCAGCCTAACCAAGAAAGGACTCTAAAAACATTCTTTTGAATATTTGGTAATTTGAGCAGATTTTAGGAAGTGGGTCATACTAAGAATCACCCACACATGATCAAATAAAATCTCATCATGATTGATTTGTTAAGTAGGTGACATTTTGATCATATCAGCCTGGGGAGTGCCTGAAAAGTATACCATGTGTTAACCCATGCCTTGTAAATGAAACTGGGTTGGTGAAACTGTTTGGAAACCAATGCTGATTGTGCTAACAATACAATGCTAGTGGAATATGTACAGATTCTCCTGGGTTAAACCCTCAAGCCAAAGCTTGACCAACATGTCTAACCTGAATGTATGCAGTGGTACCCTCATTGAATTGTTGGAGTTCTGGTTAGTTATGTTCTGGACTTAATATCTAAATGCTTATAATGTTGCTTTCTCTTGGCCACTGATGACAACATCTCTGGCAGAGGCTACCAACTTATCCCTGACCTTAAACACAAAGGAACTGACCACTTTCAAGAAGCTGTGTCTCCAAGAACTTTTCAGTTGTCTCCATATTCTTATTGATTGAATTAAACAGTATTGTGTCTGATGAATAGCAATAACTTTTGAAAAAAGTTATCTTATCATTTTTTTTATATTTTATGTAAAAAACAATGCATTTTGTTAAAGTTTAATCAGGTCCTGCATTCAGCATGATGCAGTTCGTTCAATTTAAATGATTTTTATTCATTTATTCTTATTATGAATGTAATAGATATATGTATATAAGAATGCACGTGTATGAATTAAACTATCTAATAAAGAAAAAAATAGCAATCTAATTTAATTTAATTGGAGCTTTAATGAATAATTAATGAATAGGATGCCATGTTTTACACTTTATCCTTCATCTAATCCTTAATCTATATAATACTTAAAGTCTGTGAATTGTGCATATGTTGGGTGCATAATGATTTAAGTTTCTTTCCACTTCTCTCTTTCCACCTCTCTCTCTTTCCACCTCTCTCTTTCCACCTCTCTCTCTCTCTCTCCACCTCTCTCTTTCCACCTCTCTCTCTTTCCACCTCTCTCTTTCCACCTCTCTCTCTTTCCACCTCTCTCTTTCCACCACTTTGTAATTGTGTGCTTATTTATATTTCAACATTCTTTAAACAAACAATATTTAAAATATTTTTGCCATATTTAAAAAGTATTTTCAAGTGAATATAATTTTAAAATATTTTTTGGCATATTAAAAAATATTTTTAAGTGTATCTGATTTAAAAAATATTTTAAGTGAATAAGATTTAAAAATTCAAGTTGTTTATACAGTAAGTATTTTTATTTCAACTTTCTTCAAACAGACAATTTTTTTAATGTTGAAATCAACTTTAATGTTTTACAACCTGAACCGTGATCCAACGGGTCATGGGTAGTCTAGTATTCTATAAAAGTATAACTTACTTTCAGAGCAACAGTTTTACTATGATTCTAATTTCTTTTCTAATATATATGTACTAGTCTGCTCATACTTTCAACAAATTATAGCAATATTTAAGTATTCTGAGAATTTCAGCGTACTTATAAACTATCTAAAAACTTTCTTTCTTATGTCCAATACTTTACTTCCTGAATATTTAACTCAACAAATAAAATTCTATTCAGCATTGAATAATTATTATTTCTACATTAGCAGAAAAGACTACTAAACAGATATGGACAATTCCACCCACCCAATACATATATATATATATATATATATATATATATATATATAGGGATACCATTGCATTTTGAAAGATTTGAATGATAATTAAATCCATCACTCTGACAGCTGGAGTAGAATTTTAAACAATGTTTTCCTTCTGAAACATAATGTAATGCACTTTAATTGTTGAAATTTCAAACTTCAAGATAATTTAGTTTGTAGGCATTTCTTCTTACTGTGTATGTTTGTGTGGATGTGTGTGTTTATGTGTGTGCATGAGCATATGTGTGTCTGCATGTGTGCTTGAAGTAACAAAAATGAAGGTTTTACCAATGATAATGATAAAAGTGTTTCATTTACCTTAGGCAATCTATATGATTTGCATATGTAAGCATAATACTTGACTACACTGAGGCTATAAGTAATAAATTTGGAAATATCTTCTCTGAGGCAAACGTGATATATAATTCTTTTAATGGAAAAGCAGTCATATGCTATAAGTAATGCTGGGAAACTCACTGGAAAAGAGGAAAGAAAAAGAAAAATGAAGGGAAAGGAAATAGGAAGGAGGAATAGAAAGAGAAAGTAAAGGATTGAGGAAGAAACATGGAAGTGGAAAGGATGAAAGAATAATAAAGATGTGGACGGATGATAAAAAGAAAAATAGAAGGAGGAAAAAGATAAAGAAATGTATTTAAGAAGAATCATGGAAGTGGAAAACAAGAAAGAAGAAAAATGTGGGAGGAGGAAAAAGATAAAGAAAAGGAGGAAAAAATAAAGAAAAGTATTGAAAAAGACAAAGAAAAGGAGGAAAAAGACAAAGAAAAGGAGGAAAAAGATAAAGAAAAGGAGGAAAAAGATAAAGAAAAGGAGGAAAAAGATAAAGAAAAGGAGGAAAAAGATAAAGAAAAGGAGGAAAAAGATAAAGAAAAGGAGGAAAAAGACAAAGAAAAGGAGGAAAAAGATAAAGAAAAGGAGGAAAAAGATAAAGAAAAGGAGGAAAAAGACAAAGAAAAGGAGGAAAAAGATAAAGAAAAGGAGGAAAAAGATAAAGAAAAGGAGGAAAAAGATAAAGAAAAGGAGGAAAAATATAAAGAAAAAGAGGAAAAAGATAAAGAAAAGTATTGAAAAAGACAAAGAAAAGGTGGAAAAAGACAAAGAAAAGGAGAAAAAAGATAAAGAAAAGGAGGAAAAAGATAAAGAAAAGGAGGAAAAAGATAAAGAAAAGGAGGAAAAAGACAAAGAAAAGGAGGAAAAAGATAAAGAAAAGGAGGAAAAAGATAAAGAAAAGGAGGAAAAAGATAAAGAAAAGGAGGAAAAAGATAAAGAAAAGTATTGAAGAAGATAAAGAAAAGGAGGAAAAAAGATAAAGAAAAGGAGGAAAAAGACAAAGAAAAGGAGAAAAAGATAAAGAAAAGGAGAAAAAAGATAAAGAAAAGTATTGAAAAAGACAAAGAAAAGGAGGAAAAAGACAAAGAAAAGGAGAAAAAGATAAAGAAAAGGAGGAAAAAGACAAAGAAAAGGAGAAAAAGATAAAGAAAAGGAGGAAAAAGATAAAGAAAAGGAGGAAAAAGACAAAGAAAAGGAGGAAAAAAGATAAAGAAAAGGAGGAAAAAGATAAAGAAAAGGAGGAAAAAAGATAAAAAGGAGGAAAAAGACAAAGAAAAGGAGGAAAAAAGATAAAGAAAAGGAGGAAAAACACAAAGAAAAGGAGGAAAAATGATAAAGAAAAGGAGGAAAAAGATAAGGAAAAGGAGGAAAAATGATAAAGAAAAGGAGGAAAAAGATAAAGAAAAGTATTGAAAAAGACAAAGAAAAGGAGGAAAAAGATAAAGAAAAGGAGAAAAAGATAAAGAAAAGGAGGAAAAAGATAAGGAAAAGGAGGAAAAATGATAAAGAAATGGAGGAAAAAGATAAAGAAAAGTATTGAAAAAGAAACTTGAAAGAAAGAGAAGAAAATAGATACAAGTATTGGTTTTATGTAAATAAATATATTGGACAAGGAAAATATTACTTAGTTAACAATTTCTTGAGTGCACCATAAAAATGGCAAAGGATGTTAAATTACCATTAGCATTCAATCAGTTCTTAGAACTTTACAAATTAACAAGCTATTACACTATATCAAAAATATTTTTTATTAAGAGCTCAAGAGCTCCTAAATATTTTTGAAGCTTAAGTAATATTCTTAAATAGCCAATATCTCGATTTTCATATGGATGTCATAGATGGCATCCTACTCATTCAGAAATATCTAAACTATCATTTAAATACAACTGTTTTCTTAGATAAATGATTAAAAATATTCAAGCAAATGAATCCTTTAGATCTTAAAGAAGACAATTCTTCATCAGAATTGAATTGAAATGCTCTACAAAGCCACAAATGAAAAGCTTTACCAAATAGTAAAAAAAAACACATTGTAAATTATAAATGGAAGGTCTCATTAGATAATGAGAGACTTCCACAGTAAGTTGCCTTGTTCAGTGTTTTATAAACAGATGAGTGGCCAGGGGTCAGATATATTTCTGTATTTGTATTTTGTTGGCATGAGAATAAAGTAATTGAGAATTACTACTACCATTATTTTACATGGTGCTGTGAACAGGATCTGGTTAATATGTGGAACTATTTAACAAAATAAGACATGGCATCTGCACCAGGTGGAACCCTCAATTTGATTGCTTAACAAATGATAGAACTACAAAGAGAAACTATTACACTTTGGAGGGACAGAACCCATAACAAATGTCCAATGCAAAAAACAGACTGTTTTGTCAATGAACCCAATGCAACAGTCAACGGCTGGGCATTATTTGTTGACACTTGGACTCAGTATAAAGAGATGTGTAAACTTATCAAAAAAGTTGAAATACACAATGGATTGAGAACGACATGCTTGCCCTAAATGAAAATGCTCCCTTTCAAACTTACAGGGGATGAAACCTTATATTTGGTAACAGATGAAAGGCTTTTGTCACACATCCAATTCGTTGTGGTAAAGTGCTTGCACAACAAAGTTCATTGGCAGACATTTCATTCCACACATCAGGCAGAAAGTGAGTCAATCAGTGAGCTCAAACCAAACTTTGCTCATTCACAGTTGATTGTCTGAACACAAAAAACTGTGGTCAGTAAGTCAACTGTGACATGATAGCTGGGCAGATGATTGCGGGACTTGCCAATGAGGAACCCCAGAGTTGAGTTTTGGCCAAGGCTGCTGCACTCGAGTAAAAGTTCAACCAAATCGTCAACTTGAAAATGATGGACAAGTCAGCTGCATGGTTACTAAATGATGTTAGCCCATCAACTTCATCCTACCTACAAATATCTAACCACAAGCACCGTGCACTTTGATGCACTGAAAAAATATTGTACCTGCTTATTTGCCAAATAAGTATCCTTGTGTGGGTTGTGGAAAGACATCGTAGGAGAGATTGCCCAGCAGCTATACTTGTATGTCAAAATTATGGGATTAGGGGTAGTATAAGAAGAGAAAATCTTCTAAAATTGAAGCTGAAACCATGAACAGATCAACAAGGTGCTAGACAGGGTGTGAATCATTCACTTTCTTAAACACTTATCTGAAAGTTCACCACACCTACATCATCTGCTATGGATATAAGAATTGGCTTGATAGGACACAACAGGTAGTGTATGTGTCAAGCAACACATCTAGTTTTTACTTGTCAGCATCTGCCTTGAAACATCTACATCTGTTGCCATCTGATTTCCCACCACAGACATCATAGCTCAATATCTACACCTGAAGCACCAATTAAAATAACTTGTTAGTGTTTTAAGAAGAGAGTTGACTAGGCAGGAGTTATTTATTATACTACTGTAATCCAACTTAGTACAGTTGATTTCATCTTGATACCTTTTTTTCCAGGATCTAAACAACAAAATTTGGAATGAGAAAAATCATGAGAAGATTTTTGAATTGTCTATCACAGCTGGAACGAAGAAGTGATGACGCAATCACCCAGAAGTAATAAGGAGAAGTGATTAAGACTTTAGTGATTGGAGAGGAAGTAGTATTATCAAGGTAAAAACTCAATTTTGAAATAAATAGAAAAGGATAAGCAAAAATAAACTCAAAATTGGAATTGATCCTTAATACAGATGATTTGTTTACATCAAGTATCAGAATAACAAATCACGCCCATCTGCTAAGGTAAGCAAGGCACAAACCAAGTACAGTACCTTTTCAAGAGAATTGTTAATAATCTACCTTTCAATAGAGCATTTTCAGCACCTCCTTGAAGGCAGAGATTTCACTATATATACAGTCCACAAACCATCGATCTATGCATTGTATATACATATTAACAAATTTAGTCCATGAGAAATGAAACACCTGGATTATATCTCCCAATTTTCTTCAGGCATCAGACATGTGTCAGGTCAAGAAAACATAGTGGCAGACACACTGTCACACACCATAATTGCCTCTTTAGATTCAAGTTCTTTGAACTACAAATTAATTGCAATAGAACAAACTATGAATGACTCACTAGAAGAAGTCAAATAAAGCATATCGCTAAAGGTAGTTAAAGGTACCAATCCCATTCAGTGCTAACAAATTCCATTTTGACATTTCAGAAACACAACCATGGCTCTACATACCAAGAATATTGAGACAACAAATATTTGAACACTTCCATGAATTGTCTCATCCAAGTAAACTTGCAACTGCTGATTACTGAACATTTGTCTGACCAAACATCTCAGTTGGCATAAGAAACTGGGCAAAAACTTGTTTATCATGATAGAAAAACAGGCACATTCAGCACACCTGATGCAAGATTCATTAAAATACACATCAATATTGTCGGACCTTTACCTTGTTCTCAGGGACATACATATGTTCTAATTATCATCGATAGGTTTACCTGCTGGCCTGTCACAATAGTCATCAAAGATATTTCAGCTGTAACAATTACCAGAATTATCCTTACTGACTGGATATCAGTTTTTGGAGTATCTTCAATGCTCACAACAGACAGAGGAAATCTGTTTCAGTCTACCCTATTTAAAAAAATTAATTACTTAATTGGAACCCATGACTACAGTCTATAGCTCTCATGCAAATGGATGGTGGAACATTTCCACAGGCAGCTGAAAGCAGCACTGGCTATAAAACCAAACAAAATTGATTGTGTAGGAAATTTATCATTGGTAGTCTTATCCATCAAGAGATGGACATGGGCTGTACACCAGCTTATATGGATTTTGGCACATCATTAATCTTACCTGATCAATATTGTGAAGACAAGTCAGAGATTTTACCCACAACAACATTTGTACAGGGCTTAGAAAATAGAATGTCAACATTACCCTTTGCAACTAAACGGAAAACCCATTTTAAAAAATATATCTGCCAAGTAATTTTTACACCTGAAAATATATATTTATGATAGTGTAAAAAGCCTTTCAGTCCAAACAACATAGGGCCATACCAAGTTATCAGCAAAATGGACAAGTACCTCACCAGTGAAAAAATGGAAAACAAGATAAAATTGATATCAATAGGAGTAAACCATCTGATAAGCTATTCTTCTAACAAACTGAAAAGCATGATCATTCATGCTTAAAATCTAGACAAAAAATGGATGGACATACATCCAATAAAGCAAATGATACTCCATCAGAAACAACAACAACAATAATAAATATTATAACAATGTCTGGAAGACAAGTACATTGTCCACATAACAAAACATATTTTAGATATTAAAGCATTATTTTTACATGTCACTAGAAATAAATTTCTAATTATGTGGCTTTTGTCATGTCCATAAAAAATGCACAAATAAAAAATTAATCATATTCTCACATTGTCCTGTTCATAAAACTAAATAAATAAAATTAATTATAATGTCAAAAATAATTATAACAATTATAATTATCATTAATTCACTCTTTCTAAACCAATGAGAATCAATTCCACTGTTCTCCTCTACACACACACAAACACATGACACTCTCACTATCAGATAGGCAGTCAACACGTGAATCAACGAAAATTTTGGCTCCGTTTCCTTTTCAGGCCACAAAGTTAACATTCATATCTTAACCTTTGACAAAAATTTGAGGGAAAACAACTTTAGAGATTCTTTTATTTCCCAACTAAATTATCTGGACACACATTATATAAAAAACATACAAGAAAGACAGAATACAATTTACTCCATTCTTTATTTTATCATTTTCTTGGATTCCAATTCATATTTGCCCTCAACTTACAATTTACTCACTATTACTTTCTCTCGTGTCTCCAACACCACATAACAACCAGATAATAAATAGTACACATTTTGTTGTTTCTATGTCTTGCAGTTTACATTTTTTATGAGTATTTCTGTATATATAAATGTTAGAGTAATTATAATTATTTACTCAGAGTTATAAGTGAGTCACAATAGCCATCAAAGATATTTCAGCTGCAACAATTACCAGAACTATCTTTACTGACTGGATATCAGTTTTTGGAGTATCTTCAATGATCACAACAGCTTTAATCCATATTTTCAACTCATAAACTTAGATAGAGACCAATGTTTAAAATCAGCTCTAGAAATTTTTTATAATGCTTAAAATCATAATCTTTCCTATTATTATTACGATTATTTTTTAAATTGCTTATAATATATATATATATGTGTGTGTGTGTATGTGTGCATATATATATATATATATATATATATATATATATATATATATATATATATATATATATATATATATATATATATATATATATATCATGTACATATATATATGTACATATATATATATATATATATATATATGTCGCACATTATGAAATGGACAAAGTCTGACAATTATTTTAAGACATTTTTTATATTTATATACATGTGTATATATATATATATATATATATATATATATATATATATATACATATATATATATATATATATATTTATATATGTGTGTATATATATATTATGTACATGTGTATATACATATATGCATGTATAGACATATATGTGTATACATATATGTGTGTGTGTGTACATATATATATATATATATATATATATATATATATATATATATATATATATATATATCATGGGAAAGTCAAAAATTATTTGCCTCCTATATGAAGATATATTAAAAGTGCAGATAATTTTTTGACTTACCCTTGTATATGTGTATATATGAATAAAGACAAAAGGAAGTTGCATTTTACCCTCTGATTGACATTATCAAGCAAAATATGAGGATTTTATTTTGCAACATTTGCCTCGATGAAGTCCATCAGAGGACAAAATGCATTGACAAAGCTAAGTTTTCCTTTGTTTTAATTATATTGTCTTTTTACAGATATATTTTTACTTATATCTGAAGTTTTACACACACACACACATATATATATAGATAGATAGATAGGTATAGATATAGATATATATACACATGCACACATAAGCATTAATCTTTTTTTAAATTTACTAATTAAACTTAGTAAGTTATATTTATGTGAATTGTACTTATATACTCATATGCATACATGAACATACATTACATACAAACACACACAAACAGGCATAAAATCGCATACATATATATATATATATATATTATGGTATAGTATCTCTTTGATCTTTTATATATTTATTGAAATATTAAATTTGATAAAGTAGAGAAAGAAAATAAACTTATTAAAAGTCTGTCTTTTTCTCAGAAATTTGGTTGTACAATGAGGAAATAATTACTTGTCTCTTCTAAGATTTATTAAGTTTTAAGAATGGTAGTACATGTGTGTATGTGTGCATGCTCGTGTATGTGTGTATCATCACATTCTACCTTTTTTGTATAAAGGATTCAGTAGAAAACCTCTTAATATATGAATTTCAGTTAAAAAAATAATTCATCATCAGATATTTTATTCTTCATTTGTATAGAAATGAACTAAAGGAATTGTTTAGATTGTAAAATTTATGCAGTTATTAATACATGAGCTTTCTTCTTCATTCTTTTGATTATTTATAAACTGGTAGGAAAATGTGTTTGTTTACAGAAATTGGTGACTATGAAGTACATGTTCTTAAACTAAGAACCCAGTTATAAAATAACTTGTAATTGTCCCTTAAATTTGACAACCCGAAACTATACTGCATTTAAATGCATACATCTGTGGACATATATACATGTATATAAATTCATGAGAAAAGATGCACATGTGGATATACTATTTATATTATTTGCTGTTAATATCACAATATTTTTTAGCTCTGGCCTTCTTGGGCATCTCTTGATCTGGGTTATCTTCTGAGAATTTTGAATTGAACTCTTCATTTAATCTAAGGAGATCACTTGTTCTCATTCTACTGTTCACATCCAGGAATATCATGTCTTGTTTATATGGAATCATACATGCAAATATTCATGGCAGTGTGTATATTACTCATGATATCAAGGGTAGGTTTTATTAAACAAATATGTCAAAACTTTCAGGTGACTCAGTATGAACAGTGGCTAGATTACTCAGAGAAAACAGAAGTGAATAATTGGTGAGTGAATGGGGCATGATAGTGAGTGCGCCATATAGATGGGACATTTCACTTCGGAAATTGTGGCGACATTTGATACCTCTTGAACAATGATGTCACATGTGTACTTAGAATATGTGATGGAAAACATTACTGTCTCCCCACCCCTCCCATGGACAGCACAGTGGTTAAGCATGTGCTTACTGATCATGACCAAAAGCATCTGGCTAAAATTTTCTGTGGTAAGACAAGTGATACTAGCTAAAGGAGGTACCAGATGCATATCCATCAAGTCCGTTGAGCATTATTAAGTTCCATGGATACAACACCTGACATCATAAACTGGAACCAGATGGTTGGTAATGTGTGGCATGTTTTTTTTAATCATTTCACACTAAGCAAGGCAATAATGCCACACAAGGAATTACTGGGAGTGAAAGAGAATTGGAAGACAATAGTGAGGAGAAAGAACAGGTTTCAGGAAGACAGAAGATGTCAATTGATGTTGCTTTTAAATTTAGAAGATTGTAGGTTGCAGGAAAGAAAGAAACCAGATAAGAGTTCCAGAGGTGGGTAGTATGAGAAAAGAAACTATTAGAATATAATTTACAATTACATTTAGCTATTTCAACAGTAAAATAATGAGACCCGGTAGCAAATCTATTTGTATGTATAAGGTACCAAAGAGGAAAGCTCATTAGATCAACTACCATGAAAATATTTATAGAAAAGACATAGGAAAGATGTAATGGAATTGGTTTAGAGAATAGGTAATTAGCATAAAGATAGCTATAACTATATCCCATGGGCAGTTTTGAATCAATGTACATAGAAAATCTGCAGCTGCTATGTTTGATAATCATAACAATGGCATTGCCTGACAGAACTCTGTTGAACTCAGAAGAACCTAGAGAATGTAAAGATTTGGATAAAGTGCTTTGAGGTACATTCCAGAATAAAGAAGTTACAAGATGATCAAACACATGGAGGACAGAAAGAAATCATGGATCTATTTATGGCCATTAAGCAGATTTTGTTAATGACTTACATAACTGAAACTGAAAACTTGACATTCAGTGAAATCAAAGAAATAATATTACCGAACAAACCAAATTCTTAGCATTGAGAGAAGAATTTGGGGAGCCTATAAGGAAATATTTAAGAAGGTTAAGAGATATCAGCAGATATTTTGAATTTCATGAACTAGAACATCAAGGAAATAAGCACAGAGGATGAATTAATTCAATTCTGATTGGTAGAAGGATTGTACAACACCTCCTCATGGAGTAAGAATTTTAGAGTGGTCACAGACAAGCCAAATGAAATTAGAAACTTGTACTGACTTCATACAACAATAGGAGTTAATTGAAAAAATTAATAGAAATGAAAACCAACTTGAGCTTATGGACACATGTGTGATAAAAAGAACAATGATAAAATGCAGATATTGCAACTATAAACATGAATCAAAGAGAGAGAAATGTCCAACATGGGGACAAACATGTAAGAAGTGCAAAAAGAAAAATCATTTTCAAGTCATATGCAAATGGTGAGAAATCAATGTAAAAACTGTTGAAATAATACATGACAATGTAAAAAGAATCAAACAAACATTTTTTTCAATAGAAAGGAGAAACAAAAAGAACACTTACACAAATATTAAATTAAACGCTGTAGACTTTAAAATGCAAGTTGAAACTGGATGTGAAGTGACCCCCTATTCTTAAGAATTTTGGGGAACAATTATCAAAACCAAATTTAAAGTAAAGCCTAGTAAGATTAAGACAGTTTGATGGAACATGTATAAAAATATTAGGGTCCTTTCAAGGCACTTTTGAAGCAAAAAAATAGATTTGAAACCTATTATTATATTATATTATGGTCATAGACTGTATAACAAGTCATGGTTTAATAGGAACTGATTTGATAAATATTAATAGCACAGGTTTATTTAATGCTATGAATATGGGAAATCCTGAAACTGGGACATTAAAAAACTATAAAGTGAGCCTTAAGTTAAAAGGAAATATTAATCCATCATATTTTGAATGCTATAGGCTTCCCAATCATATAAAGCCAATGGTAGTTGATAAGCTGTGAAAAATGGTGGAAGAAGGCATTCTTCAATATGTAGAACCTGGAGGCAGCTAATGGGCATTGCTTCTTGTGGTTTTAAGAAAACCTAATGGTGATTTTAGAAGTTGCAGAGATTACAAAGTAGATTTGTTTGAATTCCTACCCTATTTCAAACATAGAAAACATATTACATTCTCTGACAGGAATAAAATATATGATTGGTCAGTCTGTATCAGCAATTTTGTCATAGGAAGGACCCCTGGTGATGTATCTTTCCAGGACATTGACACAAACTGAATTGAACTACTTTAATATTGAAAAGGAAGCACTTGCAATTGTATGGAGTATGACCAAAGCAAGACAATATTTATTAGGAAAAAAAATTTTTGTTAAGATCTTATCATAAGTCCTTAGAATTTATATTCCATCCTAGGAAGGAATTGTCAAATTTTTGATTATGATATATAATACATGAAGGGAAACATGATACCACAGATTGATGCATTGTCCTGACTACAATATCAAAAGGAACAAAACAAAAAAACATAAAATGTTGAGGATGAATTTTTGCATTGGGTGGAAACAGATGTGTTGACCACGAATAGACTAGTTATGGAGACATTACATGATCCATTCTTAAGTCAAATTTTATCTAGAATAAGGAGAAATTTCAAAAAAGTTCAAAAGCAGAAATACCATACAAAGGAACCAGACACAAACTATCAATAAAAAATGGTCTAATTTGTAGTGGGGATTTAGTCGTTCCACTGGAAAAATGTAGAAAAGAAGTAATTAAAATTGAACATGATGATGTGCATTGTGGGATAACCGCTACACAAAATCAGTTAAAACTGGAAGCGTGGTGGCTGGAACACACCTGCAGAATTACAAACTGCAAATTTCCTAAATGTGCTGAAATAAAGAATTTTCACCACAATAAGTTACACTCTTGGCCTAAGGAAACAGAACCATATATATATATATATATATATATATATATATATATATATATATATATATATATATATATATATATACACACTTCCTATGTTGTGTAAGGTTCATGTATGTGCTTGTGGTTAGTCTACTAAGTTTTGTTTTCGCTAGTATATGCATATATATTCATTCCAAATAGTGTGTGTGTGTGTGTGTGTGTATGCATGTGTGTGTGTTTGTGTGATCTGACTATGGTATTCAGCCATTATGTGTGTGGGGTTATGATCTGTTTAGTGTTGGTTTAAATTTGTCTATGAAGTTTTTTTCTTGTATTTGTAGATGAGAATAATTGTCTGTTTGATATATTGGCATAATTTTAAATTTACCTTGATTACATTTGTAGATGTGTTGTGATACAAAGAGTTTTCTGTTGGCTGGTAATTTGATGTTGGGAAACTTTGTTGTTTAATCCTTGGCTGATACTTATATAGGATTTTTTGCATTTTGTGCACTTGAGTGCATAATTTACATTTGTGGGGTTGCAGTTTAAATTTGTATTTATTGTGAATGTTGTTATGGGGTTTTCAAAGGTATAGGAGTTTCCTTCTATAATGATATCCCAATGCATTTTCTCGCCCCCACCCCTATATTGTGTGTTGGCTAAATTTGGATGAAGTTAATATGTGTTTTAGGTTTTTGTTCTGGATTGTTCTTGATTGTTGAGACATGAACTATTTACAGAAATTACAAGAAATCTATACCTACTTAACAAGAATGATAAAATGAAAAATATACTAAAAACAACCAAAATAATTAAAAGCAAATGCCAATTAAAAAACCTAAAACCTAAATTTCTTTGGTCAAACAGGACCATATCTGCTCTGAATCATAAAATACAAAATGCAATAAAACTAAGACCTTATTTAATTAGAAAACCTTTTAATTGCTTTTATGAATAAAATATATTATGAGCATTATTGTTTATGAAAAAAATTTATTAGGGAAAAATAAATTTTTACAAGTATTGTTTTTCAATTTTTCAATTTTAATTAGAATAATTTATAAACTTTTAAATTTCTGTACTATTAGGTTGGTGCAAAAATAATGACGTAATAATGTCGTTTTTTTTTTACATTATTACGTCATTATTTTTGCACCAACCTAATAATTTGTGTCATTCAAGTTTTATTGTTATTAAATTAAAACTATATAAATGGAAAAGCTTTCTACTATTCAACAGCTCCCAGCAGTTTAAAAAGAATTTTGACTTTTTTGTGTATGTATAAAGGTGACAATTTTTGAAAATATTGATGTCCATACATGACATTATCAGAAAATAAAAGTGGCAACTATATTAAATCTAAAATTTATTGGTGATTTTCTAACCTTTCCCTAACAAACACCTTTGTAAGTAAGAATATAAAGCAAAAAATACCTAAAATTAAATAAAATATTATAATTCTTAAAACATTTTAAATTTAAAAAATACAGGGTAGTTAAAAAAAATGATAGTGTTTATGTTTCATTTATCATGCAATTTGAATAAATTTATCTCCTTAGATAAATTTCCCAAACAGGAAGATGTTGATAAATATGTCAACACCTCACAAAAATATTCATCTCTGTGTTACAAAAATGTTTATCTACGATATTTTAAGCTAAAGATATGTAACATTCGTTTCAATTCAGATTAATTAAACTTTAAATCAGTTAATTTTTCTCAAATAAAGTTTCAAAAAAGTATATTTTAATTTTGAAATATTTTTTAATAAAGAAAATTATATTGTTTTTTTTTTGTATTATTGTTACCCATATTGATGAATATGGATGATTTTAGCAATTTTTATCAATAATCCACCCACAACATTCTAAACAATGTAGATTCAATTTGAAATACAACAAAATAATTTACTTATTGGAAATATGAAATTAAATTTATTAGGTTAGTGCAAAAATAATGATGTAATAATGTCGTTTTTTGACGTATTTTTTAACTTCAAAAAACAACATTATTACGTCATTATTTTTGCATAACCTAATATTAGCCTCCAATTAAAACTAAAATAAAAACTTCAAGAAAGATTTTTCATTTCTAAAATACATTTCAAACCTTAGGTATTTCTTTTTTGGAGGTACTTATTATATATATATATATATATATATATTTATATATATATATATATATATATATATATATATATATATATATATATATATATATATATTATTTATTATAGATTTTTACATGCATTTTTGTAGTGAGTAATTATTTTTGTCTACATGTAAAAATCTATAATAAATAATTATTGCTCTACTCTTGGTATTGAGCCCCCTTTTGAATTAATGCTGTGAACATTACAATTTCTATTATTTTCGTTTTCATTACATTTGGATATATATATACATATATATATGTATATATATGTGTGTGCGTGTGTCTGTGTGTGTGTCTGTGTGTGTGCATGTGTGCATATGTGTGTGTAAATGTTGTTTTAAGAAGGAAAAACAATTTTTGAAGGAAGAAGAATAAAATGCAACTGAACAGAAAATAAAAATTACTTATATTTTGTTAAAAGAAAATAACTGAAAATCCAGTGATTTAATTTCTATGATCACAATAGTGAACACATCTTGAATAGCAAGAAATGAATGTCTCTCCTTGTCATCATTCCTTTTAACATCCTTCTTTTCTGTATATATTTCATGTAGACATAGTTGTAAACACCTGACTTGGCATGTAAAAATATTTATAATTTCTAAGTGTATTCATTGAAAAGTAATAGAATTTAAATAATTTAATTATTATACAGTAAGTAAGATGTAACGATTCAATATGATAATTTGATATAAGTTTTAAATGATGAGTAAATTTTATCTTTTTATGGAAATTATAAGCTACCAATTCTACTTTAAGTTGGTTTCTTCTTAGTTAGAATATCGTCTTTCATTAATAATCTCTACTAAAAAGTTAAGTCTCAACTCTCATTTTGTTTGAAGTTGGTCAACTTGTAAAATATGTTTTAATTATATGTCTGTTTTAATTTAAGAGTATAAAATTTGTTTTATCAGATTTCCATTTATAATTATACCTGATCAACATTTAATAATTACCACCAAACACATATCCAGAAGTATTATATATATATACTTATATACACATATCTCTTTTACTCTCTTGTATGCACACACACACACATTGTTTTATATATATATATATATATATATATATATATATATTTATATAAATATATATATATATTTATATAAATATATATATATATATATATATATATATATATATATATATATATATATATACAAATGCTCAGATTAATATGTAAATATGTCAAATCAAACTCCATGCACAATGCATTTGCTGAATGTGCTTCTGCCAATAATAACTGTGAAAACAATGGATGAAAAATAAAACAAAATAATTTTTTGTTATTGACAATCTAACCGATTTTTCTCTTCTTAATTAACCTTTCTCTTGATGCAATATATATTTTGAAACATTCATAAAATCCCTTCCCTGCTGCAGGTAAAAAAAGAATGCACAATGCCCTTCAAGTCTAAAACTATTGACATGACGTCAACATCATTCTCCACTCAAGAATTCTATCATTCCCTCTATTCAATAATAGATGCCACAAAAAAACACTCATTCATTTCCTTGGGGTTTCCATGGTAACGCCTTTGATACATAGTCTAATAAATGCAATCTGAAAAGTATTACATTCTTTTCTTTCTACTTTACTCTTGTTTAGTCTTGCTAAAAACAGCTGGCACTTTTATGGAGAAAAAAGAACAAATTTCATAAGAATTTCTTGAATTTTTAAGGGAAATGTTTATATATTTAGCCCAATATTCATAATGATTGCCAAGCAAAGGACTGATGGGTGAGAGATTTTAACATTCCAAATAATGCAATAGGAACACCTTCATTGAAAAAGACATTTTTTTTTTATTTTACACCATGTTAAAAGGCATCTTTTTCATAAGTTATCAATTGCAAAATATGCATAAACCTTGTTCTCTGAATAACAATTGCTAAAAGAGTTATTCTACATCCAGATAATTGGATTGAAAAATATTGCTCATTGTTTGCTTATCAAAGTTAAGTAATGATGTTTTATGCCACTGAAAAGCTGAGTAACACTTATAACATAAACAGAAATAAATTCTTTCTCTAACACAATTGCTAATTATATTTAACAGCAATTGAAAACAACTTTTGCAAAATGCTTTCCAATTACAGGAATTAATTTTGCAGTAAATAACTTCTACTAGTCACTGAAATAAGAATGCAGGAACATGAAATTAACAAAAGAATTTTCCAAATATTTCTTGGGAATGAGTTCTTTTTATTATCTATTGATATGCTTATTCATACCTATTACCTACTCAGGTACCTACAGTGTACATAATGCCTTTAATGCTTTTTGAAAACATTAATTTTATCGTCTGAATATCTGGGATAAGTCATTATCATTATTTACACTATTAACATTCAGATTATTGTCCTCATCTTTGTTGTAGATATTACAACCATTGTGCTCTCTGGCTTTCATCAGGTGTGTGTTAGTCCAGGTAACCTACAGGGAATTCCAAACTGAACCCTTTATTTAATCTATAGGGGTAGACTGTTCTCATTCCACTAATATTCTAGTAATATCTCATTTAGTTCTTGCTCAGTTATTGCTTGCACTTACAAATGACAACAAGTTTTCAACAACAGCAGCAGGCAGGTTAGGTTTAAGGCTCCAGGTTCTCCACAGAGAATTGTCCAACAATAGCCTAGTGGATTAAAGCTTTGGTTTGTGAATTTTATTGCTTTGGTTGAAAAATACAACATTAGGTCGTCTATGGTAAAATACTGTTTGTGGCAAATATATCTTAACTTAAACGAAATTTTCACCTGAATTTTCACGTTAGCTCCCTTTTCTATGTTATGACATTGATAGAATTCTTCATTACTAAAAAGATTAGTGCTATCAAGTTGGGTATAAGATTCAGTGACGTGCAAAGATTTGGTGATGCCTAGGGACAACTCCTTAATTGTATGCTACTAAGACTCAAGTGGGGTGGGGATTCTTACTCAAAACACAGATACACATTCACACCAGCTTATGGGACTGTAGGGTGCTTGTACAGAAAAGTTAACAATGACAATTTCAATTTTCAAAAACTAAATTTTTATTTCACTCTTTGATTGGATACACCTCCTACATGGGACTGTCACACCCTCTGCCTCTCACTTCTGCATGCTACTGTAAGATTTGATGTGGGATCATTGGAAAAGTCAAAGATAGATATCCATAGATATCAATAGATGTATGAATAATAACTTAACATTTTATAGTTAAATTAATTATTTACATGTGCACTATGGTCCTCACCTTGTTATTCTCATCACAACAGTTTGGCCATTGGACGCTCATCAGGTTTATGTCAATTTGAGTAACCTACAAGGAATTCCAAGCTGAACCCTTTATTTAATCTACATTGGTAGACAGTTCTCACTCTAGAGGTATCTTGTCTAAGTTATTTACTGCTCAATTATTGCTCACCCTGATGCCACTGAGTCCAAGTATACACTGCCAGAGGTTGAACTCACAATTACTATGTCACCAAATGCACAAACCAAAGCTTTAATTGATAAAGAGTGAGTTCCCTTTACTATGTTATGAGCTAAGGTAAAATTTTTGTTGAAGGTTCTGTTTTTGTTGGTAAAACAGAAGAGAGATATTTTTTCACAAAATTATAGTCTTTTATATTAGGCTTGAAAATTAAGGACAGTAATATAAAAATTTGCTTAAGGACAGTAAAAGGAGCTAACCCTTTACCATTCAAAAATCAAACTTGAACTTGAAACACTTACTAATCTGGGACTCTGACAGGATAACTGCTGTCCAATCAGGAACCCTTCTTGGGGCTATGTGGTAAACTCAATTCTGAAATCTTCCTCTTTTGCAACTGACAGCTGTAGTTACAACATGTTATTTGGCACTATCCCTTCTGATGTTAATGGATTCCAGGAGCTGTGAAGTTCACTTGTTCCTTGGACATTCTTCTAACTGTTAAGTTCAAAAATATAAATTATATTTGCAAGCCTTCTTTTTTATTTATTGTGCAAACACCCTTTTCTCTCCATTAAATTCATCAAATTTAATACAATTACTTCTCTTCTTTGTCTTCCCATCTTTGTCTTTGACTTTATGGATCTTCAAAATTCAAATGTTTTGTAGGGAATGAACTGATGACCCTCAGTATGCAAAGAACTAATATACCTCTATTAAATGGACTGTTCCAGTAGGAATATAAGCATCAATGGTGTTGGTCTCAGTGGGGCTTGCTTTCCAGCTTCAGATGGAATTGTAAACATCTACTTGTATTGATCTTGTTTAAAATAAACCCTTATATTTTGTAAGTTACTGTTCTAGTTATTATTTCAATAAGCACCCAGGACAGCATTACAAAAAATGCAATGTCATTTGTTGTCTACTATCCTCTTGTTTACTCTTCTTTTGTTCTTGCTTCTCAAATAATATCTCTCTTTTTTCTTATTCTTTCACACTCAGTAACCCCTTGTGTCTTAGTGGCTTTACTTCACCTTGCATAAGGTGATATGATATAAAAAGGAAAAATGCAAAAATTAAATTTCTACACATCCTGTAAAATTGGTTTAATTAAAAGTATATATTCTAATTATTAAACCTTTTAGATATGCATGGGCAGAAATATTGCCATGCACTATTGGAACTTATGTTGTAAAGTGTTTAAATAAATACTGATGTTGTTTAGAAAATTGCAATTTAAAAACTGCAACAATAGAATGATTAAACAGACATGTCAGACATTATTCCTACCACATTTCAAATCTGCAGTAATGTCAAGTGATGAAAATTAACTACATCAATGTTTTTAGAAAGTACACATCCTCTTAGACAATTAACAGATACTTTCATCAAACAATAAAGAAACAACCAGATAGAGATAACTGATTCTTTTAAATGCCATATCATGACTATCAAAAATCCATTGTTGCAGAACTGCTTCTATTTGGACTAAAAGCCGTGGTAAACAAAATTTATATAAGGAAATAGAATAGATTTCAACAAGGTGATATTT
Organism: Acanthosepion lycidas; assembly: GCA_963932145.1. Taxonomy (NCBI): domain Eukaryota; kingdom Metazoa; phylum Mollusca; class Cephalopoda; order Sepiida; family Sepiidae; genus Acanthosepion; species Acanthosepion lycidas. Next base: position 59,270,515 of record OZ010579.1, on the reverse strand, counting down.
TATATTTTTGTTTTTATAATACTGAATAAAAAGAGAAAAAATACACAAGTAAAGCATACAAAAGAATGAAAACATCAAAAGTTAAGAATTGTGTGGGTGACATACATGTGCATGTGTGTGTGTGTGTGTGTTAGAGTAAAAAAGTTCAGTCACCTGAGGAAAGATACCCTCATGCCCAGGAAGGTCCCAGTTGGTGTTGTCACTCCTATCTTATGCTTGAAGGAAAACAGAGAGAAAAAAAGAGAGAAGACAGCAAGTATCCCTTTTTTTATAGCTGCTTAACAGTGCCACCTAATGACGTCATAACAAAACTAAGTGGGTATAACCCACAAACGTGCCTATCTGAATATCTGTACTGAGTGGATATTTCTGTTTGAATGATGGGAAGAATTATTAATATACTATACTATCTACAATGCTTACTGATCTTCAGCAAATCCTGTTTAATCAATTGATTGGACAAAATAAATCTATCCTTCAATTACTGTTGCTTTCTATCAGCTAATTTTATACTTGTAAAATCAACAATATCCAAGTTTTATCATCTGCATTATTCTTCAGTGTATTAACTTGCCAATAGGAAAATAATTAGTTAAAAATTGAACCTCAATTTGTGCCTAAATTCTTTTTAATTCTTCTTTTGTTCTGAGAATCTAATTTATTAGAATATCATCATAAAATAATTGTCAGTAATTGCAATTTTAAATATTTTTTGGCAATCATGTCATTATGAGAGTCATCTCTTGATATTTCTTCTTAGAAAACTTTTCTAAAAGCCAAATTATTTTAAAAAGAATATATTTTAATATTTTCTTTTGTTGTTTTCAATGAGCAATTTCCTTTGGATAACCAGGTTTGTACAATAATCAAAATTTTTGGCAGATGTTTAGTAACACAAAAGTACATTAATAACATGTATATAGATTCAGTATTTATAAAACTTGGTCTGTAACAAGGTTATAAATTTTGTGCACTCAATGATGGTCAAATGAATATTCTGTTAAACTATTTTGCTAATCACTTCAGTGAAGTGTTTATGGTAATCACGCTTTCCAGACGTTTCCTTCCTAAACCTTTATTTGAAGTAGTATGGAATATCAACATCTTGATTATTTTAATATTTTCTCTTTGAGTTACATGTGCTATCCATTTTATTTGTTGCTGCTGTTCAAAGTCTTCAAGCAATATAGTTCTGTTATATAGTAGAGTTCTTTGTTTGTGATTTTGTAGCACCAGTCCACAATGTTCAAAGAAGAATGGTCTTCTCCAAGACAAAGTGCATTCACTTGCAGAAATTCATTTTTAACCATTGATCTTAGAAAGCACTTGTATACAGCTGACAGTGTACATATTTCTGAATGGGTTTGGCACCATGCACAAAATTCATCTCAAGTCTCAATCTGACGCAGCTATTTAAGAACATCTCATGTTTTCTGGTTAATATTTTGGCTTTGTAGCAATTTGTGGTGTTCAGTAAAACTAACTCTAGTACAGCCTATTCTATGTTTAATTTCCTTATCACCTATACTAAATTTGGTATAACTGATCTTCATATTTGAAATGTTTAGACTACTAATTTCACATACTGAATTTTTATGATGGATTCAGTGGGGTGGGCATCACTGGCTTCATTCCAATTCCAGTTTCTGTTTTGGAAAGTTTCATCTTGAGTCCTATTCCTTGGAACACTTGGTACACAATACTGATTACATTTTGTTACACAATTTTGTCCTTAGATAGCAATTATTATTTCCTATTGGCCTACACACAGAAAATTTGAAAAATGACTGTTATTTTCTTCAAACTTTGCTTTTGTGACAAGGATAATGATATATTTGAAATTTACTTATTCTTATTGGGAAAACTGGTAAACATTCTCATTCATGCAAATTAGGAACAAATGACATATGATTCAGAAGTAGAATTTATTTATTCTAGGATTGCACAAGAGAGACCACATAAAATTTAAAAGTGAATAGTTTTTCATAATTTATTCTTATACTTTAAATTACTCCTACAAATAAGACTCCCACCATGTTTTTATTTTATGATCATTGGTAGTAATGTTCAAAGTCCAGTATATCTTGGTGATGGTGCTCACCTTGCTCCTTTGAGTATGCCCCCATGTTCTCTTTGAACTTATCAAGATAAGCATCAATGATATGGACTTTACAGAATATCCTGCTGCCCATTTTGCCATAGTTCTTCATACTCCATATTGTTTTCAGCCTCATGATTCTCCAGGAAGCCCCAAACCACTGCAACAAAACTCTTCCATGCTACTTTATTCACCCTAGTGAGCTTTTTGAGAAATTCCTTGCACTCTTGATCTTCTTTGCACTCATGATCCTCTTTATTTATGGTTCAAGATGACAACTTTAACTTTTGCTACATGCAGCTTAAGGAAGAAGTCTTGAAGATACTTGAAGATTACCTAGAGCTGCAAAAAATTGTTTCATAAGGCCCAATTTTAAGTGCAGTGGAAGAAACAATACTTTCTGGGGGTCCAACAGTGACTCACATTTAATGTTGTTTCTCCCCACACTGAACAACCTGTGGTAATGTACCATGGTGTCCCTGCTGTCCCAAAGGTAAAGATAACACAAAAACTTGCTAAAACCATCTTGGAGACCACTCAGGAAGGTCATCATTTTGAAGTCTTCAATAACCTACCAACCATACTCTTCATATTTCAAAGCATTTAGCAAGATCTTGACCCTGCTGTATTGCTTTTTGAGCTGCAACAAGTGAATCAGGGGAAGTGATGGATAGATGTTTCCATTATGAAGCAGAATGGCTTTAAAGATCTTGGTTGTTCTATTGATGAACAGGAGTCATTCACTTGGGTTATAGGCCATTTTGACAGGTAAAAAAGCTTGACAAACACTAGTGACACTTATTATCTCTTACATGTGGCTTGCACACTTTCATCTAACAAATTCCACTGCTTGAGTCTTAATGTAGAAAGCTTGACATTAGGCTTTGGATCTCTGATCAGAACATTGAGGTCTTTTTAGTTAGGGTAGTATGGGTTTATCTTATCAGCTGCACCTCTGTAATCTGGATCAATTACTTCCTCTTATGAATTGCTGTTCTCTTTTGGAGACTGCTGTTCTCTATTTGGAGGATTGGGTATGGAGAGCTAAGGGCAGTTTGGCACTGGAGTAATGGATAACAGAAGGTTTTGGATATACGATAGCAGGCACATTCTTGCCAACTTGTCATGTTTGGAAGGGTCCACCATGAAGCAATTGCTTGAATAGTCAGTTGGTTCCCTCAAAGTTCATGGTATTGTAAGTTTCACAGTTCTATTTTCCTTTCTGTACCATCCTGCAAAAGTGAAAAATAAAAATATGAGTATAAAATTTCATATATATTTCACTCAATGTTATTGAAAAATTCCTAAAAATTCCATTTTTGATTATTGAAATTTCTAATAATTCTTCGATGCATATGAAAAATACTAACTTTGGATTTCGATTAATGTAGCAATTTAATTTTCAATTAATGATCCAGTATAGAAAACACCTATGAAATTGTGGACATTAATGTGCAATTCTTTAAACAGATTTTTAATAAAACCGGTTTTAAAAAATTTGCCACAGGTACAGCAAAAATGAATCTGCCAGATACTTACAACCTCTTGATACCATCTTTGATAAATGCATTTATCAATGATGACTTGTCTACACTTGGACAGCTAGAATTAAACTGAACTGTTGTGCTTAAGTTCCCTGTATTTATACTGCCATTTATGTTGCCAAAACACTGTAGAAATTCTTGAAACTTTTAGAGACTTTTCCAAAGTTCTTGAAACTTCTGAAAATTTGATTTCAGGAATTCAGCTCTGAATCTATCTAGAATGTAATGGAAAATAGGTTAGTTTCAAAACATTGATGTCCAGATCACAAAAACAAATTTTGAAGGGAATAATAATAATTTCCTTTGTTTTCTAGATGGAAACAACTAAGAAATAATACTTATTGACCAAAAAGATAAAAAGGTCAAAGCTTTGTTTCACAGGGGTTTTCATCCCAGAAAATAATAATTCTAGTCAATTCAAGCAAAATTGTTGCAAATCCAGAGATGATTAAAAACACTAAACACAGTAAAATGAAACATAAAATACAGTAATAATAGTCTGTTATACTTCTTTTTCTATGTTTCATGTTCCCTTAGGAAGTGGATAATCATAGCTCTTCCCAGCTTCCTATCCTTCATAGCACTTAGAAGCATTCTACCATCCATTTACACAAGCTTGTTAAATAGATTACCTGCTTTTCTCTGAACTTTAATATGTTCTGTGAGTATCAAAATCTCCAAGCTCACTTTTCTCATTACATATCCTAGAAATTTTAACTATCTCTTTCTGATTCTAAGTATAAGTGTCCCTTTTGTTTTCATTTTTCTTACTTATTACTTGCATGTTCTGTCCTTAGTATTCTCAGCATCCTTCTGCAGAACTACATATCTGTTGCCCCAAGTTTCTTTATCTGTGAGGAAATTGCCCAGCATTCACTGCTACATAGGAGAGGGTTGATATTACATAACAGTTCAGCACTTTTCTTTATTTCAAATGAAATTATCCTGTTTCTTAATACTTTTTGTTCTGGGAAAACATCTTTTTCCTATTTCAATTCACCATTTTGATTTTTGGTGTTACATTTTCCGTCATCTGTTAAAACATTTCGTAGATATTTAAACTTCTGTACTTGTTTGATTTTGACATCTTAAATTCAATACAGAAGGTCTTGTAGTTTTCTTTTTTGCAGAAACCAGTCAGGTAGTTCTTTTTAAACTGCTAGAATAGTTTGTTTAAATTTATCCTACAGTTATTTCATATTGATTGATTTAGTTTTTATGACTTATCAACCCTTTGCATGTTATTTTGAAGACAGAAAATATTTTTAGACTGTAAAAATAAAAAAAAATGTTACTTTGAGCAGGGACAAGAAATCCATGATTTCCAATTTCCTGAAGTGACATGGCACATAGAAGAAGAATATATTCAAGTCAGTAATAGTGTGAAAAAATCCTTTTTTCCTCATCCCATATCATCATTTTGTTTTCATAATCATTTCATTTCTTTTTCTTTTTTTCCTTTCTCTTTTTCTTTGCCTTCTTCCTCTTCTTTTTATTCTTTCTCTTTTTTGTCTTTTTTCTTCTTTTTATTCTTTCTCTTCTTTTTCTTTCTATCCTTTCTCTTCTATTTATTCTTTTCCTTTCTATTCTTTCTCTTTGTTTTATTCTTTTACTTTCTCTTTTTCTTTCTCTTTATTCTTTCTCTTTATTCTTTCTCTTTCTCCTCTATTTCTTTTTCTCTGCTTTTGTTTTATTCTTTTTCCTTCTCTGTTTCATTCTTTCTACATACTTTTCTTACTCAAATTATTCATAGGAATCTTCCCCAGGATTTTATTCCACTTTCACATAAGATGGCTCTTTTAAAAATATTATCATATGCCATGCCAGAGAAGCAAATTTATGTCGTTAATCAGCACTTGTCTTGTAATATGCTTCAATTAATGCAGGATTTCTCAGTTTAGCAATGCATTGCCAATTTTAGGGCTGGGTTCATTTTTCTATCTGCAGAGGGTCCATTTATTCCAACAAGTTGTGTTTTCTTGGGTTAAATGCATTTCAGACACAGGAAAGAATGAATTTCTGTTACTTTAGAGGCTAATATATTCTGGACACCATATCAATTTATGCAGCACAAAATAATTATCTGTGATAATTATCTTTAGCTGATTATGAAGAAAAAAACAATTTGTATAAATCCTTTTAAAATGTTAATCATTGTCAAAGAATTATTAAATTTCTTTTAATAGAGAGAAGATTACCTTCTGTTGGTCTAGGAAATAGAATCATTTTTCAAAGTAATTCAATTAAGAACTTTGCTGTCTTGTGAAATTTTACTGATGATCTGTTATGCAACCCTATTATACAATTGAGCAACTTCATTATAAACAAAATATTTTCTTATAACATTATCATGTTAGCCTAATTGGAAACTGTTTTTGATTTAAGTTATATAAAAGAACATCATGCTCTTAGTGATACTTCTTGTTGTCAATATGTTATTGTTGGCAGGGGCTTTGGAGGAGGTAACAATCCCTTTCCACAGGGTTAATGAATTGTACATTTTCAGGGTAAATTTCTTCTGCCCCACTTCTTATAAACTTTCTTCCTGAATACCTATGATTTTTGGTATATGTTAAAAGTTTGAAAATACTTCTCTCTTCTCAGTTCTACCAGTTGAAGTTCTACTTTAGAACATCCTCAGGTCATTAGTAAATATCTATAAAGATGACACAACAGTGTATTGGTGCACCTTCAAAAATCTAAATGGCCAGAACCTAGGAGCTGATCTCCCCTCTGATTGAACTGCTCAATGGGAGAAAACATTGCTTGTAACATTTAGTAACCAGAACCAATCTAGTAACCTTTTTTGCCAAACATTATAAGTGATTGTGATCTCAAGGAGGATCCTTGCTTTGAACATCCACTGAGACCCAGTTTCACTCTAGACTTCAATTTGATCTCATATATGCATCAGTAAAGATGCTGGAAAAATGGTTAGTTCCTTGTACTGCTCCAGAAAGTACCAGACTCCTCCTGCCATGCTCTATCTTTGCAAGAGTCAGATCAGACCCAAAATGAAGTATTACTGCCATGTCTTGATCTGTCCAATATTCACTTTCCAGCTTTGACAAAGTTCAAAAGCTTTTACTTGACCTTGTGGATGATGAATTATTTTCACCCTATAACCCCTCTTACACAGACAAAATATTGCAAGCCTATCACTGTTTTCAAAGCAAATGTTCAGACGAGTTACATTCCTTAGTTCCACCAGTTCAGATCTTTATAGTTAAAGCCCACAATGCTATGTACACTGGGACAAATCATCCCCCTTCCCTTTGTAGGAAGGAAGTTCCATTAGGACAGCTTCCCTAGAACTGCTACTCTGTGGAATAGACTCTCAAGGGATTGTTTTCCTGATCCCTACAATCATAACCTCTTCAATTCTAGGGTTAACTGTTCTCTTTCCTACATATACCTCATTTTTTGCACTTCTTACATCCTCCTTTTCATGCAACAACCTCATTTGGAAATTCTCTAATTTGAGTGGCTCTTGTGCCATGTATTGTATAAGTTGTTCTGAGTAGCCCCAGGATATGTTTTCTGCAAAAGATGCATCATATTTTCTGAGAAATGCAGAGTGCAAATGAAATTGTTGTAGACCACCTATAATGCAAACATGGTGTAAAGAAAAATATTCCAAATTTATCATTTATTTTCTGTGTGAAGCAAGAGACTTCTCCTTTCAATATATAGAACAATACTCGGAGAAAATGTTTGTAAATCTTTTCTGTGTATGTGTGTATGCATCCACTACTAAGATGATCTTCCCACACATAGGGTTCCTTTATCTGTATCGACATTAGTATTAATTTGCCTCACTCTAGTCAGATGTCACAAGTGCTCATACATCAAAAGACAATTCTAATAATTGTATTATTATTAATACTAATTGTAACACAAACTGATACTTGTGATAAAAATGGTGACTTTTTTGTTTCAGTATCAATCTTCTGCCATATATTATAATTTAATATCTTTACATATTCAGTGTATTTGTTATAATTTCAGTCCATGCTATTATCGACAATATATTATTATATTATCAGTAACATAATTCAATATCTATTTAGATATATTTAGATTTTGATTTAGATATATTGTGTTATGTTCTTTTTGCTGCAGTCTTAAAATGTTCTCTAGTAATGAGCTGTTTGCATAAAATCAAGAATTATCTGAAGTAGTTTTAAGTGAACATTTTTAATTATCAATTTTAGATTTTTTTTTAATTTAAAACCAATGAATTGATTTTTTTTTAAATAAGGCCTTAATAGTGATAAGAGTTCATGTATCATGAGAAGTGAGAATTGTCAAAAGCAATATAGAAACATTCGATTGATTTCATTGTTTGTTCTAAAATATATAAACTGTTTATTGACTGCAACAATGTTGTCAATGAAAAGTGTTTTAACCTCAGCTGAACCTCAGGTCAACTTATGCTCCATTCCTGAGAAATATTAATCTTACTCAAATATCAAAATGACAAATTTGATCATTTAATAAGAGCATATAACCTTATTAACTGCTCAAAGTTATCATGTTATTGAATAAAAGTGTCTATTTTGTTGTTATATATATATTTATATTTATATACATATATAAACCATATTGACAAAGGGGGTTAATTTTTGAGGATCAAACTTGACTGGAAACCAAGTTTATATACATATATTGACTGGAAAGCTTTATATATATATATATATATATATATATATATATATATATATATATATATATATACATATACATATATATATATATATATATATATATATATATATATATATATATATATACATATACATATATATATATATATATATATATATATATATATAACTGCTGAAAAGCAGATTGAACAGTTACCAAAAAGTTAGATTACGAAACTTTAGATTCGAGGTGCAGATGAAGCTGAATGTAACATTAAAGATAAGTGAAAAATAAAATTTATTTGTATTATTACTATATATATATATATATATATATATATAATTATTTATTTAAAAATATCATTCCATCGCTACATAATAGTTCTCATGTTTCAAAACAAGAGCTGAAAACTTCAATATAATTATTAGAATTAAATTGAATTAAAGTACCAAGCTCTGTTCCATCTTCAAGTAAAATTTTTTTAGGCTCTACTTTTGTATCGAGCACTGTTTTTTTAAAAATAATAACGAAAATACTAAAGAACTTTGGATTATTTACCTAATGAGTTTTTCCTATTTTCTATATATTTTCACACACACACACACATATATATATATATATATATGTATTAATAAATATATAAATAACTATGTTTGTGGTGTGCTTTAATTTTTTTGGTTACCCAACTTTTCAGTCATTAGATATCTTGTGCCTGAAGAATTGGGTAACCAATGAAAATTAAGCTGCACCACAACTGTAGGTATATGTATATTTATTAATATATATTTCTTAGATCACTCTAATCACATCGAGCACTGTTATGTTTACACCTTAAGGTAAATTTGGTAAATATTTATTTGCTTACCTGTCTATGCATGCTAACACACATATACAGATGCTAAAATACCTAGTTATTTGATTTACCTACCCTTATATCTATCTATATATATATATATATATATATATATATATATATATATATATATATATATATATATATGTGTGTGTGTGTGTATGTGTGTGTGTGCGTTTGGATAGCGATCCTTTGGGTCAAGGCAAATTTTATAAGTTTTATTAAGTTTTTCTTGTGTTCTTTTCTGAAGACTAAGAGTAAAATGTAGAAACTGTCCATAGTGATTATTCTCCTAAGCACTAATTCTTTTAAAAGTTTCTTAGTGCCTTATTTTAAGTATGTTTTTATGTTTGTATTCTATGTTATATAGAAATAGTAGTAATTCCATCTGGGATGGCTTCAGAACACTCCCATATATATGTGTTCTTATTTTAAATATAGTTTGTGGTAAATTGATGAATCAAATGAAAATATCTTAATATTTTTTAAAAATTAAAATTTTAAAAGATATTTTACTGTCATCATTAAATTGTTGCAATGGATGAATTATAGTTTTGAATTTCCCTTATTGAACACAGTAAATAAATTTTTAAAATTTTAGTGAAACAATAGCAATTTGCTTTAAGACATGTTTTAAAAGTTCACCAATTACAGCATACATTGGACTTTTCTTAAATAAATCATAGCTGAAACGAGCCACCTCGGTCTGTTTATTTGTTTCTCTATATTGATGGGTATACTTTTCTTACTAGTCAAACAAGAATATTTAATAACTGAACACAATAAAGTACTTATTAATTATAATAACTACAAATACTTATAAGGCAAATATATATTTTGACAAGCTCAAGTGAAAAATTTAATTTATTGATAACAAAAATTTACTTTAGAATTTAGATATACATTTAATTTTGAAAATCTTGAAAAGGAAAGAAAAATGAATTTATCTTCCAAATGGATTCATAGTTTTTATCACTTATGTTCTGATAGAGCAATAAATGATGTCTGCCATTTCCTTTCAAACAATAAACACTGTAATGAATCTGTGTTTTGATTCAGTTTCAGTGATGTCATTCATCTTGATTCTTGTAATATAAATGCTTGAATCAATTAAGACTGAAAAATTCATAGACTTTTTTCTCTTACCTTCTTACTTTTAGGAATACTGTATTATTACCAAATATATAAGATAGAATTTTGTACAAGATTATGTGCTCTGTCCCTTCAGAACGTTAGCAATCATGGCTTTCCATAATTTCCTGTCCCTTGCAGCTTTTAATAAATATTGTTTTTTTGTTATCAATCTTAAACCTTTTTTTTGCTTTACTCAAACTCACTACGTAGGTTATGTACTTGTTTTCCTCTGGCCCTCTTGCCTTCAATTTGTCTAGGAAATATCAAATTCTCTTTCTATCTTATATGCTCTAGATATTTCAATTGTCTCTTTCTGATGTTAAGTACAATTATTCTTTTTGTTTCCATTTTTCTCTAAAACTTTGTCTTTGATCATATTTATGTGATAAAATAAATTTTTGTTGTTATATTAAAACTTTGCACTGCCATTTTGTTATCAAAATAGATCCTCATTAAGTCTGTGTCTCAGCATGCTAACTGCGGGGCTATACATGAATATATCCACACAAGAAATAATGTTTGCACCCTTGATTATGTAAGTTCAAAATCGGTTTCACTAATTCCATTCTGCATGGTTATAATAAAGAATTATAGCATGTGACAAAGAAGAAGAATAATGAACTAATTAGATTTTTCTAAGTTTGGAACCTTTAGAAAGAAATATAAGCAAAGTAGGTAACCAAAAATTTTGTAGGCCCACTTGCATCAGAATGATCTGCTTATCTATCGTCAACTCCAAAGCAATTATCATCAATCATCTACTCACTTTAAATAACAATCTTACACCCAAGAACACAACCAAAAACTTAACAGATTCCTCTCTCTCTCTCTCTTTCTGTGTAAATCCAATCTCTTATTCATGCATATATACATCCAAACATTTTATTTAAACTCAAACATCTTAAAAGAATTTTCATTTCATTCATAATTTTTCCTTATTGAAAAAGTTAAAATTACATTAACTTATTTGCTAGTTTATTAATGTAATTGTTTTTTGAAATGCATTTATACAATTATCCTTATTGCTATACTGTTAATCCATATAATGTGCTGAAGCATTTATTTTGAGAATTTTCTATTGAATTTTCTTAGGAAAATCACAATTAATCTAAACAAGCTTCTGCATAAATATTAACTTTGATTTCCCTTCATGACCAATAGTGATTTTGTTTTTATGGAGAGAGACCTTAAGATTAACAAGTAAAATGAAATGTTTAAATGTTCACTGATAATATTTGTTTTACAGATATTACATCCATTTGTCAAAGGTATTGATAGTAATATAAGAGAACACTTTATAAATAATTAATCTGCCAGTCTTATAGTGTATACCACTCTCTTTAATTATTTTCATATTCTATTTTTGGACTTTGTATTTTATACATAAACATGGATTTGAAAGGGTTTGATTTTGGTTAACATGTCATTTGTGTTCCTGGGCAACTTTGTTCACAAGCAGAAGTAGTCAGGAATTTGGGCATAATGGCTGTGTGTTGAGAGAATTGTCTTTTTTAAGTTTGAAGGATAAGGAAGCCAAGCTGACTTAGAACTCATATCTTTATACTTGGAAACAGCCTCAATTGGAGAAACCATCTAAGTGGACTGGATTACCTGACCTGAAGATATTTCTAATTGGACCTCACCTGCAATGCTATGTACTGCTTGGCATACCCTTATCAAACTGGGTATATTGGTCTTTGTATATTTGTACACCAGTGTGACTTTGTTGGCACATTGCTCACATTCAAGAACAACAACAACACTACTACTACTACTAATAATAATAATAATAATAATAATGATAGTAATAATAATAATAATAATAATAATAATAATAATAATAAATTAATAATAATAATAGTAATAATAACCACTTGAAGCACCAGCACAAAAGATAAAAAGAACAAAAATGATGTGAATAGAATGAATACAAAAAGTAAAAAGAAATTAAAAACAGATAATAATTTTGTGTTGCTGCTTCAAGTGATTATTATTATTATCATGAGCAATAACAGGTATGGTTGTACAGAGAGCACCTAAAAAGAGAAATTGAATCCTATATCATTGCAACCCAGAACAAATGCATGAATATTTTCACCTGGGAGAAATAAATTGAACTGATTCAAGGGTTTAATATAAATAATATATTTTTATTTATTTTCTTTAGAGTGATAAGTGAGTCTTTTGGTATTCGGTGTAGCAAAAACTTTGTTAATAAAGTGGATAATGGTGGCAGTCTGGAGAAGTGTCTGTTAGTGATTTTGAAGTTCAGGCTATGATAGAGATAGTAGTAATCTTGGAAATTAGGTAAATGTCAATCTACTGCGATTTTCTTGACCCTTAGCAGGGTGAAAATATCAGTAATAAAGGACCTACTTCTTCACACCTCATGCATGGTTAGTTTCTACTTGGTAACATTCTTTGTTCTGTCCTCTTCTGCTGTCTTTTTGTCTCTAGCCCAGAGATGTCAGGTTTGATAATTTGTGTAAACATTGTTTTGGCTAATATTAAAAAGACTCTTTGTGTCATTTTTTTTTGTTTGGCCAAATTATTTCATCTTCCAGCATTTCTTTCTTTTTCATTTTTTTATAATGGAAGTTATGGATAGAGCCTCCCTGATTTTGACATTTTTCAACCACAGATAAGTAGGTTCTGCAAACTTCTGTTTTTTTTGGCTGAGTTCAGTATTTTCTTTGATAGACTGTATGTGAAAAGGAGAGATAGAGTAAAGGGACCCAGTAAGATTGATTATTATATTATATTATATTATATTATATTATATTATATTATATTATTATATTGATTCTGCTATCAAACAAGCTGAGAATTACACTAGGTATGTTAATGAAAGCTTATGAGAACTTCAGGTTGTAGAAAAACTGATTAAAAGACAAATATGAGAGAAGAAAAATCTCTAAAACAAAGATATGAAAATAGGAGGAAAAACAAAAGGATTTGAAGATATGATGTTATTTGTCTGGCAGCAAAAGGGAACTGAACTGCTCTTGATGTCAGCCCCACAAACAATTTCCATAAGAAATGATTCTTTTGTGCCCAAGATAAACAGGACATGTAAAAGTTTCAGATAGTGTATATCTATAAAATATCACATTTGCCTTGATAAAGTCCCTCAGAAGGCAAAATGTGTCAGCTAATATAAGTTTTCTTATCGTATTTTTCATATATATATATATATATATATATATATATATATATATATATATATATATACAGTGGGGAAAATAAGTATTTCATCCCCTGCTGAAAGAAGAATAATGAAAAATAAGAAAATAACGTTATGCATTTTCAGTTGTCTAAATACAGGTTCCTAAATAAAATCCATACACTTGCCTTGATAAAGTTCCTCAAAGAACAAAACATGTTGGGTATAAAAGTTTTCCTCTTCTCATTTCTTTTATTAATATTGTCTTTACAGATACATTTACTTACATCTCAATGTTTTATTCAGAAAAATAGTGGAAAAATTAAGTATTTCATCCCCTGATGATTTTCTGACTCTGCCACCTTACAAAAATGGGAATGGTCTATAATTTTCAGGGTAGGTCCATTTCGAAAGTGAGATAGAATATGAAAAAATTCTAGAAAATCACATTATATTCATTTTTTAACATATATTTATTTTTATTGAAAAAATAGACATTTCACCGCCTACCAACCAGCAATGATTCAGGCCCCACAGATTGGTTATATGACCAGGAGGCATATAGACTATTCTTATTACTCAATTATTACTCCTAATCAAGTACTCATTACCTGTATAAAAGACACTAGTTCACAGAACCTTTCAATGAATCAGAATCTAATCTCTCCACAAAGGGCAAGATGAAAGAATTGTCTAAGGAGATCCAAGGCAAAATTGTATACCTGCACAACATTGGAATGGGCTACAAGATGATTGGCAAGCAGCTAGGTGAGAAGGAGTCAACTGTTGGTGTGATAATAAGAAAGCACTAATTGACTATCAGTGTCCCTCGGTCTGGAGCTCCACACAATATCTCCCAACATTGAGTGAACCTGATGAGGAGAAACAACCCAGAACTATGCAGCAAGAGCTTGTTGATGATCTCAACGTAGCTGGGACCACAGTCACTAAGATGACCATTAGTAACATACTATGTCGTAGTGAACAGAAATCATGTAGTTCTCACAAGGTCCCCTCTACTCAATAATGCATATGTACAAGCCCAGCAGAAGTTTGCAAATGAGCACCTGAATGATTCAGAGGAGGGTTGGGAGAAAGTGCTGTGGTCAGATGAGACTAAAATTGAGCTTTTTGGCATCAACTCGACTTGGGGGAAAAAAAATCTGACTTGGACCCCAAGAACACCATCCCAACCATTAAGCATGGTGGTGGAAACATTATGTTTTGGAGCTGTTTCTCTGCTAAGGGGACAGGATGACTACACTAGGTTGAGGGAAAGATTGATGAGGTCAAGTACAGGGAAATCTTGAGTGAAAACCTCCTTGCCTCATCCAGGACACTGAAGATGGGTCAGGGATGGGTGTTCTAGCATGACAATAACCCAAAGCATATGGCTAAAGCAACAAACGAGTGACTCAAAAAGAAGCACATTAAGGTAATGGAGTGGCCCAATCAGTCTCCAGACCTTAATCCTTTAGAGAATCTGTGGATGGAGCTGAATCTTTGAGTTTCCCAACAACAACCTACAAACCTTAAGGATTTGGAGAGGATCTGCAAAGAGGAGTAGGCCAAAATCCCCGCCCCCGTGGATCTGTAAAAATTTGGTAAGCAACTACAGGAAATGTCTGGCTGCTATGCTTGCCAACAAGGGTTTCTTCACCAAATCCTGAGTTATGTTTTGCCAAGTGTTGTAGTACTTATTTTTTCAATAAAAAAGAAATAAATGTTCAAAATTTAATATAATGTAATATTCCAGAATTTTTTTTTTTTATATTCTATCTTTCACTTTCAAATCAGACCTACCCTGAAAGTTATAGACTGTTCCTATGTTTGTAAGATGGCAAAGTTAGAAAATCAACAGGGAATAAAATACTTATTTTCCTCACTGCACATATATATATATATATATATATATATATATATATATATATATATATATATATATATATATATATATACTTATATGAGAATTTCTGAAAAAATATAAAATGCTCTGAAACTTTGAAAATTCAAATGAATTTTCCATTGGAAACCAGAAAACCAGAATTGATTTTTATAAACTAGAAGAAATTTCAAATCTCACTATTTAGCAGATCATCAAGACAATAGCTGTAGCCATCATTATTGGTACACTTGGGAGGGTTTCAAAGAAGATAAAGTATTAAAAATCTGAGGAATATAATCAGTTTTACAAAAGCATCATTAAAATCAGTAATAATATTAGTTTGGAGAAGACCGAAGTGAGTGGAATTGAAAGAATTTCATCTTGTCACTGCAGACTTGCTGTCAATTGTCAGAAAGAGAAAGAGTGACCCTTACATACATAGATGGTGATTCTCTCTAGTGATGACACACCTCTCCAATGGTTACACAATTCTCTCCGTTGTGACTGTTTTATAATATATAGTAATGATAACAACTGTCAAGGTAAGCTTCTTATGAGACAAGTCAAACAGTGGGGTATTATTTTGGCAGATTCCCACACAAAATCATTTCAAATAAGGATTCACTTGCAGAGATAAAATAATTATAATACCAATTCATGTTAAACATATAACTTTTTTTCTTAAAATTCTAGAAAATAATTCTGATTCAGGGGTACCAAGAGAGGTGTTATTATGAAATAAATAATGGCACCCATTATCCAAATTTGATGCTAGTCTAAATACATCTGGTTTTGGCTTGGTACTTACACCATTAATCATTCTTGAGGTCACTGTGGATCAAGTGAACACAATTAGTTATCTGTCTATTTCTTTATTTTTTTCCAGTTCCTTTCTTTCTCTTTGCTGAGTGTGCTTAGTTCTTTTCGATTTTTAAGGCTAACTTTTCATTTTCTTTATTCTACACAATTTTTACTTTTATTCCTTTTTTCCTCTCTTGTTTGCAGAGCCAAAACCAATATAACTTCATTTTTCTTTCATTCTCTTTTCTTTTCATTTCATGTTGTCCATCTTGGAGTGATATGAAGACTCTTTTTTTCTTTCCTTCTCTTAGATTTTGCTTAATTTCTTGCCTTTCTTTTTGCTAAAACAGTTTACCTTTTTCCTCTTTTCTCTTCTTTCCTGCTCCTGCAAAATAAGGAGATAGGCTAGAAGTTCATTCACACAGTAATTTTTTTTTTTTTTTTTAAGCATTTCACCCCAAGCAAGGCGGGAAGCCACTAGCACGCAAGGGATTACAGAAAATTTGGAGCAAGTATATCAGATAGGAGTGATAGAAGAAAGGATGAAGAGAAGGATAGTGGACAGATCAAGGCAACTGGAGATGTCAATTGACATTACATTTGAATAGATGGAGATTATAGCTCTCAGGGAAACTGGAATAGGGAAGGGATTTCCACAGGCGAGAGGTGCAAGACATGAAGCTATTGAAGTAGAAGAGACAGCTACATTTAGGAGTTTCAACAGTGAAGGGGTGAGAGCGGGATGCCAACCTTGTAGGGCGCTTGAACTCAGGAAGTCTGGGAACCAGCGAATGCAGCTCCTCGGAGCAATTTCCATGAAAGTATTTGTAAAACAGACAGAGAGAGGTGACGGCGCATCTGTGAGAAAGTGACTGTAAGACGAGATGCCAGATCAGGGCCAATTATATTGCATATCCGCCTCTGGAGCCTATCAAGAACCCCGAGTCAAACAGAAGGGGCTCCAGACCATATATGGCAGCAATACTCCATAAATATCTGTTCTAATTCAATTTTAAAAGTATTACTCATGTATAAGTCTACTTCATGTATAGTGTGACCCCTGATTTTTGGGGAGAAACCTAATTTTTTCATATAGCTCATGTATAATGTAACTCCTCCTTCTGAGCAATAGGCCTACTGTAGTCAAATATTGCAGTACTGGGCATCATCCTGGACATATGTTATAGCAAATAAATTGTTGTCTTTCTTTTTTGTACAAAGCTACCCCAAAATGGTGAAAAAAATCACTTACTTTAAAATATCTGGTGCAAAGATTTAGATACTGTACTTTTGTTTTTGTTCGTGCTTGACTATGGTAGCTCCTTTTACTGCCTCCTACAATTTTTCCCCTTTGTTGTTACATGAAGAACAAAACTTCATCTACTATATATGCCATTATATGCACAAATACCTTATGTAAATCAAGAATTAATAGACTTTTCCTATTTCAAATTTGCATATATATAAATATAAACAAAGAAAGAAAGACAGAACTAGGAACACAACTGAAACATCTACAGCATAGATACATGTCAGACAAAAGTAAAGTGATGCTGTTAAAATAGCCATACCTCAGCGATGTATACACATACAAATGAAAATAGACACAAATTGAAGAAAAGGAAAAAAAAAAGGCATTGTTAATTCTTCATTTATGTAAGGTATTTGTTGATTTTAAGTGGCACACATCATGAATGATGTTCTACTGTTCATGTAGGAATGGAAAGAAAAAATCTAGGCTATGGGAAGCAGGCCAAAAGTGCCTACCTGTTAAGGTTAGTTAAATATACCATGAGAATGTAAACCTACCAGCTAGGTTATGTTCATCAAAAATGCATGAATTTTAACCCCTCCAGAGAAATAGTTCAACCAATCACCGAAAATGCATGTTTTTTATCCTCTTCAAAAAATTACCCGTGCATAGTGCGACACCTTATTTTTGTGCAAACAAACTAATCCTAAAAACTCACACTAATTAATAATAAAGTGTCTAGAAGCCAATTTGTGGAGTTATGGTTAATTTTTCTAGTTATAATCCTCTTTTAAAATGGTTGACCTCAGGTCTCATGCTGCAAGTAAATATCAGTCATAGAATTTTTGATTTTGCAAACAGGAGGTTAGTGAATGTTTATGGAAAGGGTTGCGTTAAATGTAAGCACAGTAATACCAGGTCAGTAGATTTAATGAAAATCCTAGAGTGAAAGAAGAAACAGCCAAATGCTGCTATGATTGGAGATAAATCCAAACAGGCTTATGCTCTCATTACAGCTGACAGAAGAATCACAATTACAAAACTCTGTGAAATCCTTCACATGATAGTTCCTGCAGTCTCTTGGCTATTCAATGATTTATGCAAAATGTTACCCGAACTCTGGCAGGCTCCAAAAAGGGTCAGAGGGTAAGAATATGGATAGTACCTACCTAAGTAGGTTAGTTACAAAAGATTAGATCTGGGTTCACCATATTATGAGACAAAGAGCCTAATAAGATCAATGTATTGGCACTACCAAGACTGAATCAGAAAAAAAAACAAAAACATCTAGGCTGCGCAATCAACTTGGAAAGTGAATATGACTGTACTTGGAGGTTAGAATGGACTTGTACTTTCAGAGTTTATGCCCAATGGATTCACAATTAATTTTGGCTATTATGTATGCATAGTATCAAAATTTAAAGAAAGTTTTTTTTTCACCCTGGGCCACATTTTAAGATGAGTGATATGCTTTTGCATCATAACAACACAAGGTCTCACAGTATCTTAAAACCAAAAACATTTAAAGATCATGGCTACAAACAATTTGCCTCATTGTCCCTACTTTTTCTTCTTCTATGTGCTGTGTCCCTTCAGAATGTGGTGATCATACCTCTCCACAACTTCCTATTATTTGTAGGTTTTATCTTTTCCCCATCCCTCCCAATCCCTGTTCTTCCATATTAGGTAGGCTAATAACTATTTCCTTATGCCCCACTTGCCTTCAGTATGTCCTGTGAGTGTCAAATTCTCCAAACCCTCCTTCTTCATTATGTATGCTAGAAATTTTCTCTTTCTGATTCTAGGTTTAAGTGTCCTTTTTGCTTCCATTTTCCTTAATAACTTTGTTGTTACTCACATTTTTAGTCCATGAGATTCTCAATGGCTGTAGAATCACAGATGCTTCAAGTCTCTTCTTCATCTGTAAGGAGATTCTTTCCCATTCACTACCATATCAGAGGACTCATATTACATAACAGTTCAGCAACTCTTTTCTTTGTTTTTAACAAAATCTTTCTGGTTTCTTGATACTTTCCTTAGCTTTTGCAAGGCAACTTTCACTATTCCAATTTTCCTTCAGATTTCAATGTCAAACTTTATGTCTTGTTAAAACACTTAAATTTTCATACTTTATTGATTTTGGCTTCTCCAATTCATGCTTCATATCACGGGCTCTTCCTCTTTATGACAGCCATGCATTCCTTAGAATTTCATTTGTTTCGGTTGATGAAGAATGCAATAATTTACAATCTTCTTTCTGTTTGACAATGAGAAATCATATATTACCACAAAATGGAATCTGTATCTGTCTATATTTCTGAGATGAGGTATTATGTACATTATTTACATTATTCGGACTATTGTCCTCATCTTTGTCACCATATTTATTACAACGTCTCGGCCATTGTACGCTCCAGCCTTCTTCAGGTGGTTGGAATTTTGAACTGAACCCTTTATTTCGATCCCTGGGGTAGACTGTTCTAGTTCCACGTGTCATGTTTGATGGATGTCAGTTATCAGTTATCTCCCTGCTAATTTTCCCTCTGAAAGTTCTCCACTGCCTTAACCGGGTTGGTTAGATCCCATGACAGGACCCAAAGAGTGTGAGTTCAATACCCTGTTAAGGCAGTGAAAATAGTCACCTACAGAGTGCTAAAGAAATGTTACATGAGCTTCAGCAGATCTTAAAATTTTAGGTTCCATTCAGTTTGGTAGCTATTCCTCTGTAAAACCATCTCTAATTCTTAATTTTTATAAGCAGTAAGAATAAATTCAAATTTTAATGTTCAAAATGCAAGGATTTATTGCAAAACAAAATTTGTGTAAGGTGAAATTTTACTTTAGAATAAAGTTGCATTTAAAAAAAAATATCTAAACTTTGCTTCATGCTTAAAATATGCCTAAGTTTTGGGCCAACCTGAAACATTTCATGCTTATAATCTTTATGGAAATGAAAAATAAAAAAGAGCAATTTCACTGATTCTTTTTTTTTTTTCCTGGTCAGGGGAATAATCAGCAGCAGAAGGTCATGTTTTTCCACCAAAGCTGGTCATGTTCAGTTTTGCCCAAATCCTACTTTGAGACATGACAGCTAAAGGATAACATGAGTGCATAACTTAAGAGAACCTTTCAACCTCTCACCTTTAAATTTTATATAAGTATATTTCATTAGACTATGAAACTGCATTATATTAGTTAGGGAGTAATTATTGCTAAAATAGTATCTGTAAATACATTCAATCTTATATTATTTTGTACATATTGTTTAATGTTTGACTTTTGTTAGTTGTGTTGAATAAATAACTTCTTTATATAAAACTCTTATCATGTTTAATTTATACACTTCTTGTGTTCTTTGTTGAGGATACACAGCTAGGTACAAGAGTTTAGATATAAGCAAAACATTTTTTTAAATATCTAGCAAACATTTCAGATGATGATTACAATATTTGCATTTATATGCTTTCTTTTCAAACAGATTCAATCTACACAGTTAATGATTAGAAATTAAACCATCTATAATGTTAGAATTATTTTCCGTCTGTTTTATAATGAAACATTATCTGTAAATAGAAAGTTATGCAGCAAAGAACAAACTTTGCACATGAAATAAGCACATGAAATATTTTATATAATTTAATATTGCAAACAAAACTTCTTCAAATAATAACACAATATCAGTATAACAGTAAAACAGTTTTAATCATTGTTAGTTACAATGGCACCAAATATGCAAATAGTAAATTGTAGCTGTCATCAGGACAAAAGGACGGTGGCTACAAAAATTATTGAAAACATTATTAATATCTAAAAGAACATCACAAAACAAGAGAATATATTTATAATAAGTATAACAAGAAAGATGTTTAGTAAGGGCCAAAGTTTTAATTCTGAATCCATAATACTCAAACGTTGTATGAAATCTTAACAGCAATTTTACTCATCCAATTTATGAATGTCAAAATGAAATTTGATGGTAAATATTAAACCCAGGTATAAATGAAAGCATTCAAACACCCATACATACTCACATGTGCAATAACACTCACATACATCAATATGCAGCTATATATATATATATATATATATATATATATATATATGTAAGATCCAAGATCCAGGGTATTTCTCAAGGAGAGGAATTTTTCAAGGAGCGAAATGGCCTTCTAATTGGGGTATAATCGAATTTCATTTATATGTAATTCACACACATATACACACACACACACACACATATATATGAGAATATTTACTTATATTCATATATCCATGTGAGTATATATATTCATATTACCCTTGTGTGTGTGTGTGTATATATATATATATATATATATATATATATATATATATATATATATATATATACTAAATACTAAATAAATACTAAAAGTAATGTTTGGAGTAATATATATATATATATATATATATATATATATATATATATGAGTGCACAGTGAGTGCTGGTAGTAATAATACAGTGACGAGTGTAAAATAACAGAGCTAAAATTCATATTAAAAATTATTATATATATGTTCCTCACTGCTCAATGCTACTTGAAGTTTTTTTATTTGTACCTGATGATTGCAACGTGCATGAAAATTCATGTAGCATCAAGTGGTGAGGAACTTATGTATAATTCTTTTAAATATATATTAGGTTGGTGCAAAAATAATGTCGTTTTCTCACATATGTTACTATGTGAGAAAGCGACATTATTTTTGCACCAACCTAATATATATATATATATATATATATATATATATATATATATATATATATATATATATGTATATATATATATGAATAGTAAAATTGAAAAACATTTTTAATGATTTATTTCATTCTGAGAAGGAACATCTGTAGACTAATGACAGATTTATTGATGGAATCAGTTTAAAATATAAAGTGGGAAGGGTAGAGAAAATATAGCAAATATTAGTTACATTGTGTTGCATTTCTTCCTCACTTTTATATAGAAAACTGTTTTCATCAGTAAAACATTTATTAATCTGAAGTAGTGCTTTACTACTTTCTTGGAATGAAACACATCATTAAAAAGTTTTTTGACATTTTGTCATTCATTTAACCCACTATTAGTCGGATATATATTTTTATATCCTATCTTTCACATACATTCACATACACACACACACACACACATATATATTCATTTTCAAATGTCATCATCTTTTGACATGGATTTCTGAACTATATATTTGAAATCAAATTATGCATTAAGGTACAAAATATGCACAATTTAACTTCTGCATATATTTTCAACATGTACATTTGCCTGAAGAAGAAAAGGTAGAGAGAATGATACAATACCTGGATATGATTGGGTCAGTATAAAGGTTTTGAATGCAGTAACAGTTAAGGCAGTTAATTACTTTGATATTGGAAAAGATTGTCAAGAAGAAAAATTATTTATATAAATCCATAACAGTCACTTTTTTGACTTCTCATAAAATCCAAATCATTGAATAAAAACAAGCAGAAAATTAGAACCAGAAGAAACCATATTTAAGAAAACCTTTTTATCTAAAGTAAAAAGTTAAAAAATATCAAAGTATCTATTTTTATTGTGATTAAAAAAATAAACAAAAGATTTTTATGAATATTTTAGTTTTTCATTAATTGTTTACTCACAATCTGATCTTAAATGAATAACTATTAAAAATTTAGAACCTCCCCTTTCCTATTTTCAAAATTTCCCATTCCTATTTGCAAAATAAACAAAATATGTTTCTTATGAAACTATTTTTAAATGAAGTATTTTCTTAATTCTATTGTTCAAAATTTTTTTTATTTTTAAATGAAAGTTTTAGTATATAGTGTACATTAATCCTAAGTGGTTTTAACATTAATAAAACATAGCACTGCTATTTTATAGGTAATGGTGTTTATGTGAATAAGTGCCATATAGACTCACATTTCAGGATATTGATATGTTTTGGCATATAAATATCAATATATATATATATATATATATATATATATATATATATATATATATATATATATATATATATATATATATATATATATATCAACCATTATTGTTTGTCTAATAAAAATGATTATTTTAAAAAGCCAGTAATGAATCATGGGAACACCATAACTATGCAAGTTTACAGTAAATGTCAAGAACACCTACATGTGTTCATAAATGCTAATAAAGACATTGATTGAAAACTATTAATTAATATAATAAAATTTAATTTTACAAATCAAATACAGAAACTGAATTATCAAGTTCTCGTATTCATTGTAATAAAAAAAGTATTTTTAATTTTGTACTATAAAAGAAAAGAAATTGGTTGCTGCTTAAATATGAATTTGAAGACTAACAGTAAGAAAAACTGTTGTCAAATAATTTAATTTCAGTGAGTTGAATTGACAACAATTTCTTTAAAATCTTACCCCAAATAATTTAGTGGGAAAGGATAAGAAAGACTGTGCATTCATTGCAAAATAAAAACAGAATATATAAAGTTCCATTGGCAATGGCAATTATCCAATTTCTTTCAGTAATGCATCATCTATAACAATGGATGGTTAATTTCTTCTACAACATTGGATGAAGAGCAGAGATTGAAATCAATATATCATGAATTTCTGTCTCGCTTACAATGTGTGAACATTCTAAATTTTTCTTATATATATATATAATGCTTATTTCGTTATTTCAAATTTATAAAAATGATGTTTCAAAGTAAAATATTTACTGCAAGAAATAGTATCAGTATTGATTCATGATTATCATTATTGTTATTATTATTATTATTATTATTATTATTATTATGGTTGTTTCATAAAATTGAAAGTGAAAATTGAGTCATCAGTCATTATTTTTAAGTGAACTCATTACTTTTTCAAAGAGCAAAAGATTTAAAAACATTAACAACTTGAAAAATTTTAAACATGCTTTAAAATTGTGCTTTTAAAATATTAAATGTGAGAAAACTTATCATTTTCCTTTTGTATTTTATCTCAAGAAAGTTTAAATGCATACATATATCTGATGATATAAAATGACAATGGAATTTTATCTAAAATGCATAGATATAGACATGCATTATATATATATATATATATATATATATATATATATATATATATATATATATATATATATAGGTACATTACACTAAAAAATACTCAACCAGGGTATTTATGCAAGATAATGCTTCTTTTAGGTTTACAGTGGTCAATATCAACTGATATATATATATATATATATATATATATATATATATATATATATATATATATATATATATATATATATACAGAAATATTGAATGTATGTATGTTGGGTGTAAATAGATCATAAATGTTCATTCAAAGGTTATGGCTATTAAATACTTTTTTTTGTTGGTAGATTAGTTTCCATCTCTTGATGTTGAAGGTGTAAAACAAAATGTTTGCAATTTGTTTGAATTCTTTTTAAAATTGTGAGCTTTAGATTGGCATCAGACCTTATCAAGAAAGAAAGAAAGAAATCTGATGAAATTTAAAATCCTTGTAGTAATATAATTGTATGATGTTGAATTTTAATTTTTCAATTTTTGGTTTATCACCCAAATTTTGAGTTTCAAAATCTTCAATTGATAAATAACATCAGGCTCATGTGGCAACACAAACATTTACAACTCAAAATTCAAATTCATACTACGACGTGGACCTTGAAGTTCATGTAATTTCGTCTTACATTGATAATGACTAAAGGTCGTTGAAATCTCAAAAACTTAACAAGATTTAACATCAACTGCAAACATTTTCTTTACACATTCAACATCAAGACAGAGAAACAGCAATGTTTAACCATTGTATCTGCAAAAAAATGGTTTATCAAAAGGATGGTTATTCCTTTGACACTGCTATTACTGTATACACATTGGATTCCTTGGCAATGTTTATCGTTATAAAAAGTGATGATTAGAATTGTAATAAAACCTAAATCTATAAAAATATCTGTGAACAAGAAAATTTAAATAAACACATAACACCGAGTAAGTGTAATTTGAAAAAATGCCTTATTTTTTCATTTTCCTCTTGTTACGTAGATTCACTAAAATAGCTTGAAAGCATCTCTTCCTCTGACATATTTTTTTTTTTTAATTTTTAATAAAAAGATTTTTTTTCAAATTTGTTTCTTCATAAAATAATAAATAATAAATCTTTATAAAAGGTAAATAATAAATATTACATTGTACTTGGTTCACATATTTTTATAATCTTATAAATAACCATTGCTGGAGGAGTTAAAAATGTATACAGTCATAGCAATTTCAAGGGAATAACTGTCCTTTTGATATTGTTTTTGTGAGCACAAAAGTCAAACTTTGATAACAAACTAATCTGCCAACAAAAACTTATTAAAAATGATAATAGCCATAATTTGTGTTGTCTTTAATAAAACTTGTTTGAATAAATGCATGCATGTATATAAGTGCATAGTATATATTTTATTGAAGATATTAAAACAAATTGGAAAACGTTTTCAGCCATGCATTTTGTCTCCTATATAAGACATCTTCTAGCTAGAACATGTATGAGAAAATATTTGTCACTCATTCCAAACCAAAGATGCTTACTCTAAGAGCTGAAACACATGTCTGAAAAAGTTTTCTATCTTATCTGTCTTATCTCCACTTTTGTTTAGACATTATTCTACATCCTACTATCACTCATATATTCTATTTTATTGTTAATATTTTTAAAAAGGTTTGCTTAAAAATAAATATATATTAATAAAAGAAATGAGAAGAGAAAAACCTTTTATGCCAATGTGTTTTATTCTGTGAGGAACTTTATCAATGCAAGTGAAATTTTATTTAAGAACCTGTGAGAAAAAAGTAACATGAAGAAAAACAATGTTATACTTTTTCAATTGTATAAAATACAGGTTCCTAAATAAAATCCATACACTTGCCTTAATAAAGTTCCTCAAGGAACAAAACATGTTGCGTATAAAAGTTTTCCTCTTGTCATTTCTTTTATTAATATTGTCTTTACAGATACATTTACTTACATCTGAATATTCTATACATAAATATATATATATATATATATATATATATATATATATGGGAAAATGGTGTATAAACTTTTTTTATATATCAAGAGCAGTTTTACGGGAAAGTATGACAAAGTGGAAAAGTTTTCATGTGATCAGTTTTATCTTTTATGACTTCATCAGACAAAATTTATGGTTAATGTTAATATAATTAAACATGAACTTGAAGGAAAGAATTTGAATTTTTTTTTAATCTATGTTTTGGGTATATAATCATGCTGAGGTGATTTAGATTTTTTTGTTTATATTTCCATCACTCTTGGTAGATCTTCTATAATCCCAGTATGAGATATTTGCAAACATAAACAAAAACAAAAAAAAATAAATGAAATTGGCTAGATTATATACCCAAAATATGTATTATATTAAAAATAAAATTTGAATTTTGAATTTTCAGCATCACTTTCCTTCATGTGTGCATGTGTAGTCATATCAACATAAGCATAAATATAGTCCAATGAAATCCTAAATGATGAAACACATCATAGAAAGACTTTTTCTACTTTGGCATACTTAATTTCCTTAATGTATATATATATATATATATATATATATATATATATATATGTATGTCAATGTTGATGTAAATCTGAATTTTATCAGTTTATTATATATTTGCATGCATAATGATTGATATTGCATAATTATATTGCATATGTAGTATTTACCAATAGTATCGATTTTATAGTTGTGAATATATTATACAAAAAACTCTTAAGTTTTTCAGAAGTGATTTTCTAAGTTCATTTCGTGCATTAATAAAATTACATTCAATTTTCTACAGGTATTTATTTTGATAGACTATTTGTATTTTTATTATTTTAAATGTCATTTTTAGTGAATAACCATGTTTGAAATAGTTGCCCCATTTTTCATTTTAAACCAGGTAAAAATCGAATTTGCTTGGCTGTGACATGATCTGTGGATGTGTGGTCTAAAGCACACCAGATCAAACAGTGGTTTCTCCTACAAAGGTGGATGCATGTTTGAACTATGCCATTTTCTTTTTTAAGTTTTCTTGAATATGCAGGTTGATAAATGTAATATATACTATTTAAAATGAAAAATGGAGCTTTTATTTCAAACACAGGTATCAGCCAAACTAACTTTTGAAGTAATTAAAATGTCAGATTAAAAGTAAAATCCCTTAATTCTTTAGAAATTATTTATATTTAAGAAAATTGTCAGTTGAATAGATAGAAAGTCAGTGAAAGAAGTGCATTTAAGGAAAATACCTAGATATAAGTAGTATTTGATTTTTAAGTATACAGGCACCATTTTGTTTAAGTTATACATTATTTATAAATGTGAATCAGAAAAAAGAGAATTAGATTTTTATAAATCAAAGATTTAAATTATTTTGTATCTAATTCAGATTACTGTTTATTTTAATCTTTCTTGATATTGCTTTATTTTGGAATTTGTGATGATTTCCTTTGTGGTTTCCTAGTTCATTTCAGAACAGAACCCTTACCTGTGAAAGTTAGATATGTGGTGCCTCCAACATTATATTCAACACCATTAAATATTTAACTAAAATAATTCACAAACACTGTAATTTTCTTTACAATGAAACTTTTTCATTCCATTTGCAAGTTGAATAATGTCAATAGTCAAGATGTTTTAAAAAACTATTCAAAAATTAAGATGGGATTTTTAGTTAAATTTACTAGCAATGAGTTCAATAATATTTTTATTTGATTTGCAAATTATACAAATCTCTAATCTGTAATAATAATCCTTATGTTAGAATTATTTATAACAGTAGCAGTCATTAATAATAAAAATATGGCTTCTAGTGATAATGATTTTATTGTTAATAGCAGTAATATGAATCCTTCAAATGATGAAACAAGAAAACAAGCTATAAAATAATGTCAATTGAACTAATACTTAATGTTATAACTATCATGGTTACTGTCAATTGTACTAAAGATATTAATCAAATTATTAGTAGTAAAATTTAAATTTACATAATACAAATTATTTTTACTTTAAATATTTTAATAATTTATATACTAACATTAATAACTAATAATGATATTAATGATAATTTTATTAATGATGATTTTGATAATTATAATGATTTTACAGTCATTCATCAAATATGAAATGGTATTTTTTTAGAAAAATGTTGCCAGTGAAAAATAACCTAAAGAAATGAATCTTTAAGTTGATTGCAGTTTCCCGAACATTTCATCTATCACGGAGATAATTCTATCATCATTGAATAAAAAAAAACAACAATTTCTTCAGTTGCACAATCCATTTTGAGGATACTTTTAAAAAATGCCTTACCAAAATTTTTTTTGTTTGTTTTTTTAATTTGTAGTTACCATTTCAATTTGAAATTCTTGACAATTCCAGGAAAAATAGAAAAAAATAATATACATTTCTTTTATTTAAATAGAAAAGAATCCTTCAAAGAAAAAATTTTCCAAGAAAGAAAAAGATGTCTGTGAGTGATGACTGAAAATATACAAAGAACAAATAACATTATCAGTCATAAAATTAAGAACAAATAACATTATGAATCATAAAATATCAAAAAATTGAATTGTTTTTGACACTTTCAGTAAAACTTGTGAAGGATCAAATTTTAAGATTTCAAACTGAACATTGGATAGAGTTTCAACAGATTTCATATTTTTATCAATCAATGCATACAATGTCCAGACATTAGTCATTTATCATTAAACCTTGTTGTACATAGGAATGTAAACGCACAGATTAAAACAAGATAAGATTTTGATATCTGTGAGATTTATGGAACTAGTTGGTTGGGTGGTAGTGAGATATCATATCCAAATCATAGAAAAATGATGGAACACATGCCACAGAATTCAAGACACAGGGTTATTATGAGTTAAATGATGATGGCACAGGGGTTAACTTGTAACCTCTGAGTGTACAACTAAAACAGCATAGGTCATTAGGTTTTTGAGTAGGTATGATGCAAATTGACAGCTTGCGATGGATTTGATTGTTTGTGGTGTGAAGTTGTACCAATTGGTAGCAATGAGATTTTCGGGATTGACTAAGGCATGTGGGTCATGATAAAGTAGCCATAGTTGTTATCAAAAGCTTCTTTTTTCCCTTTGCACTAAGACTGCTTTGTTTCAGATAAGTGACTGCATTATATGACTGCTTGGATTAAGATTGACCAAAAACCTGCTTGCTCAGATTACAATACTGTCTTAGATTAGTAAAGTTTCAATTAGTACCAGTTGATTTACTTCTCAGGCATCATATATATAAAATAATTTTGAATTAAGTAAGGTTTCAGAAACATGAAAAAAAATTGCTTGTAATTTTAATTAGATATTCTGTCAAACAAAGGCTTAAATATATTTGTGAGTGAGTTGTATTTCCATTATTTCACAATATCATAAGAAAATAAATTTCTCTTGCCCAAGTCAATAAGTGTATCTCTTCACAGGCTCTTGAAATGGAATAAAAGAACTGCCTATTTTGTTAAAAAAAAAAACAAATCCTTATTTGTAAACTTTTAATATTATTAAGTTTTTGTTGATATAACTTTATTAACATTAAAATGAATAATGCTTAAATCAGTGTTCTTAAAAAATCATTCCTTGAATTCATTTTAATAACTGCAAAAATAATATCTCGACAAAGTAGATATACTGTTCAGATATTATATTTTATAAGCATACGAAATAGTCTCTCTTTTATCTTCAACTCAACTTTCTTTCTCCTAAGTGTTATTTATCACTTTTTTTTATCACAAACAAAGAAAAATGTTACTCTTATGCACTGACCAAACTGATTTTGAGGTTTTAAAACACTTAATGTTTAGTAACACTTTGCTACAACCTCAATGTTGACAATAATTACATGTCTATTGATGAACAAGACATAATAACATGTCATGGCCTTGTGAATTTTTTACAATAAATTGTCAAATAGAATAATGGAAAGAGCAGGAAAAGCCAAACAGAAAAACTAGAACTGACAGAAGAAAGATAATAAATTACTCAACATTGTATCCCAGTAAAGCTGACCTGTAGTGAATATTATTAGCCCTAGTACTGTTTTCACAATAAAAGAGGAAAATGAGTTATTCCCAATGGTCAGAGAGTTGAAATATGTTATATACAATTAATAATATGCTTGTCTTATATTCCCACTAGTATGAAATCAAATTTATGTTAAATAAAAAAGAAATAGAAACAGTGTTCCTTCTGGTGATTTTTTTTATTATGTACCTCTTCAGTACGATTTATTAACAAAATTATCTGCTTAAATTAACAATGTGTTTGTGAGTAGATGAAAGACAATTAATATTAGCAGTTTTTTGCTTGGTCTGTGGTGAAGTAGATATTGACTTACTCATTATGTGCATTTATTTTCTCACTCCTTTGGTATTTTAAATTAATTTTTACTTAAAGGTTTTTTCTAAAGAATAAACATCGAACTTATATTACTGGATTTTTCTCTGAACTAAATTCAGGCAAACACATCTTTCCTTTTTATACCACTGAGTCAAAAATGTACCAGATTTGAATAAAAATCATGATTTTACATTACAATTCTCAAAAAATATTCTTTAAAGGTTTCCTTCTCTCTTCGTCTTCATTTATACTTTAGTTATGTCTTTAGCAGTTCCGTTAAAACTGGACCTGATAAGATGAAAGAAAAGTTAACTTTTTTCTTGAAAACCATCTTTAAATCAGGTAATATTTGATCACTACTGTTAAACAAATAGACATGAATAAACTATTTTTAATGTATCTTCATTGACCATTAATGTACAATTTTATCAAGACTCTGCCTGACCAAATGATATTCTTGACACCAAATGATATTAAAAATTATTTTCCAAAATTGTGATTGTTCCTGTTTGATCTTAATAAGATTTAACATCTTTTTTGATGTCTTTTTCATTGTTTTGAAACTAGCTAGTGCTTCTGAGACTTGCGTGATGTAACAAGTCACATTGTAACATGGAATTTTTCTGTAAAACTTTCTTTATTCTTTTGTTCTGCTACTTAAACTATAGCTCCATTCATCATCATCATCATCATCATCATCATCATCATCATCATCACCACCATCATCATCATCATCATCATCATCATCATCATCATCATCATCATCATCATCATCAATAATATGAGTTGGTGCTGAAAATTTCTCAGCCCACTCAAAAAGCCTGTCAAATAAAATTCTTATTGGCCATTTGGGCCAGTTTTGTAAAGTATGCCATATTGAGAACTTTTCAAAACTCACTCATAGTAGCAGAAGATATTTCTATATATATTTTTGCTCCGTTTTCAGCTCTGTATGTATTTTAGTTTTGCTTAAAACAGGAATCAGTCACCAGATTCCAAACACATATGCAACTCTTTACAAACACTTAAGAAGTTGCCAATGAGTGTGGATTCATCATTTAATCTCTCTTTTTATGCATATAAACACTCATGTTGTATTCCTTTTAATTGAAATGCACTAAATTTCACTTTTTTCATTAGTTTTTAGAATTTATTATCAAATGAATATCATTTTTACATTTTCTATGAATGTGTATCTTGAATTAACTTAGCTTCATTTTAACCAATAAGTTTACAATGTCATCTTTCTAGATAATAATAAAAAAAGGAATAATTCAAACATTATAGTCACTCTGATTAGCTCAGTCTAAGACAAGGTCATCAGTAAAAAGTAAAATCCCTACTTTAGCAAATTAAACTAGTCTGACATAAGATCATCAGCGAAGAATAAAATAACTGCACTAATCATTAATCGGCAAGATGATATTGCTTAATAATATACCGAGATTGCTCCTCTACATTTAGTCTATTCTGATCCAAGTCAACAAACGTTGGCAATCAGTGATGATCAAACTCATTACAGAAGTAATCTCAAAAGTAATGGTCAGCAAGTCTAGCCTGATAACCATTACTCTATCATGAGACACTCAAGATATTTACCAAATTTAGCTTAGCTTGATACAGTATTGCAAATTTAGAGTATATTTGTGGTGTCCACTATATGCTGCAACAAAAACAGGCTTAAAATATATGCATATTAGCACATTTCATTAAATCTATTATAATTATGTGTTACTTTGGCTACTAAAAATATCTGAAGAATAAATGGGATTAAAATATCTCTCTCTTCATATTATTGTAAAGACTTTTCAAATGTAATATATAAAATATAATTAAATTGTTTAAATTTAAAATTACATTTTCAATTGATCTTTTCATGATTGCAAAAACATTAATAAAATCAAAATCTAAATGGAATAAAAAGATATTATTTGGATTAAATAAACTTAAATTTAATTATTTTTGTACATTCCATCACCATTTAATTATAAAAAATGTTACTTGTATTTCCAATAATCAAATAATTTGATATGAATAGCCAAACACTAAGTAACACTATTTCTCAGTAAATCGTTTACATCCAGAAATCAGCAGTCTCCTTCATTTATATTGTTAGACATAAAAATGAAATTAAAATATATATATATATATTTTTTTTTTTTCTATAGTAAGGTTCACCCTTGGAGGCCACATGAGGTTATATTAAGGGGTAGTTTATATGGTTAGGAGGGGAAGATAATGGTTAACTCTAACTTTCAACAGGTTAAGATTATAGTGATCAGGGATACATCATCTTAGAAGTCTGTTTCACAGGGCAGAGGTTCATAGGAAGAAGCTGTTTGAATGAAACTTACTTCTCCCCACTGGAATATGGAGGGAATGTAGATGGTTTGCCGCTATATAACTGGCATGGCCTAGCTGTGAAGGTTAGACCTGGTTGGTTGTGAAATTTCCTAATTCTTGAAAAGATACAAAAACAATTTCTTTTGACTTGGACAAAATAATTTAATAACAAATGTTTAATTCCTTATTTTTTGGCTACATAACATATACTTTCACTAAAAACTTTAAAAAAATGTAATTATTTTCAATTGTTTGCAATTATCTTTATGAACTGGGATCAAATATGGGTCAAATATGTATTAGAATCTGACAGAATGATAGGATAAGCAAATAGGAAACGTTTATAGATTTAACACATTTTTGTTTTTATTTAGGCTTCATCAGAAATGAAATATAGAGGAAAAAAGAAAATTCTGATATTTTTTATCTTTGTGTTGTTTTTTTCATTGATTAAGCAGACTTCACATGTATTTGTCTTGCCAGGTAATGTTTAAAAGTGAAACATGTTAAATCCTTAAACGTTTCATATTTATTCCTTATCCTATTAGTTATCTTTATGCAAAATGGTTTCTTTTATAGAATAAAGACCAAAAAATAATTGTAAATATACCGGTTAGTCATAACGTTATGCCCAATTTTAGTTCTGGAACAATGTTTATCATTTTATACAGTTACCTAAAAATTTATTAATTTACTGTAGAATTACAATTGATAAGTTTTCTGATAGGATATTGAGATAAAATACCTGACTGTGCTCATTGCTTGACTAAATGAGATTTGATTATGAAATTTCAATTTGTAAAATTATACACTGATCAAACATGTATTTGTTTCATAAGAATATTGTTGTTGATTATTTGATATTTTTAAAATTTAAGGGTTTTTAAGATGTACTAATTTATAAAATCATCTAAAAGAAATTATCGTTTATACTCAGTGAAACAGTGTGTATTTAAAAGTACACAATATCTTATTTAAAAAAAAAAATGTTTAAATAAATATTTTATGTTTTGTTTGATAGAATTAATTATTAGTTATTACTCTTTAGCAGATTGAATGTAGATATGAATTTAGCATTTCCAAAATTTTGCTTAAAAACAATTTTCTAGTTAAAATGTCACACTATCAGCTCTATTTGTAATTTGTATTTGTAATTCTCTGTTGCTTGAATATAAGAGGCTAATGACATTTATGATAACAAGAATACAATGAAATCAAATACAAACAACAAACCACCCAATCCTGGGT
This sequence comes from Acanthosepion lycidas, assembly GCA_963932145.1. Lineage (NCBI taxonomy): Eukaryota > Metazoa > Mollusca > Cephalopoda > Sepiida > Sepiidae > Acanthosepion > Acanthosepion lycidas. Next base: position 59,236,112 of record OZ010579.1, on the reverse strand, counting down.
AACCAGGAAATTTTCTCTTATTCCCTTATCTTTGTATCAATATGAACATGTTATTTCTAGGAGATTCAGAAGAGAGCTTGAGATGCTATCAGCTTTAAGTTCTTCCTGAAGAGGTTATAATGCAGGAAGTTTTATCATCATTATTTTACCATATTTCTTTCACTTTAACATATCTTTATCTTTTCTGACTCATTTAGCTTGCAAATATATATATATATATATATATATATATATATATATTAGCTTGCAAATATATATATATATATGTATACATATATTATGACATGGACTAAGTTTGACAATTATTTTATTATATTTTCTGTTTATATGTTATTTTTATAGTTACAAATATTTAAGTAAATGCTCTGTTCATAATAAACAGCATTAACAACATTTACTGGCCTGAATATCCAAGAAATTTCATAGAAAATATGTTTGGTCTATAGTTTAAAAACAGTAATTCAACCTTACTAACCAGATACTTCTTCTGTAGCTAAATGGTATAGCATGTCAGGCTATATGATGTTTCCATGTAGGATACAGGTTTGATTCCTGTCGAAGGGCACATAATTCCTATGAAATTTCTCAGATATTCAGGTAGGTAAATATTGTTAATACTGTTTATTATAAAAAAAGTATATATATATATATATATATATATATATATATATATATATATATATATATATATATACATGTATTACCAATTTGTGACTGGTACAGATAATTCCAAGAAGAATATTAATCCAGAGGAAGCTCAATGAAAACTGCAGAGCATTATAATAATTTCAGTATTTTCAAATATAGACATAAGATACAAGTTTAAAATTCCATAAAAATGTTGACTTTGGGGTATACATACTTGAAGTGTTGATTCATTTATATCAGTGCGAGCACATATAAGGGTACATGTATTCATATATATATATATATATATATATATATATATATATACATATATATATATATATATATATATATGTGTGTGTGTGTGTGCGTGTGTGTGATTATATTGGTTGTCTAGCCAATGTATACAACATCTATAATTCTAAATTAACATCTTTCATATTATCATCATCTTAGATTTTTTATTTTTTTTATTCTTTACTTTTAAATTTTATTGTTTTTATTCTTTATTTATAATCCTATCATTTATGTTTGATATTGTTATGATTATTATATTTATTATTATTTTTATTAAGGTGTCTTATATATTTATTATTATTTCTATTAAAGTGTTTTATTTTATTATGGTGCCTTATCAAGTGATGGCAATCAATACCCATCACTTGATAAGACACCAGAAGTGTCAAAACAAAATAGCTATTTTTGTAGTGATGTTATAACATGCTTTGTTATAATTTTGAAATAAATATTATTTGCTCTACTTTGTATTGATCACTTTTTAAAAATAAGGGTTTTGGTTATCGGAATTTTATTCCAACTATAACAACCCTGTATTCGTGCATATATATATATATATATATATATATATATATTTATATATACAGTGTAACCCGGATATAAGAGACACGGATATAAGAGAAACCCGGATATAAGAGACTCCTTTTTTTTTTTTCTGTAACATCTGATAAGTTTAATAACATTATCACTATTGTGAATTTCTTTCTTCGTTCAACAATAATGTTATTAAACTTATCAGATGTTACGAAAAAAATTTACATAAAATAAATAGACAACACTTGTCTATATTATATATATATATATATATATATATATATATATATATATATATATATATATATATAATGAATACAGAATCCTTAAAAATCCATCGGGTCAGGTTGTAATAAATTTATTTCATGGAAACTCATGTCCATCTCTTAATGAAAAACTGGTCTGAAGAGATGGACATGAGTTCCATGAAATAAATTTATTACAACCTGATTTGATGGATTTTTAAGGATTCTATATTCTTTATTATATTGTTCTGTTCTTACATTGAGCTCTCTCTGTGGATTTATATCCCCCTTGGAATTATCCCTACTAATCATCAATTGATACTCTTTATATAGTGAATGAATTCTTTAATTTTACATTATTTCTTATTACTATAAATGATATTCTTTCCTGGGTACACAGATTTGAGTTGCGTTTTTTTCTTTAGAAGGATTTCTCAATCTAGGCCACTTGTTATTTATTTCATTGTTTATAAAAATTTAAAAAAATGGGATAGCAACTTAAACAGGTGTCCCTACTAAAAATAAAGTTTATAGTAATAAGAAATAATGTCGGATTTTAAAAAAACATTAAAAATGACTGTGGTTTACATTTCGGATACAAAACTAAAGCTAGCAGATCACAATTCAAAGAAATCCCAATAAGATATGTGAATTCCTTAAATAGGTAATTCAAACCTTCCTTTGTCATGCTAAACTGGTACTGGCACATTTATGGTCTGGTGCTCTTGCTATATATCTACAGATAATTGATAAAATCCAAAGAAGAATTAGCAATATTATTGGTCCTGATCTGGCATCTTGGTTTCAGTGACTTTCCCACTGCTGTTAGGTTGCCTTCCTGTGCCTTTTCTATAAATACTTTCATAGCAACTGTTTGAATAAGCTCTTTACCTAGACTTTATTAATTTAAGTGCAGCACTAAACTGATAATGAGGTCTCATCAATTTACAACTGAGTTGGCTAGATGTAACCATAAGTTCTTGCTAACAGTTTCTTTTCCCACACTATCTACTGTTCTACTGATTACTCTTCTTTTGTTCTTGCTTTGGGTGAACACAATTTAAAAAATGGCTAAAGATGGAAGAAGAGATACAGGTTCAATTCCTGTCAAGAGGTACAATTTTTATCTGGCAGTACTTCTCAGTCTAGGCCAATTGTTATTAATTTCACTATTTAAGAAAATAAAAAATAGGGATAGCAACTTGTGAACACACTAAAAATAACATTTCAGTAATAAAATATATATATATATATATATATATATATATATATATATATATATATATATAGGTAACTATACTCATTTTGAAAAAACTTCGAATTTTTGATTTGCCAGCTTTCCCTGACCATCCACTTAGGTGAAACCTGGGTAGGTTTGTCTGGCTCACTAGGTTTATATATATATATATATATATATAGAGAGAGAGAGAGAGATAGAGAGAGAGAGGTGATTCTTAATACACAAGCTGTCAATCAAACAATCAAATCTGTAGATATAGACACATCTACCATACATGGTTAAAATTTTGAGGAAATATGCTTTAAAATAAAAATAAGAAAAACAAAGAAAAACAAAACAATTAGTCCATCAAATCTCAATATATGTATTTTACAAATGGTGTTCTGGAGGTATGTATATACCTCCAGAACACCATTTGTAAAATTTACAGAAAATATTTTAAAATGAAAGTAATAAACAAAATAAACCTTATTCAATAAATAAACTTAAAAAGACTGGTAATTATATCATTTACTCGTTTTAGGGAAAATTTCTTTGTCTAAAATAAAATCTATTAATTTTGTAGGATGACTAAATGTTGCTGATGGTATATAAATGATCTGTTACCTTTGGTCCAATAGATCAAAGATGAAACTTGTTCCATTTTCTTTGAATTCTGTAAGGCCTGTCATATTTAGGCATTTGATCTCACCACAAGAAGTTAAAAAAAAAAAAATTACAAAAACATGTTTTGTTTCAATCTATTCTATTAATAATAATCACATCCAATACAAGCAAGTCACAGAAGAAATTCAAATCTGCTTGTTTTAAAGCAGGGGTCCCCAAATATTTTAGACCACTGACCACTTCATGACACTTTTGATTGCTCATCAACCCACAAGCATATACATGAACAATATCTATAATAGTTATTTTTTTTTTATTTAAGGATAGAAATTCCATTGTCTTTTTTTTTATTATTGTTTCTCAACAAGATTCATTTTATCTGTGCATTTTTTAATTCCTCTTTTAACTTCTACTTGTCTTCCTATACTAAATATGTTTGCTTGAATAATAATAATAGTAGTAGCAGTAGTGGTAACAGTAATAATAATAGTATTAGTAATAATAATAATAATTGTAGTAGTAATAATAATAGTAATAGCAATAATAATAATAATATTATTACTACTACTAAAATTATTAACTGTAGTAGTAATAATAATAACAATTGTAGCAGTAATAATAATTATAGTAGTAATAATAATTTTAATAATAATAATAATTGTAGTAACAATAACTAATAATAATTGCTGTAATAATAACAATAATAATTGTATCAGTAATAATAATTATAGTGGAAATAATAATTGTAATAATAATAATAATTGTAATAGCAATAACGATAATAATAATAATTGTTGTAGTAATAATAATAATAGTAATAATAATATAATAATTGTAGTAACAATAATAATAATTGTAGTAGTAGTAATAATAATAATGTAGTAGTGATAATAATAATAATTGAAGCAGTAATAATTATAGTAGTAATAATAATTGTAATAATAATAATTGTAGTAGCAATAATAATAATAATAATAATTGTTGTAGTAATAATAATAATAATAATAGTAGTAATATAATAATGGTAGTAACAATAATAATAATTGTAGTAGTAGTAATAATAATAATTGTAGTAGTAGTAATAATAATAATTATAGCAGTAATAATATAGTAGTAATAATATTTGCAATAATAATAATAATTATAGTAGCAATAACAATAATAATAATTGCTGTAGTAATAATAATAATAATAATAGTAGTAGTAATAATATAATAATTTTAGTAACAATAATGATAATAATTGTACTATTAGTAATAATAATAATTGTCATAGTAGTCATAGTAGAAGCAATAATAATAATGAGGAGAAGGAGAAGAAAATATTCATAAATGATATAGGTAATAATGAAGACCTTAAAACTAAATTAATATCAGTTTTTATTGAATTATTTGACATTATTAATGAGAAGGAGGTGTTTGATGAGCAATAGCTGGGACATTGTTATTTGGTTGGAAATTGGTTAGTTTTAGTCGTACGTCACCAAGATTTCTGGCCTTTATTGAATCCCTAGATAATCCATTGCCTCCAGGGATCAATATGGACACCTTTAGGGACCCCTGTTTTAAAGTAATGAATTTTCAAGTGATCAATTGTATTTGAGTTTACATAAAATTTAAATAAGTCTAAACTGTTTGCAAACAAAATCTAAACAATAATGGTATATCAAACAAGAAATTGAAAAATAGGAACATTTTACAAAATCCTTAAAATTACCAATCACTAAACAAATAGCCAAGATATATAACATCCACATATAAACACATTTATACATACACAGAAGTCATATATAACTTTGTCAATATATACCAATATAATCATACATGAGTAGAGGTACACATGCATAACTGCACACACACATGTAAATATATAGCTTATATCTAATATATAATATAAAATATATATATATATATATATATATATATATATATATATATATATATATATATATATATATATATTAGATATAATATGCATATGTGAATTTGCATTCTTGTCTGTGTTTTTAATCAAGATTATATACTGAGCTTGTATGCACACCTGCATGTATATATGTTTCCATATATACATGGTTTTATAAGCCTATACATATTTATATGAATGCTCATACAGATTTGCATTTGCATGCATTGATATGAAGATATGATGACAAGATTAATATGGAAAGAGATACATTCATATATGTATATGTATGTACTTATATACATTTAGGAAGATAAACTTATGTTCATATATATAAATATATATTCTTATATGTTTCTCAGATGTATACATATACAAGTGCAAGTTGAAAGATTTGTTTTGCAGTGAGTAAAAATACCAAAGTGCTACATAATTGAATTTTAAAGTTTAGGGAACTTTCTTCTTTTTGGGTTTTTTTTTACTATGATTTTTGTCTATAAAGATAAAAGAAACATCATTGCAAGTGAAAGTGAATGTTTAAACACTTCCCCCAAAGTAGGCACATGGTGGTTTCTTCCCTTGGAGACAGTTTTTTTTTCTTTTGGATTTTTTCTTCAAATGGAGACATTTGGAATTTTTTGTTAACCTTAATGACCAAATAACATTTACTCAAATAGAACCATTCTAATGACCCATACCAGATTAACCAAGTAAAAATTGCTATGGGCTCTGCATTTTTAAGCACCCCTGCATTAAATAATTCCAAGCTATGTGATGAAATTGGCATCTTACAATCTAGTCATAGTAATGTCAACATATTGGAGAAGTTACATCTTCAATTATTCATCATTCCAGGTAACGTTATATTGAGGCTGACAGACTTTCCTGAATATCTCATCCGAATAATTTGCTTCATATTTTTCTGAGTTTGTTGATAGAGATTAAATATTTACATCTTTTATAGGCTCTATCACTATCACTAAATAATTTATGATTTAATATTTATTTGTATTCTTTTAATTTAGGGCCCTGTTATAACATATGACTAAATTAATCAGGCCCTGCTAATGTCAATGAGTACTTTCTGTAAATTTTGAAGCTTTAATTTATTCAATCATTCCATCTATAGGTTCAAAATTAAACACCAATAAGTAAATCAGTCATTAAATTTCCCTGAGAAAGTCTTCCAGTCATTAAATAAAAAAACATTGAAGCTGTACTGCATAAATGACTCCTAAGTAAATTTAACAAAGAAAATTATCAATAAAAGAATGTGTACTTCATTTTCATCAATGTTACATTAAATAGTCAAATGAAATAAAAATAACTTTAAGAAAATAAATGAAGAACAAAATGAAATAAAATATGAAGTCAGTTTTTGTTGGTGCTTTGATGAACATTAATTAATTATTCCACTAATTTTGGTTTTGTAAATCTATTTTTTCTTTTTGAAAAATTGAAGATTATTGTAGACATAAGTTATTATATATTATATTTTCTCTAAATATATAAATAATTAATCAGTATTCCATACTTTTGGGGATAAAATTCAAAGACAATTATTTTCTACTCCAGAATTAATACTAAAGTTACTTAAATAATGGCTTAAATCTGTTCATGCTTGGGTCCAATAAATAGAAAAGAAAGATATTTCAATGTGACTAAGTAAAATTATGAATTTATAATACAGTATAAAATAATATATTTACTAACTGATATTGTTTAATTTTATGTTTTTCTTATTTTTGCTTTGTTTGCATTGCTTACTTCAAACTCAAGCTGGATTATCCTTTAGGCTGAGTATAGGAGGCAGTTTAGGGCCCCAAAAGCTTTTATAAAGCTTTTAGAAAGAAATGATTTTAATTTTCTTGATGTTATAACTTCTAAATAGTTTCATAAACTGAAATGATAACAATATGACAAACTCATATTTATTTAACTTTGCAGGAAGCAAAGCAAGAAAAAGAATGTTTTAGTGTGTGTCCTTGTGTTTCCAGGAGATAACATGTTTAATTTTAGTTCAGAATGTTTAAATCTAAAATTTTTATAAAGCAATGATTTCAATTTTCTAGATTCTATAACTTCTAAATAGTTTTATAGACTGAAATGATGTCAATATGACAAACTCATATTTATTTTCATTGTTTTATTGCTATAATGCTGGTTATGAAAAGAAATTTCTTTTTACTACAGTTGTGTTGAAATATGCTGCAATAAATGGTAAAATAGTTGTATTGCTAAAAGAATATTTTTATTAGCAAACAAAAGATAACTATTCTAGTTTATTCAAAGAATTTGTAATAAGTTTACTTCAAGCTATGTAAATGTCACTAAAATATATCACAAGTAAAAAGATATTCAAGATGGGTGTGGGCAACTTAGAGAATGGCTCCATCTGAAGAGGGCTCCATAATTTCATTAGTCTAGGGGTCCAAAAAGTCATAAACTGGACCTGACCACACTCACATCAATAGTAGAATTGTTTAAGACTGTCAAATTTGAGTAAAGTTAATTATAAACAATTTTCTCATAAAAAATTATGTATACATAATTATATCCATATGGAGGTGCAGGTGGTGAAATGGTTAGCATCTGGGAATGAGGAATTGATGAAGTGAGTTCAAATTCCAGTTGAGTTTCTTACATTCACTTTCACACATATAGCCATGGGAAAGGTATGAATGCAACTCTTCTATCTCACACCCAGCTACGAGTTATGTTATATTACGTAGTAATCTCCATTGATAGGAACTCTTGAGTAAGGAGCATTATTTTCCTTAGTTCAATATACTAACCCTGCTTCCTTTTTCTATGCCACCCTTCAAGCAATAAACATATGTGTACTTACACTCATTAAAAAAAGTTAAATAGACTTTTATGACACTGGTAATAAGCATAAGCTTAGAATATATACATAAACTAAGAAATATATATACATTAAGAGAAATTATTCTTCATAAACTGCACAAATCCCATAAATTTGTAAATGCTTAAATCAGTAAATCTTTGATAAGTGTGTTAATTTGTTGTTGTTTATTATGAATTTTAAATTGAAAGCCATTGAAACTAAAAAGTGTTTTCTAGAATGATGGGTTTGTGAATTAGAATGTGAGTAACAGATTTTTGTTTCACTTTAGCATCAAGACTGTAAAATTCACTTCTAACAATATATAAAGAATACTCTCAAAATATTAGAATTTACAAGTTATTTTAAGATCAGTGACAAGTTATTTCCTGTGAGATCCTATATTGCTAACAGTTTAAAAGTTTGTAGATAATTAATTGTCATGAAGTTACAGCAATAAATACAGAATTTCATTCCACAATGGCTGAATGACTTACTTATTAAGGCAAAAATTTAAAATATTTATAACTGTTACTTTTCATCTGAATGAATGAATTAAAGGTTGCATTCTTATATATATATATATATATATATATATATATATATAAAAATATATATACATATATATATGTATGTATAAATGTAGATATATATATATATATAAATGAAAATATATATATATATATATATATCTGTATAATATGTATGTGTACATATATATGTGTGCGTGTGTATGTGTGTGTGTGTAATTCTTATATATATTATTTATATATTATATATGCATGGTACTTATTAGAAAACACTCAATATCAGTGACAGAGCTAACATATTTAATCCAACTAAATATATATATATATATATATATATGTGTGTGTGTGTGTGTGTGTGTGTGAGGGTGTACAATTAAATATGGTTTTAAGTTATGCTATATTATACTTGGTATCTGCGATAGAGTGTATTTTTAAATATAAGAAGTGTGGATATGTGTGAAACAGAATCTTACCATTTAGTGCTGTTATCAGTGACTATATATATATATATATATATATATATATATATATATATATATATATATATATATATATATATATATGCGTGTGTGTGTGTGTGTGTGTGTATCCCAGCTCTGACTTAAGCAATAGGCCAGACTGACCAATTTTCTAGGTGAAGGAAAATTTCCTTCTCACTATCATTAATTTGTCAAATTAGTGATTTCCTTTATAATATTAGCCTAAGAAACAATTCCAACATGTGGAATTTTTGAGAGGTGCTTCAAAACCTTCCTACAGATTTTCCCAAGGTTTCTGTGTAAAATTAGATAAATGAAACTGTTCAGATGCTGTCAGTAGTGGTGCTAGCAGAAAATTTACACCTGATGGCTACACAGAATCCTTGCTTAACAGTCTATCTAGAGATGGTATCTTGATAAAAGCACTCATCCCCCAGCAAGAGAATGTATAGGTTTAAAAATGAACAATGACTGAAGTTTTTACAAAGCGTATTAAGCTACATGAGCTCATAATCTGCTATAGGTAGAAATAGCACAACCTGACGATTAGTAATTTTATTTCTATGATACATGAATCCAGTCAATAAAATACAAACATTTTGTGAGAGCAATTATCAATGCTTTGATTGGCTAATAGCACATACACATCAATAGCATATACACATTTATTAAACCTGGTTCAATCCACTGAGAAAAACTTAGATAATTTATTAATTATTTAAAATGTATACATCTTTAAAAAATATTGATATTTACTCCATTTAAATAACTGAAATTTTACAAGTACACAAACTGACTGGTTAAGAGAATGTTCCTTGACAGCCTTAGAGTTCTAAGTGTAGGCTCATAAGTGAATGGACCATGTTTATACCAATGGAACTTTTTAAAAATCTAATATGTTATATGCCTGATATGAGATATTTGCAACAATAAATGTCTTTATAAAAAGAAAAAATTCACCTGTCTCATTTCTGGGTGAGAACAGACCACCAAAAGCTCAGAAATCTTCAGGGAAGATACACAGCCGTATTTTGACATCTGCTTTCTCATCCTCTTGTGAAAGTCTTAGTATTGTTATTATCATTATTATTATGAATGGAACACAATAGAGAAAACAATCATTGTGTGACAGTTGCAAAGTACCTTGAAAAAGTAGAGCAAAAAGTGCACAAGTCAAGCTTGACACACCTTAACAAGCTTCAAACAAGGAGCAAACGGAGTATCATAAAATCATAAATGCAATTAATACACTGAAAATATCCTTTTAAATAACAGGAGTCATTTTGCAATGTCTCTTTGGCAAATGAAATCAATAGAACATTTTTTGCAACTAGCATCAATTGATGGATACTAAATTAGCTAAACTGACAATGGTTTCCATTCTGTACAATATAAATAATAAATTTATTTACAGTCTGTAAATGATTATAATATTAAACATTTTTACAAGTTTCTGGTTAATCTGAGATTGATATCATAGTGTGAAAAGGATTCTTTTTCAAATCTTTTTGCTTTTTAGAAAATCTTTAGATGCCATGAATACATATTCAGAAATTTGATTAAATATCTTTGAGATGATAAAGTTGTTTTCTGATATCAAGAATCCGTCTGGATACTTGATACCAGCACCTTTAGACATGCTAAATATTCTAGACATTAGATAACTTCAAAATTATTTCAAGTTCCTTTTCTATTTGAATAATGAAAATTTTTCAATATTTATTGTTCTTTTCTGTCTAAGAACTTAAAGATTACTGTTATATGATATCAATCAAACATTTTGCCAAGAACAGAGATCATAAAATTTGAACCAAGAAAACTGAGACATTAACAACTTGATCTTGGATAACAAAATGAAATTAATATAAGTTAAATTATTAACTCATATTTGAGCCAATCTTTGATTCCATCTTAGTTGTGAATTAACCAAAAGATTATTAAAAATATAAACTTTATGAATGGCAATTTAGTGTCCATCAACTTTAAAGGCCGAGATATTGGGATTATTTCCTATAAATCATAGGTGCCCAGCTTTATCTATTAAACAATAGAGCAGACAGAGCATAACAGTGTTTATAATGTTGAACTAACAATTGGTAATGGCACTACATATCAAAGCGAACATCTGGTCCCCTTGTAGACCTTGGCTCAACACATGTGGAGGATTCACATCCCTGTGTCTGACCCTGATAATGGTTGACATGTCCATTCAGCAACTCAACCTTTTCGCCGTGTTCTTGGAAGATGTCTACAAGAGAAAAATGAAGGAAAATTCACATAGATAAATCAATACAAAATATGGATACTATGATAAACTGATTTATTTATATCAACAATGACTTTGAATAACTCTAAAGCTGAAATATTTTAATCAGTAATTCTTTGACACCAGATGTTTTTGTTGATAGCAGAACAGGTTATGATGGACATCATAGCTTCAACAGTATTTTTAAAAATATTTTAACAGTGTGAAGGCAATGTGCATTTCATTTAATTGTGCTTTTCTATAATTATGCTAGAATGGAATTGCACTCAGTATCACACCAGATTATCAAAGGAAGCTAGGTGCAGAGTTGATCTGATGTTACTCCTAACCACTGAATGCAAAATCATATAACCCTTCAGCTGCATCCAGTTTTGCAAGCATGGGAATGACAAACATGAAGGAGGTAATTAGATAAACAACCAGCCCAGAAGGGAGTTGGGTATTCTCTTAGACATTGCAGATGAGAATGTCAGAATCACACTTTGTAAACATGGGAATGACAAGCATGAAAGCGATAATTGTATAAGCAACCACTTCAAAAGGCAGTTAAGTTTCTCATATGGCACAGTTGAGAATGTAAGGACCATGTTTCAGATGATGGCGCCAGGCCATGTTTTTAAGCACCTGTTCCCCTAAGTGAAATTGACAAAATATTAGCATGAAATAAAATGTAATGTTAAGTAATGAAATATTCAAATTTTGTGTTACAATTACCCAGTACATCCACCTCATTACCTTTTGTTTTATTACACTTGGCAGATATTGAGTGTTCTTACAAAGTGCAGACTTGTGCATTAAATAATTGGTCAACAAAATTTTGTCATTTTGAACATCTGTTCCCTTTCCATTTTTGTCATGATTTGGTTACAAAATATTTTTTAATTAAAATAAATATATTTCTTTTTAAAATACTTAATATATTACAATATTGTAATTTTTATAAACACTAAGAAAACAAAACATTTGTGGGACTTGATTTATTATAATATTTGCTTTATTGAATTGGCCTAGAACTGATCATGTATTATATCTGAGATATGTCTGTAACTCATAGGGAACTGTAAAGCAATAGAATTGAATTTAAATTCTAGAATAATCATTTAATATATTCTTTGAATAGGTATAAATTTCTTTGTCTTTTTGCATCACTGAATTAAAACCCATATTTATATTATTTTAAATGTTCCAATATTTAGCTAAAAGATTTCTAGAAAAATTATCTCATTCTCTGGAAATTTGGAAAATAGATTAGTCTCCAAAACTTCTCAGTTTTTCTCTTTAGAAGACACAAGGAGAATTTAGTTTTAATTAATATCATTCACAATTTAATTTGATTGTATTGTAACAGTTTTCATATTTTTGAAGTTTTGTTAAATTTGCCATTGATTCATATCAGGAAGATTGAAGACAAAAGCAACATTATTTAGAAAATTATGTTTTTATTTGAAGAAAGGTCAAAATGCAACACAAAAAAAAATTTGTGCACTTCATAAAGACACTGTGAATTAATTCCTTCCTGAAAAGTAAACAATTTAAACAAATATTCCCACAAGCAGATTAACTGAAGGTAGCAATTAACTAAATTAGTTAAGAGAAAATGTGTAATATTTAATCAGGGTAATGCTCAACTGGAAATTTCTTTGTCAACTAAATAAAAACTGTTACACATTGTCTAAGATTTTTTGTAGGTAGCACAGTGCACACACACGCACACATATATACACACATACACACACACATATATATATAATATATATATGTATATATATATATATACACACATATATAATTCAGTATTTGAGCAGCAATTCCTCTTTTATACAAATTTCATTAAAAAACAACTGACAAGGTACTGTGGTTAAGATTTTTATTTGTGTTCTTATAATTTTCTTCTTTTCTGTAAATTGTGTACCAAACTCTATCCCCAGCATAACTGTTGATAATACAAATATAATAACCTTATCCACATGTAAAAAAAAAAGGCTAAAAATAATGGAAGCATTATTAATAAAAAAAGAAAAAGCCAACACACCATAATATCAACTCTTGAACATAATGACAATGTGCTAGCCAAATAAACATTTCTATGACTCTAGACACATACATAAAACAATCCATATATTCAATTAAAAGTAAAAATAAAATCATTCTTGATAAGGTCTCAAAGAATAGCCAAAAGCACTTGGTCATACAGAACATTTAATAATTTCTACACAATTTATGCCCAGAAAAGAAGAAAATTCTAGGAACACAAGAAAAAGAAATTAAACTTAACTGCAATACTTTGTAAATCATTTTTAATTAAACTTTTATATATATATATATATATATATATATATATATATATAGTCATACATAGATAGACCATTTTGCTGTATCACAGCTCTTCAGTGTGGCAAGACATCAGATTGCTTCAAGCCAGGATTGAAACCCAAGCAATTTGACATCAATCAGAGATCCTATGTCCTAGGCTATCATTGCACAACAGAGAGAAAGGGAAATTTTAACTTTTTTTCTATACAAAATATGTCATTGTCCCAGAGAACTCAATTTGTACTTGAAGAGTAATGCAATAATAGCAGTAGGAGCTCTGTGTGTGTGTGTGTGTGTGTGTGTCTGTGTGTGTGCGCGTGTGTGTGTGTGTGTGTGTGTGTGTGTGTGTGTGTGAGCCTTACTTTAAAGTAAAAGAGAAGTTTAAAATATCTTATTCAATTTGGCAAGTATATCTTAGTTATTTGTATGTCATGATAAAGCAGATTAAAGAAATTAAGGTGTGCACTTTTGAATAATGATTCAGTGAAGTCAACACGTTAGATGAACCTTGTTATTGATTTGTGAAAGCAAAATCTTTGAAATGCAATTTTTACCCAAAGATCAATGAATATCATTAAAAAGGTAAAAGAGTTATATGCTAATAAAAATATCCAAATAATTTTACCTTGGGCTGCAAAAAAATGATGGATGCACACAAACTGATGAAAGTTAGTCATTTATATCAAATATGTTAATTTTGACAGCTGTTCGGACAAACTGAACAATCCAGGTTAATGAACATGAAGACCTGTGTCCTTATTAATATGAATGGCATGTTAAATATATGATGACATGTCATCTGAAAACATTTAATTATTTTAAAATATTCCAGAGTAGCTCCAGAGAAAAAGAAAAAGAAATGAAAATCCTTATATACACTGAATGCATCAAAAAATGCCCTGGGGCAGATGCTTGAGTTCTCTAGTTGAGTATCAGATCTGTTCAAAGAAATACATTCCCATAAAGAAACCAATGATGATGATGGCAAGTACAATGATAATGATGATGATGATGATGATAATGATGATGACAATAATGATGATGACGATGAGGCAACAACAATGATGATGACAAGAACAATGACAATGATGATGATTATGATGATGACGACGATATACATAATGGGAGCCTCAAAGATGTTAGAAATAGATTCATTCACTAGATTTTATCATTGCTTAAGTTGCTAAAGTTTACATCTGACATATAATTGTGATCATAATCATAATAGTAAAGATTATTATTAGGACATAGAAAGAAATAACAAAAAGTAATATTTATGATGTTGAATGTAATCTTAGGCAAATGGCAATGTTGACTTCATCTAGCTAATGTCTTTCCATTTCGTTTTTAGAAATTTCTTTTCACTAAAAAACAGAGTATGTGAATTTGTAAAAAACTTGGTTATATATATAGATTTAAGTTTAATGCAGATATATTAGTAACTACTCAGTGAAAAGTTCTTTTACACCAAAGCACAGAAACTAACCAAAACACCCGTGCCAGATATTTACTTTAAAATTTAATGGACGTAATTTGATGGTTATCTTTTGGAACAAAAACTGCTTTTAATGTACCTTTGCTTTTGCTGCCTATACACACGCAATACACACATACATGTTAAGTTTTGTTAAAGATGACTGACAAGGTACTGTGATAAAGATTTTATTCAATTTTTCTTGTTTTCTTTTCTGGACATAAAGTGTATAAAAATTGTCCAAAAGTTCTGATTATCTGAGCACTTATGGCTATTCTTCTTTTAGCCATTGTCAAAAACAATTTTTTATTTTTAACAACTGAATGTGTGGGTTTTTATATATGTTTTATTTTCCAAACATGGTCAGCACATTGTGGCTGTGTTCATACTTGATATTAATGAATGTTGGCTTTTCCATTTTTATCATTAGTGCTTCCATTATTTTTAATCTTTTTTACATGTAAATGTGGCTATTGTATTTTCTACTAGTATGTTGCGGATTAAGATTTATAGGATTTCATATGTCTCCTAATTCAGCTATTGTCAGGTAAGTGTAATGTGAGACATCTAGATAGGCATGTAGCAATATGGCCAATATAATTATTTATGAGTTTTGTTTGATCAGGAACTATGTTCCTGATCAAAGGCATTTGAACTCATAAATAATATTGGTTCTCTGTAAATTTGATTTTGCAGATCTGTTGTTATATTTGATGATAAAATTAGATGTTTTAAATTTTCTTAATGGATAATTAATTTAATTTTCTGGTCAACTAGGATTGTGTATTTCTTTATGATATTTCTAAGAGAAAATTTTGGACAGTTTTTGCACACTTTGCGTCCAGAAAAGAAAACACTTTTAGAAACGTAAGAAAAATTAATAAAAAGCTTAATTGCAGACCTTGTCAATCATCTTTAATGGAACTTATATATATATATATATATATATATATATATATATATATATATATATGTGTGATTAATGTGAGTAAAATTTGTCACTTAGTTGATTGATGTTACTTTCAGCATCCCAACTCCAGAGTTTCATAGATGGACCTGCTCATTTACTCTTCAGGACGTATCAACAGTTTACTGCATATATTTTTACATTTTTTTATACACATTTAGCACTGGTATAAATTTTCTTCTGCATTCTCTGTGTTTGTTTGTGCACTTGTCTGTCCACTTGTGTGTGCACATATTAGCAATAATAATGAAGACAAAATAATAAAAATAATAATTTCTGAGGTGTCAAATTAACATTTAATTGAACTGGTATACTCATCTTGGTTGCTGTACATTGTGACTATAACAATCAAGATGAAGACATAAATTGCATACTAAAAATAATAACTATGTTCATTGTGTATTGGTTATACTGAGTTCATTGCATTCACTTTTGCACAAATATCCTTGGGAAAAGTAATAAGCCATTGCTTCTTGCAACAATTATAGGTTAAATAGTAGGGCAGACTTAGCTGGTTAGTTTTGATTGGCAGCCAATCTAGGAGAAGGAAATCTCTGAACTCAAAATTAGTTGGACATGGGACTGGCAACTTTCACCCATACAAATGTACTTGCTATTGAAACCATAGTAGCAACACTTAGCATGACGAGTCTGTGGCCCTATATGTCACAAGGGAGTCTAACAGCACTAAAAATAATGTTGGCAGTAATGTTTATCCATCCTGAGAAATAAAGATGATATTGCTATTGATGAACATAATAATGACAAGAAAAAGAATAATATAATGAAGGTAGTTATTATGATGATGAAGGAATAAATAACAAGTAAAAAGAAATGTACCATCACTTTCAGAATGATTTACGGCAAGAGATTAATGAGACACTGGCACACATTTCCTGCAGATTGTCCCCCAAAGCCATTACTCATGGACAAATCACAGCCAATGATTTCTAATGCATCTCAGATGCAACAGAAGTGTGAAGTTTGAATTGTATATTGATTAAACATTCAGAAAAGAGGATTTCACAACTCTTGCTTACTTTAGCCTGGTGGAATATTGTAAGCAGACACCACATTTTTCCAATATGCATAATCTCCATTTTATTCCTCTTTGGTTTGGTTTTTGGTTTCTTAAAAAAAAAAAATCTTAATCTTTTTAATATTTATTCTTTTGTAAAATCTTGCTAATTTGACAACTTGAAAGTTTCAAGGATGTAAGAAAACCCCAAAAATATAATTGAAGGCAAATGAAGAATTGTAATGTGGAAAGACTTTGGTTCTATATTCCATGATGAAGTCTCTCTACAGCAGTGTTTCTCAAACTTTTTGGAACCCTGGAAATAGTTTTCATGTCTCATGGAACCCCTGCATAAAAATTATTATATATCATTATTAATATCTATCATTTTTATTGTATTTCCTGTGTTAAGCATAATATTTTTTCAGCTGTTTTAATGAAAAAATGACCCCTTTTATCCTCACCTATATTGGCAATGCAAAAAAAAATCATAATGTTCTTTTATGAGACAATATGAAACAGAAGAAATAACACTGTGAGAAAGACTTCTCATAAACTAAAAAAAAGAAAAAAGAATACTTAAATTTTTAGAATTCATATAACACCCCTAAATATTGGGTAAAATTTACTGAATAATGTGGGTAAATGAGAAACCGTACCCGTGTGCCAGGAAGCATAGAGATGGACCCCATGCATGCATCCTGTACTCAAGTGAGTCATTCAAGGATACAGGAATCTGCCACGTAATATCCTATCCACTAACCAGTGAAGCCATTTTGACATTTGATATTCGTTAAATACAATACTTATGATTATTATAATTTTAAATAATTTAAGAGATTGAAGTCTTTATTATAATAACCAAGGATTTTCCATCTATGACATATTTGTATAGTAAATTTACAATTATATAATTAAACAAAAATGAGCCTATTTATCATTGTTTCTTGTGAAACCCCTAATGACCCTAGGATTCAGGGGAACATCGGTTGAGAAGCACTGGTCTACAAGGCTAACACAAAGTAATAAGTAGCAAGATTAGTGAACATTCAAGTTGCTTATTTATCAAGAAAAGAGATTCAAATTATTAATTTACATTATTTATATGTGGACTATTCTCCTTAACTTTGTTGTTGTTGTTATCACGACATTTTGGCCATTGTTCCATCCAGCCTTCAAGAGTTGTTATCATTCATGAACCAAAAGGTTAGATTGTTCTGGTTCCACTGCTCATGATATCCAATTCTTATCTTGTTCTGCTCAGTTATTTCATTTCTTGATTCATTTCCAAGTTCACATTACCCAGTCCACAGATTTACTATATCACCAAATCCATGAACCAATGCTTTAATCCACTAGGCTATTGTCCTGTGGGACATTTCTGAATGGAGAACTTGGAGTCTTAAACCTAACATGCCTGCTGATGAGAAGTGCCTGTTGAAGGTCAGAAGGCACAACAGCTTATACATTGTGATAACAACAGCAAAGATAAGGTCAATGCTCCCCGTGTAAATAATTTAAATAATGATAACTCCTCATCCGAGAAATTCAGACAAAAAAAAAATTATCAAATTATTAAATTTAACTGTAAAAGCCAAAGAATTAATTACTTCCTTTTATACATTTGAACAAAAAAAGAAATCTGGATATTGTTGTTTCTTTGTCATCAGAGTTGTTTAAAATTTAGTTCACAACAGCCTATTCTTAAGTTAACAAATAATATTGTGTTTATCATATTAGGTCATTTATTTTTATATCTAGGTTTTTTTTTTGTTTCAGAATATGTAAAATTAAAATTTTCTTCAGGTTTTTATATTTTTATTTGTTTGTAAATTGTCATCATTAAGCTGAAAAACAAATGACTTAAATTGGTTTTGCATAAAAGGAAAGATATCGTGGCATTTGCATTTTTACAAAGTGAAGAGTCAAACATTTAAATATTGAAATCAATAATTTTTTTCCAATAATAAGCAAACTCTAATATCCTCTTCTTCTTCCTCCTGTTCCTTAGACTCCCTGTACAGAGTATAGTGCCACATCCTCACCATGCTAAATGTTGTAGCTGTGGTTTCCATAGTAAGTAGGTTTTTTTACAGGGTGGGGATATCAGCCCCACACCCAACTGGTTTGGGATTCAGAGTTGTCCTTCCCCTAGATTGGTTACTGACAAAGATAAGAAAGCCATGATTTCTTTACTATTTTAGAGAAAATCTTACAGGAGAAGAAATGGGTTCATAATTTTCCAAAAAGTATTGGTGTGAAAGTGAAAACAACAAAACTCAGCTGGAATTTTAACTCAGCATACTGATTCCACTTTTGTACACCAAAAACTGCTATGTTATACAAGAGCCTCTGAAATCAGATAGACATGAGATTTATTAACAGAAGAAATATGCTGTGCATCCAAGTAGATCATGGATTATTGAATTAATTACTGATTTTTTTCTAATTTATATCAATTATTACTAATAGATAGTTTGGTTAATGGCTTCATAATTTTAGTTTGATATAATGCTGTTGAAAGCAAAATGAGAAATGAAATTATGTGAACATTTTATTCAACTTAATCTGGCATCTTGGGTATGACAATAAACTACATCCAGCAACAGGCCTCTGATTGGAAGATTGGATGTTTTGAGGAGCATGGAACCACCTCTTAATTGTTGTTGTTCCAAGGACCACCCTGACACGGGGGATGGTGGCACCTTTTACAGTCCCAGCTAGGGACAAATAGTGAATTTGCAAACAAAAATTATTACATTTTTAAAAAATGAGCAACAATACATTTTTTATAGCAAAATGACAATCAATGCAGCACTAAAAAAAATATATAAGTGCATTTTTATAGTAAAATTGCCAACAATACATTTTATGATCTACAAACTAGATATCTATAAAATTATATAGAAAATATATTCAGTTGAAGCTATAACATTACACTCAAGATATTTATATTTCAGCATTAAATAAACTATAGAGTTGTTGAGATGCCACTAAATAAAATCAACAAACAGTCAACAAACTAATGCAAGTCTCTTTACAAAAAGACATCAATGACAGCTGATTTACAAACTGATTTCTTACAAAGAATACATATTCTAATCGTACGAACATATTCTAAAAATCTTGTCGGCATTAAATAACCCACTGAGATTGATATGCTGTAAAACAAAATAAACCAGACCAAATCAACTTAATCTGCAATTATAAAAATGATTATCAGTGTTCTCAAAACTGCAGAAGACAAACTTCCATAAAGTTGTAATTACTGCAATTCTTATTATGAAAATATTTAATATATTTTCTAAGTGATGCATTATTCTTAATGTCAATAAAAGAAGTCATCTCAATCCTGTAATTCATTGTTTTTTATATGCATTTGTCTCATCCTTCAAAACTATTCAAATTTTCTGAAAAGACAAAATTATACTGTGTTCAAAAAACGAGGGTCAAGATTGGAATTCTTAAGTCTTTCTGAAAGAAATCAAGTAACAGATTGAAGAATTAGGAATACTAGTAAAGCTAATAACTGGAAAATTAACCATCTTTTTTTTTATATTCAGAAATATGCTGTCCAGATCATCAGTTACCAGGAATAATTAAGATATAATTTTGAAGATTCAAATTAATATTTCATAATTGTTTAAAAAATTAATCAAGTGCTGTCTTGAGTATGACAATAAACTACATCCAGTAGCAAGGCCTCTGATCAGGTTGTCTTAAGAAGCATGGAACTACCACTTAATAGCTGTTGTTCCTATGTCCACTCTGGCTTGGGGTGGTAGCACCTGTTAGGGTCACAGCTATGGAAAAACTGGGGTCAAAACACTATGAAAGTATAAAAAATTTTATAGTAAAAATACCAGCAATATATTTTCATAGTAAATAAATTACCAGCAATGTGTTTGAAAAAAAATTACCAGCAATACATTTCTGTAAGGGAAAAAAAAAAAATTACCGGCAATACATTTTTTTAAAAGAAATTACTAATACTCCCAAGAAAATTCAAATTTAGGCATTAAATGACCCATGAGGAATTGATATGCCGGTAAACAAAACAAAACATAATCAAGAAGTAAAATAAATTAATAAATTTCACCAATGATTTTTATCACATCAGACTTTTTCCTTTTTTAAATGATTTCACCCAAAGCAAGTCAATGAAAAAAACTAAGAGACAAAAGGTTAACAAGAATGAAGGAAACTGAGAAAACATTATTACGGGTAGAGGACAATAAAAGCACAAGAAATGTTGGTTTACACTGCATTTAAATTTTTGAAGATTGTAGTTGACAGGAAAGCAAGAAGCCAGAATAGAGTTCCACAAGCAAGAAGTATGGGAGAAGAAACTATTAACGTAGAACTTATGGTAAGATCTAGCAATTTCACAAGTAAAAGGATGTGATCTAGTTGCCAATCTACTACTACACCTAAATTCATGAAGTCAAGCTATCAAAGAAGAAAATATGGTGGTTGATATACTGGTAAAATAACCAATCAACCAACCAAAGTTCCTCAGAACAACTGCTATAAAAATGTTTATAGAAAAGGTACAAGGAAGAAATGTTGGTGGTAAAAGTGGCTGAAGCTGGTCAGGAGGGATAAAATTGCAGATTCTCCTTTGGATTTTGTTAAGAATCTCTAGATATATAGCAGAAACACTAGACCAGATATAACAACAAAATATTTTCTGTTGTGTCAAATTTTTTTTTTCATTCGGAATTTTTTTCTGTAAAATATATAATTTACTTTTGCTGCATTTATTGTATATTGTGGAAGGAAAAACTATCAATTTTGATTGGATAAGTCAAATTTGGCAAACCCAAATCACATTGTAGCATTATTGCTAACAGTAAATGTTTAACCATTCAACTCTATAATTAATTTGGCAATGTTCAGTTGAGTTGAAAAGCAGTTAATAAATAAATTTATCAAAAGGAAAGGAACTCATTTTCAGCAAATTCTTGGCAATTGTAGTTCCTGCTGAACCATAATGTTACCAATGGACATAAAATTTTCATTATATGTCATTTGTGAAAGATAGATTTCCACAAATAGACATGAATACATATTTATTTTTTCTCTGCTTATAAGTGAAAAACATTTTCATCTCATTATCAAGAGACGTTAATATCTTTAAAAAGATATTAGAGAAAGAGAAGAAAACTTGCCGTACACTGCATTAGATTTTACGATGCAGGTCAATGTTTCCACAATAAAATTGATATTAACCAAATTATTATTTGCAGTTGGACCTCATTTTGTTGTTACTATCATAACATTTTAGCTGTCATGCCTTACTGTATATTTAACATCGCCATGTAAACTCTGATGGGGATTTGTTGAATCACATTTCCTCTACCCTTTTATACAGAAGATTGATTTTATTAATAAAACTTTATTTGCCTGAAGAAGTTCCTTCTCAGAATGAAACAAGCCATTAATCAGTTTTTCTACTTTTTCATTCATTCCTCACTATTATTTTGATATATATGTAAAAAATTAAAAAAAAAAAGAAGAAAAATTAAATTTAAAAGTTTAAAATTTCAGTGTCCGTACTCCTTTGTGCACATATGAAATGACATCTGCATTAACATCACTTTAGACCAATAAATTCCTAAAGGATGAAATGCATCACATGAAAACATTTTTGTCATTGATTTTCCTCATATATATATATATATATATATATATATATATATGCACAGAGTTCAAAAGTTTGAGGACACACCTGGTTATTTTTTAAATTGGCCCCCAAAGTAGCTATTTTGTATTTTAAATAAGAGAAAATTATTATACATGGTTAAAAAAAAAGTCAGACATGATATTTTTAGAAATTTTATTATGACAAAAAGAAAAAGAGCATTTTATAATTAAATTTTGCTCTTGTCTAAATAACTCCTTTAGTCTTGATTACTGCAGCACAAAGTTTTGGCATTCATTACAAAAGTTTCCCAAAGTATAAGTCTGATAATTGATTCCATTCTTTTCTCAATGACTCAAAGAGATCTTTTTCATTTATTTTTTTACTCTTTTATCAAGTTCATCTCATGCTAATTCTGAGGGTGGTTTCAATTTTTTTTTAACTGTAGTGTATATATGAGAGTAATAGGAAATAGTTATTCAAATGTTATTATAGTGGACACTTCTTATATATATTTTTATTATAATAAAATATATATATGTTTCTAAAGAATTAATGGATTTATTGTTAATCTGACATTTTTATTCCTTCAAATGTTATTATAGTGGACACTTCTTATTTGAAATAGCATTCAAAAAATCTAAAAAGAAATGCATCCTCTTCCATCTATTTGAAATAAGAAGTGTCTACTATAATAACATTTGAAGGAATAAAAATGTCAGATTAACAATAAATCCATTAATTCTTTAGAAACATATACATATTTATTATAATAAAAATATAGCTTTAAGGTATGCTATATGCTATATTTATGTGTTAAATTGCTCAACATCAAGGATAGAGCATATGTAAATATAAAAGTGGACAGTGAAGTCAACACTCAACAGCAGTCTGTTTCATGCTTAAACACAATGTTCAAGCCTTATTATATATATATATATATATATATATATATATATATATATATATATGAAGAAAAATATACGGAAAAAACAAACAAAAATTCTTATATGCAATTATGCTGTTTTAATGTTAATATAATGTCAACGTCGGACGTTTCGGTCTAATAAACCATCTTCAGGACATATTCTTAAAATATAATTAACATTATCAATTCAACATGACAAAGACAATGGACATAAGAACAAGACTTATCCAGACAAATAACTGAAAGTTTTATAAGATCAGCGTTCCTTTTCACATTGTCGTCATGTGGGCGACACTGTGAAAACGTATTCCTAAAATTTGAGTATTTTGAATGAAAAATGAAAAGAATTCTATTTTGATCTAAAATTTATATGTATGCTTGTCGAGCATTAATCTCACTAGAAAAGGAGAAATACTAAAGAAGCCAGGTCTAGTATTCACCGTGCGTGAGATGGATATTATGCCTGCTTCATAAATCTGCCTAAGATTTTTATTATATTTTAAGTTAATATATATTTTAATGTTAATTATATTTTATGAATATGTCCTGAAGATGGTTTATTAGACCGAAACGTCCGACATTAACATTATATTAACATTAAAACATCATAATTGCATATAAGGATTTTTATTTGTTTTTTCCATATATTCTTCTTCATACTGTCGGATCTATATCCATATATTTGCTTACATATATATATGTATATATATATATATATATATATATATATATAATAGTATAGACATAGTATATGTATATATATATAATAGTATAGACATAGTATATGTATAAAAGTATAGACATATTATCATATGTATATATATATATTATCATATATTTCTTATCTCAAAATAAATATTAGTGTCTATACTATTATATATATTCATTTACAATATTAAGATCAAACATCTAATTACACTGTAAAACCTTGCATCACCAAATAATTTATTGAAATAATTTCAAATGAAAACAGATATTATAAGCTCAAATTCATGGGGTATACTTATCATATAAATAGAGTATATCCTGAAAACCTGAATAACATTGATTTAATAAATCCAGTTTTATTGTGAAAACATAGACATGTTATAAACTGACATAGTATATCTATACCCCTTATCCTCATCCAATTTAAAAGATATATTGAAAAATTGTTTTATGCCTGAATTATAACCCACATCTTCTCCAAAATATCATAAACATGAGATTCAAGGTATGAATTTACATTCTTTCAATTTTAGAAAATCAATGTAAAATATTAGAAAAAAATAATTTATTTGGACATCCTCATCAAATTATATAAATGGATATTTCATTCAAGGTTTAATGCCTTTGTTATAGAATATAGTAAACAGTTTGGCTATTTTCTTACAATTTCAAATCATGTCTTAAGGTTTGTTCTATAAATGGTGACCCATTGTATCTCTACAAAGATAAGAAAATCCACCAGCACTGCAAGATTAAGTTAGAAGGCAGGGAAGCAGATTGAAAAAAGCTGCAAGAATTAAGAATTATTCAAATGAACTGTAAAGCATGCTTTACATGTATTAATTGGTAAATGTAAAAATAGAAATTGTAAAAATAAAAATTAAGCTAAACGAATAGATAGATAGATAGATAGATAGATAGATAGATAGATAGTTAGATATAAACAGGTTTAGATAGATATGAACAGGTTTAGATAGATAGATAGATAGATAGATAGATAGATAGATAGATGGGAATAGGCTTAGATAGATAGATAGATAGATAGATAGATAGATAGATAGATAGATAGATAGATAGATAGAATGGAGAGAGTATAAGCAGTGGCTTTATTTGACTTCTACACTAAATAATGATAAAGTTTTTTCTTCTGAATCTAGATACAGAAATCATTTTCTTGCATGTAGAATGAGTAAGACTGTTTTCCACTTTCATCTGAGAAATCAAGAGGCTTTTATACTGTCTACTTATTTTGATGTATCTCTCCAAGCTGACAAATATTCTTCTTTCTGAAGCAGCAAACAGTAAGCAAATCCATTGTGTTCCAATGTTACTTAACCTTTTAGGATGTCATAGGTAAGTGAAATTGCTTTTCCTATATTATAAGAACACCCAACTTACAGAAAGAGTGCCTAACAGTTTGTTATCTAAGTGATTTTTTAAGATATTTACTAGGCTTAGCTTAGTCATGCTCAAGGACATTTGAGAGATTTTTTTTCAGTTATAAAGCCACTACTGAAGAAGATATTTAGTCAAAAGTTAAATTACTGGAAGAAGTGAGAGATAGATTTGTAGCAATAAGAACTGACCATATCCAGTGTGAGAGATCTGTTGACTTTTACAGCTGGAAAAGGGCAAAGTAATAAAAATTAAAATTAAAACATTACTAAAAACAGCAGGATGAGTTTAATTGCATATCAGCACTTTTGATATTGTTTTTTTTTTTTTTTACAATGTTTCTTTCATTTTTGACTAATTTTGAAAATTACATTTTTTTTTTCATTTTTAGCAGTTATTTTTAATCATTCTAAACAATATACAACAGATTGTATGTGGCATAAAAGCATCATAAAAAAAGTTCTTTTGATAGAATAAAATTTTTTAATAAATTACAGTAAATAAATAATTATAGAAATAAATAGCAAAAATAGAATATAAAGACATAATTTTGATATCAAATCCTTATAATGATATTATCGTTTTTTATATGATTTCTTCAATAAAGAATTATTGATTTGTATTTTACAGATAATTTACTCTTTGTGGGTTATTTAAAGCTAAAACAAGTTTGTAATAATTATTTCCTTTTTTATTTTAAGTGAATATTGCATAAGATCTTTTTATAAATAACAAGGATTTTTCCAGATACAAGTCCTACTATTTAACACACGACTGTGGGAGGAGAACGATTCATATCTTTCTTATGGGTATTTGTATGTAATTGAATATAACAAACCCAAATGGAATTCAAACATTAAAGTTCTTCAATTTCTCAATCTGAGCTGCTATCCATTAAACAACACTCATGTCCCCAAATGTCTATTTATAAATTTTCTCCTTTTTTATATGGTTTCTTAAATAAATGTTTGTTTATAATATATTTTTTGCTACAAATAAAATGTTTCCAAGGCAGTGCTGAAATGTTTTTAGCCTGAACAAGAAAGGGTTCCAAAAGAAATTCTATTGGTGGAAATTGGGCTTAAAACTTTTCAGCAGGCCCCTTATATAGACTTCTTCTTTTTCTTCTTCTTCTTTGGACCGTGTCCCTTCAGGACGTAGGTGATCATGGCTCTCCTTTCTGTCCTTTGTAGCTATTAATAAGGTTTGTCATTTTTGTATCTTTCCTAATCCCGGTTCTGTGATACATTTATGCAAGCTATATTACATGTTGTTTTCATCTGTCCCTCTTGTCGTTTCAGCCTGTCCTGTGAGTGTCAAATGTTCCAAGTCCTCTTTCCTCATTATGTGCTCTAGAAATTTCAACTATCTTTTTCTGATGTAAAATATAAGGGTCTTTTTTGTTTCTACTTTCCCTAAAACTTTGTCACTGTTCACATGTTCAGTTCCTGATATTCTCAGCATCTTCCGGTAGAACCACATTTCTGTTGCTTCAAGTCTGTTCTTCATCTGTGAGTAGATTGTCTAGCATACACTGCCATATAGGAGGACTGATATTACATCAAAGTTCAGTACTCTTTTTCCTAATGAAATTTTTCTATTTCTTCATATTTTACTTAGATTTTGGAAGGCATCTTTCACTATTCTAATGTACTGTTGAATTTCAGAGTCACATTTTCTGTCCTCTGTTAAAACAATTCCCAAATATTTAAATTGTTGTACTTGTTTGATTTTGGTATCTCTAGTTTGCAATTTACATGTTGGGCTTTTCCTTTTGTTGGCAGCCATGTCTTCTGTCTTCTTGCAATTGTTACTTAGTCTTTTCTTTTCATTTCCATAGGAGGTTTTGTAGTTTTCAGTTGTATAGACATAATCTTCAGGATTTATGCATGTATATAGATAGATGTCATTGTAGGAAATTATTTTAAATTTATGGTTTTCCCTTTAGCGTAAATGTTAAGTAGCAGAGAAACATTGTCAAGTCATTGAATGCTTTTTTAAATTGAATTTTGCTGTTACAGAATGTACAGGCTGGGCCAGGATGGTCAGTGATTGGTTAGACACCTCATGGGCATGGTATTCTAACAGTGATGAATTGCTTTTGTCTAAGTTTGAAATATTAGGTTGGTGCAAAAATAATGTCGTTTTTTGACGTTCAACACCAACCTAATATAAGACCAAAACAGTGTGTAGTTGGAACGAATTTTGAAGCGTCAATATGCTTTCCACACCCAGATCCCAAAGACAGGTTAAGACAGCATGTGGAAGGATGCTAAGCCAATGAGAGGACATGTTTCCCTGAAGTTATTTCTCCTGCTGCCTTCTAAGACCATAGCTACCATGTCTGTCCCTCTCATATAATAAAATGAATAAGAAAAAGATACCATCTTTCTTTGATACAACTTGTGAAGTGGCATTGGTGTCTGAGGGGCTGAGGGGTGTGACAACATAGAATGCAACACTATTTAATTTAAAAATCATCTTCCCAACTTCAGTCAATACATACACAAAGATATATGCAATTTAAACTATTAATTGATGTAAATCCATCATTATTCTTAAATGTTATTTCAATCGATATACATGTTTGAGTAAACATTACTATTTGTTTTCAAACAGTGAAATTAATGTTCAAAGGCCTAGATATAGAAAGTCTTATTAAAAAAATGTAGCACTTTAATAATTTTTACTTCAATAAACTTTCTATCAGTGGACATTAATTTCTTTGTTTGAAAATAAAAAAGCAGGAATGTCTACTCAAACTTGTTTGTCTGCTAAATAATATTTATAGTAATAAAATAATCTTTGTATATATGTTTTATTAAATGCTACTGAAAAAAAGTTTGCTATTCTTATTTTTGGGACTTTTTTTTATGTCACTTGTGAATCGAATTTTCCTCATTTCAGGATCTAATGAATATATATATATATATATTTTATATACATTGATGTAGAAAAGTTTTCATGTATGGTCTTTCTGACTATGTACTGTATCATATGTTTTACTGGCATCAACCAATAAGATCTGTTTAAATTTCCTAGTTTCTATATTAGCTACAGACATTCCTTATTGGTTGACCAATTTCATATATATATATATATATATATATATATATATATATATATATATATATACATGTTTCATTAAAGATGACAGACAGGTACTATGATTCAGCTTCTTATTTAACTTTTCTTGTGTTCTATTTTCTGGACACAGTGTGTATAAAAACTGTTCAAATATTCTGTTTTCAGCTATACTTTTAGTCATTATCAAGGATGATTTTATTTTTGCTTTTTAGCTGGGTGTATGGGTTGTGTGTATGTTTTTAGAGTTATGGGTGTGTTTCATTTTCTGAACACAGTTAGCACATTGTGGCTGTGTTCATAGTTAATATTATTGAGTGTTAACTTTATCTTTTTTTATTATTAAGGCTTCTATTATTTTTAATCCTTTTTACATGTGGATGAGGTTATTATGTTTGTATTTTCTACTACTATGTTTTGGATGGAGTCTGATAAGTTTGTATGCATGTTTAAATGGGTTCTAATAGAGTTGTGGTTGAATAGGTGTAACATAAGGCATCTTCATAGGCATGTAGTAGTGTGATCGATGTAATTATATGAGTTTGATTTGATCAGGAAAATAGTTCCTTAAGGTACATTTGAATTCATAAATAATGTTCGTTCATTGTAATTTTGATTTTGCTGATGTGTTGTTATTTTTAAGGGTAAGGTTAGCTAAAATCAAATTACAACATTAAATACATCACTCAGCATCCTTCATAATTTTAGCTTTAATTGAAAACTAAGGATTAAAAATTTACTATTTCCAATAAGCAAAATACACTGTGGTATATTTTAAACAGAAATTATATTGATTGGAATCGATTTTTTTTTCAGTGAAATCAATTAAAGAGTCATTTTCAAACATTTGTAAACAAAAGTTAATTCTCGAATTTAAAATCTTGCAAAAATAAGATATATATTTCTGAAATGTTATCTGACGAAAATTAGCAAATTTAAAGTTAATCTGATTTGAAACAAATATTACTTACTTATAGCATAAAATGTTGCATACAATCATTTCTTAACCATGGGGTCTTGTTTTCTGAAGTGTTAATTGATTTATTGACAGCCCAATGTCTGCTGAACATGTTCATACTTTAAGTATGGTGGAGCAGATGATAAAGTTTATATGAGGTTTTTTCCCCCATAAGAAGGGACAACCCTTAAAACACATGAACTTTAATGATAATATTATAGGTTTGTACATATCAAAATTCTTTTTAAAATATTCGGGTCATCAGATTGTAATAAGCTTTACAATGTATGATTAGTAAATCTTGTTTTACTTAATAACAATATTTCCTAAGAGTTATCACATTGAATTTTAAGAGATTTAAAAACTTTAAATTATTCAATTTAAAATGTAAAAAATGAAAAATCTTGTAAAAATTCATTTTTCATGGAAAATCTTTTTTTCTTCAGGCAATATAGTCTTTAATAGATATTTTTCCTAAATCCAATTAAAAGCTTCTCTAATTAAATAATATCTTAGTTTTATTGCATTTTTTATTTTTTGATTCAAAACAAATATTTAGCATCACAGGGTCTGATTTTGCAACGGAAATTCTGAGATTTAAATTCATAAAAACATTCTGCTTTTAACTAATATAATCACTAAAATTATCAGATTAAATTTTTCAAGTTTTCATAAAGTTAAATAAGAAAGGGTGAAACACATGTAAAAACTATTTTTACCAAGAAAAAAAGAAAAAAACTTAAAAAATAATTTCATTCATTTGTGAATAAGTCCTGAAAATTTTATTAAAATCCAACAATTATTTGATTTTTGAAAGAGTAACAAAGAGAAGTTGATCTAGAACTTACGTTCATCAAGACTTTGTATGTAGGAAAATCATCACTGACTGACTCGTTGTCATGGTAATGCGTGTCGAGGCTGGGCTGATTCACTGACTGTTCTGTTTCGTAGATCTGTCCATTGACTGGCCTGTTTCAGATGTGGTCTGACTGTTGCTGACAAGCCGTTTTTATCATATTGGGGTTGACTCTGAATCATTATTTGAGTTTTGTGCAGGAATGTACTTTGTAACCTGTGCCTTAACCTATTTCCAAGTCATTTGATGTACAACCACACAAACGGCATAGGGAGCACATCATGTGACTTGTCATATCCAATCAAGTTCCAGAAACCACTTATTTAACTTTGGAGGTGTGTTTGTACAGACTAAATTCAGGGAGAATTATTTGAAGGTGTCTCTTACTCGTTTGTGCTTCACTTATTGGCTCCAAAATATGGTATATATCCTATAAACAGTGCTCTATGTTAAATACTTTAAAAGAGTTTTTTAATACACATAGAAATAGCATTTTTTAATTATTCACTGATTAACTATCTCACACACACACACACATATACATATACATATATATATATATATATATATATATATATATATATATATATATATGCATGCACACATACACACACACACAGAGGGTGCGATGAATAAATTGTCATCTAAATTATGCAAAAATTAAAATAATATCTCATTTTAACAGATATATTTACCAAAATTACACAAAAATATCTTGAAATACTAAAGATTTTATTGAATAAATTTAATTCAATAAAATCACTATTGGCTTCAGCCACAGCCTCCAGCTGACTTTGGAATCTCCTACAACTCTTCTGGACAGTCTCCTTGTTTAAGTTGGTGAATGCTGCCATAATTCTTGCCTTCAGTTCATCTTTGGTGTTACAATTCTGTTGGTCTTCTGCTTAATTGCACCCCACACATAATAATCAAGGGGTTTATAGTCTGAGGAGTAAGGTGGCCAGTTGAAAGGGGTGATGTGGTCACAGAAATTGTCTGATTGAGTTCTGCTTTTGTGGCATGGTGCAGTGTCTTGACCCAAGGCAGCTCTACCTCCTCAAGGTACTTGATGTAGGCTTCTGTGTTAAGTCTGAGGTCTTCACCAATAAATTTGGGAGTTCTTTTCTTATCAGAATGATCAGAGTGTGTTTTTCAATTTGCTGTATCTTTGTAATCAGCATTAGACTCATCCAATTCTTTCTGAATCCTCTGCACTGTTCTCAGAATGACACACAAACACTCTGAAATGTTTGCATTGGGAGCTTCTGGCATGAATGCCAAGCAGTATAGAATGCTGTTTCCAAATTTCTGGTGGAGTGAATTGTGTCATTGTACTCTTTTTCTCAGAGACAGAGCCCAACTGACCCTACTATACTGTGCAGTCACCAAAATCTAAAACAATCAAAACTCAAGTGTGAAATTAAAAATAAAAAATGACAATAATTTATGTATTGCACCCTATATATATATATATATATATATATATATATATATATATATATATATATATATATATATATATATATATATTTGTGGTATGATAATAGAATTATTTCCATCTCTCATCTACTTACCAACATCCTCATCTTCATTGTCTTGTGTGTGGTTGCCATTTGTATAACTGCCCACTACTGTCCCCTGCACTGAATGGTGTATGGAAGCAATGGTTTTCCTAATGTCTCGACCAGAGTGAATGGACGAGGAAATGCTTGGCAAACGAATGTCCATCCTGGAGCCGCGTGGAGTCAGCACCTGATTGAAAATAAAAATTTAAATAAAATCTAAAATCTGAATATAGATAACTTCCATGTTCGTGTCTAGGGGAGAATATTTATAGTCAGAAAAAAAAATCTCCAATAATAAAATAGGTATTTTTTTTTTGCTTTTTGTTAAGTATTTTTAAATAAATCTGTAGCAGCAGGCTAATTTAGATATGTGAAAAGTCAAGACTATAATTAACCTCCCCTAGACAAAAACATGGAAGTTATCCATATTCACTTTGTCTGACTACTTGTGGATTAAGCACTACAATCTACAGCTTTACAACAAAACCTTTTTCTTTTGTTGGTATTTAAATTAAGATAAAGTTACATCATTTCCCTGTACATATTTTTAATTACAATTTTCAGAAAAACTTTTAATTTAAAACTTTTAAGCTAATATCGATATTCTGAGATTACAAGGTTTGTCTTGCAATTCAGTAATTACTGAATTTGATCTTCACTTATGGTCTATAAATGTGGTATTGTACCAATACTGGTTTAGTTTAATAAATATCTGACTAAAAAAAAACAGCACAAAGCCATTTATGAAGTTGGAGAATATTGACTTGAATACAGTTATCACCTGCTTAGCCAACCAATGAGATTTGCATTGTTCATAAAGAATTATTATTTCTCAAAGTTGCTGCAGTTAAAAAATTCTAAGCAGAAATGAAGCCATTCTTTTCTAGCATACATTGGTTTATAAAATGGCTGAAGCAAACTTATTGTAAACATATAGTTTGGTTCAAATATAATTCTTTTCAGGTATAATGAAGGAAATAAATTTAAAACTGCATGAAGCACATTTTAGCTCATAAAATATCAGCAAGCATAAGTAAAATATTGCAAGAATTTCTTCCCTAAATTGATCTCCTTTTAAAGACATTTAAGACATTTCATTTCAGTCTTCTGCTATACTATTTATTGCAAATCTTAAATTGTTTCTTTATTTTATCTGTTCCTACTTTATAGATGCAATTTTTAGTTCCTGCAGGATTAATAATGCTTCACATGCTGCCTTTTACTATATTTTAGCATCATTGACAACATAGCTACCATAATTGTATGACAGAAATTTTTCTAACAAAATCATTGATTTTACCATCATTGTAAATATACTGTATTTCTCAGCAGTGAGGATATCTCAAGAAGGGATCCTAATTTTGATCTGTCAAATATTTTAAAAAACATAAAATTTCAACTTTCAGCTGATGCATTTTGAGACTTATTTCAGGAAAGAATGGCATCTTCAATGCACAGAAATATGATAACTAAAATGCTTTATAAATCCATAAATAGCATCTGAAATAGTTTTTTTATTATTCCAAATGGAAACATAAATAGTTTTTTACAACACAAGTATTAAAAAAAGAAAAGAATTTGTTTTGTCATCAAAACTTTGACAATTGAGAGAAATAAAAAAAAATAGGTTCTCCACAAAATCAAAAACATAATCTCAATCTAGGCTTTCTATTTTCAACACATGGATCAAGATCTAACTTTGCTCATGAAAGGAAAATATTTTGTAAAATTGGTATTTTGGAAAACAATTTTCAAATTTCTTTTTCCCTTTGGGAATAAAATTTTATCTTTATTATTTATTGATATTTGATTCACAATTTTATTAGGTTTTAACAAAATTCTGAGTCAACTATATCATGAAAAATGATAATGCAATTGAACTTATTCCCCAAAATAAGATAGATTCAATAATTCTCTGTTAAGTTTTCCAACTTTCAAGTTTTTTTTAATTCTGTGACATGATGGGACTCAGCTGTGATAAGGATACCCATACAAAAGAGAGTGGTAAATGATTTTATCTCAGTCTTAAATCTATGTTTTTTTATGACCAGCAGTAAAGTCTATGAAATAAGATCTTCAAAGCAGCTAATCACTTGACCAAAAGAGTACAAAATAATGTATAAATAAGGGAAAAAAGTTTGAGATCAAAGAGCACTTTACATGAAGTTAGAAAGTTTTGCTTATAGGCCTATATAAACAAAGTTAAAACTGAAGGTATTTCTGAGCCATTCATTGGTGAGTACAGACTGTCCATTGAGATAGTTCCAATACAACCTGTTGTTGGGGTACTGGTTGTTCATCAGAGATAGGTCTGATTCTACGTCTTAGAGATGGGATGTCAAGATGGGCAGATAGGAGACAGAGTTCTCACTGGCTGATGGGGCAGAAATGCTGGTCTGTAATCTGTCATGACAGAAATGGCAGAAGTTGTCCATGGTGTCATCCATCTATCTGCTCCTGGATTGGGCAAGTGGATCCTACATAAACAATCTAATATATTTGAAAAGGATTCAAGTGTCCATTACTCGTCATGGTGTTAATTTCATTTTTCAATTCCCTTGTGAATGTTCAGTGAACCTTTCCTAATTTTTTTACACACCAACATGAGTGAAAATAGATACAAAAAATAGGGTTAATTGTCTAGTGAGTGAAAAGCTAGAGAGATAGGCTTGTTGTGTGCTTGCATAAGAATAATTGTCATTCTCAGTTAAGAGGTTTAAAATATCCAAAAGTTAATTAAAATCATAGTTTGATCATTGAATATGTATTGGAATAGTAACAACTAAATAGAAAATGACATCTCAAATCATTACAAGAAATAAAAAGAAAATTTCTAAGTAAAATTTGAATCCCAAATACATGTGACAATTATATATTGGTTGGAGGGACTAGGGAGACAAGAAGAAAGGACTAACTATGAACTATAAGAAAACAGAATGCAGTACAGGGGTGTACTGAGGCAAAGTGCTTCCCGGGGCCCATATTCATAATTTCCCCCTCATTGTTTTATAGAGGAAAAATATAAGTGAAATATGCTTAATGGCGTTGATTAGTACTTGAAAATTCAAAAATTAGCTGAAAAAAACATTATCATATCTAACATTTCCAGCTTTTGCAAAAGCAAAGTTACTAATAACTTGGTCATAGTCTATCTTCTCCACAGTTTCATGTTCAATTGAAATGAGGGACAAATTGGATAAGTGATCTTGTGACATACGCGATCTCAGGTGACTTTTAATGAGCTTCAGTTTTGAGAAGCTTCTCTCTGTAGTAGCAACAGAAACTGTGAGCATCAAAAACAGCCGTAGAGCAATCACAATATTTGGTACTGTTTCTTGAACTTGCCATCGATAAATCCATCGCAGTCATTCGACAGCTGATGATTTGGTCATCATGGTCATGTCACGTTCTACTTTGGAAGCTGCCGCTAAAAAATCCCGAAGTCGGAGAACTTCCAAAGGCAGCCTAAATACGTTTTTAAGTCAGCACTGTATTCGCTACCGAGAATTTTAAATTTTCGCTCCAACTCGCTTTCAGTATCTTCCAGGATTGTTTGCGACGATAATCCAGCGAAGACAGTTTGCAGATGAGACATGGAGTCAAATCGTGCTTCCAGTTCATTTACAAGTTGATCATGATATTTGTAAAGATTTCTCTTTACTTCCTGCACAAGTCTTTGACATACATCATCTTCCATTTCCCCAGGTTGATTTCTCTTTCTTCTAATCCCCTTTTCAACTGGAATTTCCATTTGTCGCACTTTGATTAACCGATTCAGACACCAGCCTGTCTCTGTTTAGGTTAAAGAAAATTTTGGTTGCATTCGTTTGGGTTACACACACATCTAAACCAATACTCAGTTCTTCAATTTTCTTTTGGATGAGAAATTTGTCCCAGAATTTCTTCCCGGTAAAATACTTGTGACACGAAAGAGAAGTTTTCAATTGAAAGAACAATGATTTGTGCATCCCATTTCGTTTGAAGATTTTTCTGAAGCTGAATCGAATGCCTGAATCATTCCTTGAAATCCAGTTTTCACTGCACGAATAGCTTTGTAACATGCACTCCAATGGGTGGTTACCAAACGCTTCATTATGACCTTCAAATGCGGAGATAAAACTTCCCATCGGTGATTGGAAGAGAAGAAAAAAGTATAGAATCTCTCGATCCCACCTAAAAATGTAATGTCACTTGCATTCACAGCTGAGGCATGAACACCGCATAAATTCAGACTATGATTAGAACATGGCATAAATTTAGATTTCCCATTTATGTTTTGCAGAAGACGTTGGTCACCACCAGGAACTCCAGCCATACTAGCCGCATTGTCAAATCCTATCCCTCTACATTTTTTGACATCAAGTTTCTTTTTCTCCAGTTGATCCAAAATCATATTCTTGGTATCATAAGCTGTCTTCCCATGCTCAGTGAAAAAACCAAGAAATGATTCCCACACCTCCACTTCTTTGTCTTCAACAACAATATATCAACAAATGAAACTCATCTGATCAGTATGAGAAATGTCCAGCGTGCTGTTTAGTATGATTGCAAAATAATTGGCTTTTCGCATTCGATCCACTATATTTTCCTGTACGTATTTTCCAAAGATATGAATGAATTCATTTTGGATTTTTGGTAACAAGTATCGCCGGTTATCATTTACTTCTTTCAAGTAATGCTTTCCAAAAACAAGATCATACTTGCTCATAAGTTCAACAAGCTCTATAAAGTTTCCTTTATTGGAACTATATACGTATTCTCGATGATCTCTAAAAGGTAGGTTCTGTTTCGTCAGAAACTTCACGACATCAAATAACCATGTTAAAACCTTTCACCAAATCTGTCTCTATTTCATAGTTTGTTCTTCTAATTTACTGCCAAGGGTTTTACCTTTATTTCCAACATCTTCCATTCCGTGAAAGCTCTTTGGTGGTGGAGACGAATTTTCATGTTCTGACATTTTTTTTAATTAAGTTTCTAGAACGTTTGAAATCCTGGACTTCTTGCTAGACTTGAGTTGCGTTTCGAGTCTGTCTATATTTTTGAGATGATGTATTATGTACATTATTTACATTATTCGGACTATTGTCCTCATCTTTGTCGCATATTTAACACAACGTTTCGGGCGTTGTACGTTCCGGCTTTTTTATCAGGTGGTTGGAATTTCAAACTGAACCCTTTATTTCGCTCACTGGGGTAGACTGTTCCACGGACACGTGGCACAGTGGATAAAGGCGTTGATTAGATCCAGTGACAGGACCCAAAGAGTTCAATATCCAGTTAAGGCAGTGGAGACCTTTCAGAGGAAAATTAGCAGGAGATAACTGATAACTGACATCCATCAAACATGGCACGTGGAACTAGAACAGTCTACCCCAGTGAGCGAAATAAAGGGTTCAGCTCGAAATTCCAACCACGTGAAGAAGGCCGGAGCGTACAATGGCTGAAACGTTGTGATAAATATGGCGACAAAGATGAGGACAATAGTCCGAATAATGTAAATATTGAGTTGCGTTTCGAGTCTGTCTTCAGGAAGCGGCGACAGCAGAAACAATAAAGAGATGTGTTCATCTTTGAGTACAGCAACCATGATTTCAAAACAGTTTCTCCAGTC
Source organism: Acanthosepion lycidas (assembly GCA_963932145.1). NCBI lineage: Eukaryota > Metazoa > Mollusca > Cephalopoda > Sepiida > Sepiidae > Acanthosepion > Acanthosepion lycidas. The sequence goes on along the minus strand of OZ010579.1, from coordinate 59,198,017 downwards.
TTCATAGCTTTGTAAAACCAGTATGGTAACATTACCCTCAGACTATTTCCCCCGGTATTACAGACGGAGCAAACGGTGTTTTAGGTCCCTCTGAGCAAAAATGCGATGACTTCATGCACAGCAATCCCTGTATTTGCCTGTTCTATTTCTTTATTTCCAATAACTTCATCATTTCCTTCTTCATATTCATATCTGTCCTTATCACATGCACTGGAGCTCTCTTCTTTTAGCACATCATCATTGCCACTTTCAATTTCTTTAACAAAGTTAATTCCTGCAGAAAATGCCTCTTCAACTTTTATTTCTATATGTCTCCACCATATTCGCATTTTCTCCATGTTCCTCCCCTCCTAGTTCTGATATACATTCACCATCCTCGTCTTTGCAATTTGCTTTAGCTACATATTTTTTCTGTAGGAAAACCTGTAAAGATGCAGCACCTTTTCTTTCCTTGCATTCTATGGTAGCTTTCAACTTGTGGTACGCCGCGCTACTCATTTTTTGCCATTTACTAATTCTAATCGATGAAAAAAATAGAAAAAGAAACAAATAGGAAAAGAGCACACTGAACAACATAGGTAATTTTTATTTATTGTACTAAGATACAGTTTGGCACAAGGCTGATAGTGGGATTGTGAAAAAAAGGTTGATAATTTTTTAGCTATCCCAATCTTAGGTAGACCCATTGGCGACCCATTCGCATAGGGAAGTGTTGCTTAAAAATAGAAATAAATAATTACAGGAGTTTATTCTATATAGTTAATGTTTGTTTAAATCTTTTTTTAAATTCAATTTTTAAAATTTACTATCCTTTTTTCTCATACATTTTTCTTATCGCTTTTTATTTCATTCTTATATTCAATATAATAATTTAAAATTTAATCCATAGTAATGGTCGTAATAAAAAAAAAACTGAACTTTGGACATTTGTATTAAAAATCATTAAAATTTTATAAGGAATGTTCATCTTTGATACTTGCATTAAACATTAACTTATTCTCCAGAAAAACGACTGACAATAAATTTTTTAGGCTAAATAATTACTCCCTCGTCATTTTGCCGGCGTATACTTTTTTTAAACCTTACAGCGTTATGAAAGATGGTAATGAAACTAAACTAACACCGACAGAAATATTTAATAACAATTTATTTATTTCCATCAGTTCAGTCGGTTATTTTAATAAGATATTCATGTTTTAAAATAAAGTTTTTAAAACAATAAACATTAAAAGTCAATATTAAATAATTACACTTATGACTTAAATTTGCTTTTGTTTTTGTTTTAGAGTAACAAATCTTTCATCTTTTTGTGCGTGTTTCTACTACTCAGTGAAACAAAATTAATTTGAATCAGTTGAAGAAACTCTTTCCTCCAGACGTGCTTGGGGTGATTCTACAGCTGAGTTGGAATGAAGATTCCACAGTTGATCCTAAATGAATATTTAAAAATATTTTAAATATCGTTCAGGAAGACTTTAAAGCATAATATTTGAAAATATTATATCTAAATATTTTTAACTTACTTTTTTATAATACAAACTTAAGATTCTTAGTTTGTAATATTAATATAAAAATTTGATCTAGTAATATGGACTAAATTTGTTTTTTCTGAAAATATTTATTTAAAAATCTCTAAAAAATTTAAAATTTAATGTAGAATGTTGTTATTTTCATATAATAATTCTAAAATAGTGCTTTTATGGAAAATCTATTGAAATCTCCGAAGAGTGTGATATTTATACAGTTTTTGAGCTTTAAATATTGCAAGTTTAGTAAAAAACTTTCGAAATGTAAACAAACTTTAAATCGCGTATATTTCTGGTTCTACTTTACTACGGAGTTTTTTTCTCTTTTAAAAAAATCTCTAATCTTTTTCTACGAAAAGAACCAATTGAAAAGAAAAAAATAACATTCATTTTAACAAGTTTCAAAATCTACAATTGAACAGTCTGGGAGGAGATTCTACAGTTAAGTTGGGGTGGGGATTTTACAGTTGATCAATTTGAGGGGATTCTTCAACTGATCCAATGTTTTATATAAACTTTTTCCAATAAAAAAAACAACAACAAATAATTGGTTATCTTTAAGATACGCACTCTTGAATTTTTCAGCTATTTTTAAGTAATGCCGCCTTCAAATTAGCAACAGAAGGCAGTCTCGTACGCTCTTTTGATCTACTTTTTTTCGGGAAAATAAACTTGATGTTTTTTTATCTGAATTCTTAAATGATTTTCCTTTACAATAAATTGTTTTGGGCATTTTTCAATAAAGATATATCAATGAACTTTTTTCAATAATAAAATTTGAAACCTTTTTTTTTTAACAATGAATTGAAAACTTTTTTGTAATGAATTGAAAACAAATCAAACATTATTTCAGAATTTCCCGAAAAAAGAAAATCAAAAGAAACGAGGCTGGAAAAGAGCACTCCCTAAAAAATAAGCTGAAAATTTTGAGATTGTGTATCTTCAAAATAACCAAATAAATAAACTTGTTTTTTTTTTATGAATAAATTAAAAAGTTTAGACTTCTTAGCATAGCATTTATGTCGGAAAAAATAACAAGGGGGTCTTTATTGTGCAGGGACCGGCAAAATAGCCTCTTCCTAATTTTTTAATTTAAATGAAGGCTAAAAAAAAAAAAAGAAACGTTTTTTTTTAAGTTAACAAGAATAATTGGTCAGTCCAGTACTGTGTGTAGGTGCTCTGAGTGTATGGTGGCCTGTTCCAGGATTGGCACCACAGACTCATAAAATGAGTAAACATCATTGGGGCAATAAAACAATAAAACCCAAATTTCTTGAAACCCATGTGCGTTATCATTTACTATGAAAATCAACTATAATTCAATGATTTTGCTCTAATCAGTATCCCGTGATATGTAAAAAAATATATCGGAAATTTCAATTAATCAAATTATTAATTAAACATAATAATAATAAAAGTGGCAACAGAGCAGTGCCCTTATGATTCATATACTGCAGAAACAATTTAAAATTCTTTTTCAAATACTGGTAAATTGCAAATTGTAATAAGCTTTTAGATTTAAGATTAGTAAAAAAATAGTTTTACTTAACAATATTCCTTAAAAATCATACCATTGAGACTGGATTTTAAGATTTAGTAATTTTATAAAGTATTGTAATTAAAATTGTAAAAAACGAAAACAATTCTTGTAAAATTTCATTTTCATCGGAATTTTTTTGCTTCAGACAATATTGTTCCTAACATATATTATTCATAAAAGCAATTAAAAGATTTTCTAATTAAATAATGTCTTAGTTTATTGTGTTTTGTATTTTACAATTAGAGCAGATTTTCGGTAACTGGTAATCCAATTTTACAAAAAGAAAATTGATGATTTAAATTCTTCAGAGACTTATGCTTTTAAAAAATATAATCAATAAAAATTACACCTTTGAATTCTCGAGTTTTCATAAAATTAAGGGTGTAACAAATGTAAAAAATATTTTACCAAGACTTTCTAAAAGACATTTCTAAAATGATTTAATTCACTTAGAAATAAGTCCTGAAAGTTTCAGTAAAATCCGACAATTATTTGATTTTTTGCAAGAATTTCCAAATCAATGAGTCTTTCACCACGAAAAGAACCCTAAAATTTTCTATATTAATTTATAGTTCATCCACTGAGGCATGAAAAACAAGATTTTTAACCAAAATTTCGAATGTTCTAAAAAGGATTTAAAAATTTAATAAAATAATCCAAATATACTTTGGTCTTTCCTCTTAATAATAACAAAGATTTTGACGATAAAACTTAGTTTTCATAGTATACCATTTTTTCAGCAATTTTATGTTAATCCCTATATGAAAATAACAGTAAAAGTAACAGAAAGTCTTTGAATCAACGGCGAATGTGAGGAACTCAATGGGGTTAATACTAGTAACTTACTAAGCAAGATTATTGCAGTGTTTTGGAGGTAGCTCTGGGTTGAACTGTTTCTGCTCGTAATGATTTTTTTATTTTTTTTACCCAAGTGTTTCAGATATCTTCGGAAATGATTCTTTTGAATTGGGACCTGCGTCTTCAGTAGTGATAAGGTATTTGAATGCGTTGTATTTGACCCGGTATTTCTTTCTAATTTGAAGAGCTCTAAGGAGCAATATTCACAGTACTAATGTGGAAGATTTTTGTAATTCATGAACGGGGTATGGACCAGGTGCTATGATTGAACAGGAGGAAAGACAAAGAGTAGAACAGCATTGAGGCATATAATTTGTATACATTCGTATCGTTTGATGAAATATTGAGATATCAAATGACACATACGAAAGGAACGAATCCTCAGTTCGATTTCATCGTGTATATTACAAATGACAATAATACTAATGATTATTTAATCATTAATGCCATTGTTTCCTAGAACCTCATTCCATATGTTAACAAGTTTATAGATGCCGCATTTTGTAAAATTATTTCAGTTTTGACTTTTGTTCTAAAATACGAGACCAACTCATGTTCAACCTTTTCATGTCAACCGTAGGCTAGCCAAATGCTTCTGCAAACCCCTAAAGAAATGATAACCAGAAGAAGCAAGGTAGAGAGAATATGGCGGATGAAGAAATTTTTCCCAACTGAGCCCCTGTACGAGATCTCTATTCAATCATGCAGTGGGCATTATTGTGATGTAGTATTACTCAATTTCTTCTAATTACAGATGAACATTTTCTGTCTAAAGCTGCTTTCAGACGACAAATTTGTTGAAAGTAGAGATCAGCGTTGATTGATTATTTCTAACAGTTCATAATGTATGATTCCTTGAATATCCCAATATACACTCAAACCAATCTTCTTTAAAGTGAAGTTCCCCTCTTAGATGCGAAGTAGGTCTATTTCCCCAATTGATTCACTGGCGCTTAACATAATTATAAAGGATCCATTACTCATCACCAATAACAAAAGCTTGTTCAAAAGTTGAAGTTGTTACGTAAACAAACAATGACTCGCAACCATCGATACATTCTTGTCGATTCTCTGGAGAGATGTCCTGCGGGACCCATTTTACAACCACTGTAAACCTTTCCAATCATTTTCTATTCGCCTAGGATTATCGTATGAATTTTAAATTTTTAACTAAGTTCACTAGCCATAGTGGCAAGATTTGCTATAAAAACAGCTTCCAAGTCCTTTGAATCGTGTCCTTTTGGATGACTCTCTCTTAGCTCATCTTTCTGACTAAAATTTCCAGTTTTAAAACAGGAAAACCACTACTGCAACTTTTTTTTCACTCAATGCATCGACGCCATAAGTGCGTTGGGTGGATTTTGCTACTGCACTTACGTTGATACCATTGTAATGAGAGCGAGAGAAAGAAATATTTATTTTCCTTAATACATTTCTCTTATTATGGGCATAGCTATATCCATGATATAACAACACCGATATTTCACGGACAGAACGGAATAGCTGAATGAAAAAAAAATAATACACGTTTAATTCACTGAGAGGTTTAGAAGCTACGTCGTACAAAATATTATATATATATATATATATATATATATATATCCGTTTCCCACAAAAAGAAATGATGACATACACATCAACAAGCGGTGTGTAAGAAAGAGGAAGTTTACTTGTTATATTTCCCGAAGAGAAAACTGGGGTTACGACAGCTTCTTTACGAACTGGTTTAGACCATGTGACTTTTCCTATAAGGACGTCCTTCAAATTTGGGCTCTACATGACAACTCTCGTCAATTTATCTCCTGACATCATTCGCCGGCCGTCATGTGATCCTCGTGACTATCTCAACGAACGGGAGAGAATCACCATTTTTAATCTCGTTATGAAACTCTTAAAGTAGAACATGAGTAATATGTTCTTTATTTGGGACGAACATAGGGACAATTTAAGAATAATATTCTTATAATCTAAAAGAAAATGGGGCAAGGAAAGTCCAAAACCAAACTATTCACTACCACCAAGCAGACCCTAAACTTTCGCCTATCATGATGGATGGGTGTTCTTTCAAAGAGGCTCCGTGCCTTGAACGTTGATTGGGACTCAAGCTTTAACTAGACCTCAAGTGGAACTCATATATCCGATTTATTGCTAAAATGGTCGGTTCATTATACCACTTCAGTAAGTATCTAACTTCCCTTGCTATACTCTACCTCTGCAAAAACCAGATCAAACAAAAATGGAGCATTATATCTGGGCTGGAGCTACCCAGTCCTCACTTGTCTGTCTTCATAGAGTTCCTAAGCGTCTACGCGACCTTGTGGGTGATTAATTATGTTCCACCCTATCAACCTTTTCCCCCACAGGTGAAATGTCGCAAGCCTCTCGCGAGTCGCTATTTTTATGGCAAATGTTCGGAAGAGTAACATTCCCTGGTTCTATTATCCCGGACCTACAAAGGTCCGGGATAGTGGAACATGCCACATAAACAAAGATGACTCATCTTCATTCTTTTTCTATTGCATTAATAAAATGTAAGTTCCATTCAGACAACCTTTTCCCAAGGACTACATCTTTGTGCAACAGACTCCCGGCAAGATGTTTTCCCGATCACAACAATCTTGACCTCTTCAAGTCTAGGGTTAACCATTATCTTTCCTACATAACCTCATAAACTGCACTTCTTAACTTTTTTTACCCTCATAGAACATTACACACTAACCCTCTACCTTGATTGGCTCTTGAGCTTTGTAATGGGTAAACATTAGTAAAAAAAAAAAAAAAAGAAGAATTTTGTCAACATTTTCACATAAAATATCGAACAGAACTTCCGTTCTAACCTGATACCTGATCAAGGACACCGTAGTGATTATAGTAGCAATCATTATTCTTCTCCTGGTGATGAAATATTTGTAGAATAAACATTATCAATATCAAAGTGTTTTGAGTCAGTGGAGCCGCGAATAAGTATTTGCGCACTAAAATTAGTTTACATTATTTTCAAGCAGAATAGGTGGTTAAGAGGTAAATGTTTTTAGGGGGTCTGCCACTAACTAATTATTATAACGATAAAAGGCGATATGAAACAAAATCCTCATTTTGCTGTAGAGCTGCTGCTGCTGAAAGGAAATAAAGCGTGTGCTTGACGATGTTTTCAAAGCGAAAACTCCGATATTTATGAATATATTTCTGGCAGGATATTGAATAGAGCAAGGAAAGTTACTGGCAAAGATAAACACTGCTATAAAAATCAAATATAATTTCGATAGCAGTACAGGTTGGATTGATTTCACTAAACTTAATGATTGGTTGGTTGTGCCGGATGATTTGCAGATGATTGTTATGCTTATTAGTGATGAAATTATGGCGACAAAGGAAAATGAAATTAAGAATTGGAAGGATAATTATATGTACGACGAAGATGAAAATCAAGGTCAGCATGTTAATTCCTGAAAAGATACGGAATGGCAATGTTATTACTAACGCTAAACTAGTAGCTCATGGATTTGAGGAAGTCACAGCCAATCTACCTAAATATTTGAAGTGGGTTCTGATAAAAGTAAAATAAAATATAAAAATAAAATATATAAACAAAAATAATAAGAATTCAAATTAAAATAAAAAAATTTCGCTTTCCTTTAAAACCCTTATATATTTCTTTCTCTGTCTAAACTTCTCTTTCTATTCTTCTCTCAGCAACAAGGCAACCTTCCAATAAAAAAGGAAGAACAAAAACAAAAGACTGAACCTGGCCAAAAACACTTGAAGTTTGCAGGAACAGAGCTTACTTATTTGTGACTGATAAATACCAAAAATCAGAGACGTTCCACGCATGAGTTCCGTTATATAAAAAACAAATGAAAAAGAAAGGAACGCCGGAAAATAAAATAATTTGGCCAATCCAAAAATGCTTTTGATGTTCACGCCAAATTCTCGAGCCTGCTCAAAAGGATAAAAACCCTTGACAGTAGACACCAGCCATACGTCACTTGTGAAGAAGCAGTTAAGAGGTCATCGGCTACTGACATTTCCCCCTTGTTTCTGGGCCGAAAAGAACACAGCAGAGTGACACTAACCTAATTGATGATATTACTACTACTACTACTATCATGTTCTGACTTTAAAATACCGAAACGGACATTTCTCCAGACTGCTACCAATATCCGCCTTATTAACGAACTTTTTGCTACGACGAATACCAAAGTACTCACTCATCACTATAAAGAAAATAAATAAAAATATATTATTTATTTTAAACCCTTAAGACAGTTTCGTATTATGTCCTATGTTTTCGATAAGAATAATTATCTTAAAACCTACTCACACTGGCGACGTTCTGTTGTAAACACATACTGTCACATAGTCACTGGCATTTTCAAAAGAAGCAGTTTTGACTTGTTCTTTGAATCCTTAATAGATTGTTCTAGTTTCACGTGACATGCCTCTTCCGGTTGTCTCGGTTATCTCCATTTAACTCAACTCCCCAAGGTTTAATTCACAATTGCAATAGCCAGGTATTGAACTCACAACTTTTGGGGTCACTCGAGCCAACCAACGCTTTTACCCACTGGGCCACATGCATTAATTTTGGGAAATTACAAATGTAATGTCTCAGTTTCCTGAAGGTTGTCTTGATACTATATGGACCACAGATCTTTTGTATTTTTCCCAATAATCCCTTCAGAAAGGGTAGACAGAAAGTTGTTATCTTCTTGCACCCTTCAATCCCAGTTTGTACCCAGGGTAGCAGTTATGTTGTAGGGTTTTCTTAAACAGATCATTTCTTGTTCATATGTCTCTGAGTGGCATCATATGACTTTTGATCAATGTTGTAAGCAGGAGACGATCCCTTTCTTGACATTGTACGGGTGGTGGGAGTTGAAGTTGACATATTATCCGGAGAATGTTGGCTTGCAGTATATTCCTGGTGTGGCCAGAGTATGAAGGTGTCATAAATGTTTCTCAACAATAAGGTCGGCTTTAGTGATGTAGATTCTAATGCAATTTCTTCGAAGTATCCCATGTATATATTTGCCATTGTTAGTGATAAAGGTAAGCCCATTGCTAAGACTTCATCCTGTCAATATACGTCTGATCCCATTCCGAAGTGTGTTGTTTGTGTACAGAAAGTCAGCATCTCCATCATGTTATCTATTGGTATACTGGTCCATTCTCCTAGGGATGAGTCCGAGGCCAGTCTTTCCCTGACTACCGATAGTGCTTCCTCCGTGGGTAACTTAGTACTCACGACATCCAGACTCGCCATCTGGTAGGATTAGATGAGAGCATCTTTGATTATTTCCACAAAGTGGGCAGAGTTTCAGACATATGAAGGTGACTTTTCTATTTATATCTACAAGAAAGTGACTTAGAGGGTGGCATGCAGAGCCCTGGCAGCTAACAATTGGCCTGAGCGGAATACTGTCTTTGTGAATTTTGCGGAGACCGTATATGTGAGGTAGCTTGGTATAACGCTGTGACAACTGCGTGTATGTCTTAGGTAGAAAGTGGTCCTTATCCTTGATTAGGATCTGCGACAGTTTTTGTTCTATTTTCATTGTTGGATCTTTACTGTAGCTACCATTCGCAATGAGGTCTTCCAGTTTTTCTGTATATGCCGTTTTGTCCATCACTACAGTTACATTGCTTTTGTCAGCTGGTAGTATGATGATATTTTCATTTCTCTGTAGGGTTTTGATTACCAGCCTCTCTAGTTTTGTGATGTTTGATTCGGGCAACTTTACTTTCTCCAGTATCTGTCTCACTTTCCATTTTTCTATTTTCTTGATTCGGGCAATGATGTCCAAGTATGGTATCTGCCTGATGGTTGTGGTGAAGTTGAAACTTTTGTCTAGTACTGACTGCTCAGAGACACTCAGCTCGTGTTGGCTGATATTGATTACTACCTTCATCAGGGGCGGGGGGTGATGGACCATGGGCGTCACTTTCTGATCTTTCAATCTGTTTAATTTTTATACTCAGCGGGCATTGACTGCATCGAATTCATGTTTGAAAGATTTATCCAGATTATGCTGGATCCTCTTTAGGTCTTATTCATCAGTAATTTAGTTGAAGAAGGCCTCAAACCTCTTGGGGGATAATCAGATTACAGTTTTTGTTTTATCCAGCAGTTGTACTAAATTCTTTCTTGGATGTTCCGCTTTTTCTGCAACCAGACAGGCTCTCCTTGAATTGACAGAAAGTCTCGATGCCAAGCCTGAAGGGAAGAGACTTCAGTCTCTGCATCAGTGTAGGAATGTTAGATGGTTTGATATGGAAGAGGCATGTCATGTGGAACTGGAACAATCTACCCTGGTGGATAAAATAAAGAGCTCAATTCGAAATTCCAATCACTTGAAGAAAGGCAGAGCATACAGGCGCCGAAATGTCATGAATATGGCAACAAAGATGACAACAGTCTGAACAATGTAAATAATGTAAATAATTACAATACCTCATCTCAGAAATATAGACAGAAATATTTCCATGCTGAAATTTATTCCTTTTACATCTACAAATGATGACAACCCGTCCTTTACATCCGAAAATTTTCGTTACCACTGCTTCCAGTTAAGCTAGCAGTAGCGACTACAAAACAGGATGCATTTCTACCAGATTTATTTAATATGTAAAGGTGATCCTAAGAGAACTAAGTCATACCAGGATTTCTTATTGATGAATATGTTCTTAACAAAATAAGCTATGCAGATGACAGTGTGTTTATAGATGAGACAGAAAAAGCTGCAGGAATTCCTAGATAAGGTAGTAAAGGAAAGCAAGAAGAAAGGACTAACCATCAATTGAAAGACAGAATCTATGGTCATTAGCAAGAGGAAAAGTTCAAGATGCAGAAGAGATCTCAAGATCAAGCAATTGCGAAAATTTGATGCAGAATTCAGAAGGTACATCAAAATGGTGGATAATAACTTATAAAAGCTAAACAAAGTATTAAGAAACAGGAAAAATTAATTAGAAACAACGAAAAGATTGCTGAGCTACTATATAATATCAGTCCTTCTATGTGGCAGTGAATGATGGACAATTTCCTCACATATAAAGAGGAGACTTGAGGAAACAAAGATGTGATTCTACAGAATGATGCTGAGAATGCTACAGATGCAATATATGAACAATGAGGAAGTTCTAAAGAAAATATGAAGGAAAGGAATAGTTATACTTAGAATCAGAAAGAGACCAGTAAAATTTTTGGTACATAATAAGGCGGATTAGAGGATTTGACACTTACAAGATATATTGAAAGCAAGAGGGACAAAGGGAAACAGCAAGTAAACTACTTAACAAGCTTATGTAAATGAATGACAGAACAGGTAAGTGGGAGCAATAATAAATTAACACATTGCAAAGAACTATAAAGAATAGGATGTTGCAGAGATCCATGATTGTCCATGTCATAAAAGAACATGACAAATAAAAAAGTCGTTTAACCATAATAAATTACCGTTTATTGATGAAATATCAATGTACTAAAATTAGTAAAATGAAGTTACCATAGATGCAATTCCTATGTTTCTTGCCAAATGTTAAAGACAAATATACTGAGCATACTGAGAAAATAATGTCTTAACACAATTCCTCATTACTAGAGACAATGAAAAATGTTAAACACTTAAAAATAAATATATTCTTCTCACTCTAATGACTCCAAATAAAAAAAAATCAGCATTTATGGAGCTCTTACAAGAAGATTTTAAATTCAACATTAACATTTACTTAAGTTAATGTATGTTGTGATATTTGAGCAAACAATGATTTAGTTAAAGTATATAAACAGAGTGGCAAAACGGAAATTGAATAGGACCAAGGCAGTATCCAAATTGCAATACAACAGATTCTTCAACATCCTGAATCTAAAGGAGAAATAAATGGACAGTATGAAAAGCAGATACAATGAATAAAATGAAAATGAAAACTCAATGCATTAAGAGAAGTTTTAGTAACATCAACAATGAAGATCATCCAAAAGAAAAATAGACAAAGGAAAAAAAAAATGGATGACAGATGAAATACTCAACGTGATGAAAAGGAGACTAAAACAATGCCAAGACACAGAAAAGAATACAGGACACTACACAAAGAAACCAGGAACAAATGCAGGTAGTCTAAAGAGGAATGGATCAACAAAAATGTGCAGAAATAGAAAGAATGATTATCACATATAAAGCTGATATGCATAAAAAAAAATAAGAGAACAAACAGGACAAAAGACATTCTTATCAACAGGATGCATAAAATCCAAGGATAGAATGCTGATATTAAAGAAAGAAAAATACTTCAGAGATGGAATGAGAAAAATTGGAGAACTCTTTCACAATTAAAGAGAACAACCAGCAATACATAGAAATATCAAAGCGCCGGAAATATTAAAATCTGAAACGGAATCTGCACTAGCCAAATTGAACAGAAATAAAGCCACAGGGCCAGATGAAATTGTAGTGGAGATGCTGAGACAAGATTATAGAAATAATAAATGAAATCTACAACAATGATGATAAACCTAAGTAGATCTATTTTCATAGCACAACTTAAAAAGCCGTATGAAAATAAATGTTAACTCCATCAGTCCAATGAGCCTAATGAACCATAACAAAATTGGTGCATATCAGAATCAGACTAAAAATAGGACAGGAACAATGCAGATTTCTTAATGACACTGGGACATGGAATGTGATATTTATAGTCAGAATGATATCAGAAACAGCAATACAAAGAAAGAAGGTCATGTACATGTATTTTATAGATTACACAAAGGTGGTTGACAAACTATGTCACAAAGACATTTTGGAACTTCTTAGTAACCTTGACAGATTTGGGAAGGATCTTAGAATAATCACAAACAATACTGGCAGCAAATCGCCTGTATATGAATAGAAAATTATTTCAGCATATATATATAAAAATAGAAATGGGTGTAAGACAAAGATGTGTTTTCTCCCTGGATTTATTCAACCTATACAGTCAGATGATTCTGAGAGAATTAGAAGTCCTATCAGATTCATTATTGATGACCACCATCTTAACAACATAAGATATGCAGATGACACATTGAAGAAAGCAGACACAGAAAGGAAAATACAAGAACTCCAACAGACGGTAGTGAAAGAAAATAAGGACTAAACATCAATTGCAAGAATGGAATGCATGACTGTTTGTAAAAGTATGAGACCAAAATGCAAATTATAATGGGAGATACCAAAATCAATCAAGTACAAAAATTTAAATATCTGGTAAGTGTTTTAACAGTGGATGAAAAGTGCAACACTGAAATCCAAAGGGGTATTGCGATAACCAAATATGCGTTCTAATTGCTGAGCATAGTATTACAAAACAGAAAAATATTGTTAGAAACGAGTACTGAAAAATATTACATAATATTAGTCTTCCTGTATGATAGTGAATGCTGCACAATCTCCTCAGTGATGACGAAGAGACTTGAACAGCAGTTTCTACAGAAGGATGCTGAGGATGCCAGGGACCAAAAATGTGAGCAACAATGAGGTTTTCAAGAGAATGGAAACAAACAGAAAACTTACACTTAACACCAGGAAGAGAAAGTTGAAATTTCTAGGAAATCACAGGACAGATTGAAGAGGGACAAAAGACAGCAACATATAAACCTACTTAGTGAGCTTCAGTAAATGTATGGCAGAACAAAGTTTAGGAAAAATAACAAAAAGACAATATTTATTAAGAGCTACGAAGGGCAGGAAATTATGGAGAGCCATGATCACCTACATTCTGAAGGCACACAGTGCATAAAGAAGAGTATTCAAGTAAAAAAAAAAAAAAAACACAAGGGAAAATTGGTAAAATATCTATTTAAAATAACATAACAATTACTTTTGTTGCAAAATAATATTCTTGCTTATTTTTTTTACCATGAAAATATTAGTTTGGTGCAGAAATAATGTCGTTTTCTCACATGTGAGAAAACGACATTATTTTTGCACCAGCCTAATATTTCACTAACAATATTCTTTAACTGTAGTAGGGTCCCTGGGACTAAACTGAGAAAAATTTTTTTGTTGTTTTTATTGGCAAAACAGAAAAAATTTGACAGGTTTTCAAATCAACTTTATCTACTATGACAAATCTGTGTGAACAAAAAAAAAAAAAAATGGATGTGACAAATGTGATTTGCTCGCTACAGCTTCATAAATACAAAGTAATAAAATTGGAGAAAAATATTTTTTGAAACCTGAATTTTCCAAAGAGAAGCTCTGCAAATTAAAAAAAAAGAAAACATTTTGTTCAGCTTATATCATATTTCTCAGGCTTGGAATATATGTGTAAGATATGAAAACATCTCATTATCCATTAATATATGTTCCTTGGGTAATTACTTGTTTTCCCAGAACAGCAATGATAGATTTTACAGGATTATTTACATTGATGTAGATGGCTTCTTCTGGGCTTGCACTGATGATGCATCAAAAAACATGTTACTGGCAGATTGGGAAGTATTAGGTTGGTGCAAAAATAATGTCGTTTTCTCACATATGTTACGATGTGAGAAAACGACGTTATTTTTGCACCAACCTAATATATATTTATTGAATGTTCTACATCTGCATCCCTTGAATATTTAAAGGTCTTAACATTCTCAACCTCTACTGGCATGACTGGTGACCAATTCCAGTCTGCATAACTGTATCGCCTTTATTTTCTGTTGACATCTTGCTGCCCAGAAGACCAGTGAACTGTCTAAATATGAAAAAGTTGATTACTGAACCCTGATTTTTTCAGATTACTTGGATACGTACTCACACCAGAGTTGACACATGTGAATTAAGTATGCCTTACAAGGAAGTCATCATTAACTATGTATTAAAATATTCCATTGTTAAGGAGTAAGTTCATTCAAACAGCTTCTTGATGCAATGTGACACAGGCTCCCCAGGGGATGCTTCTCTGATCACTACAATCTTAACCTCTTCAATTATATATTCTCATAATATGCAACCCTTGCTCCCTCCATATACACCCCCTTAGAACATCCTTATTTAGTAATCCTATAACAAAAAACAAAAACAAATATGACAGATGACAAAAATATTTTTTTTTTCTTCCTTAGCCTCCAACTCATTGTATAATAATGATTTGAGTGTTTTTCATATCAATATTTTAGCTAATCTTCTAGATGGTGGTTTTCTAGGAGTTTTTATGTTTCTAAAGGATGAAAAAATTCAACAATATCCTATTTATTGGAAAGACAGAAAAATTGACAATTTATCAAATGAACCTTATCTGCTGCATCAATAGTGTTGAATGCACAAAGACAACCACCTACATTGCCTGTATCATCCAGATGTCACACTTTTCTTCTGTTAGAATTGATTGTATGGTAGATCAGAAGAGTTTAGTAGATGCTCTATATTCATCTTAAGGTATCAAAGACAGATGACAAAAGATTGATGTTGCTGTTCTGAGAGACATGCTAAACAGAAAAGAAATAGCCAATATTTTTGATTGGACACTTCACAGAAACTCACAAACTGCCTTACTAAGAGAGTCACGTCTACAGAGCAGTTATTAGCAAAGATTGATCTAGAGCATAATGATATTCAAAAATTAAAAACCAACAAGTAGTGTTAATATGTTTAGGATGCAAAGTGGCTCAAATATAACAACCACCAAGTGACCATAAAGGAAGCAGCCATATTGGATTAATAACTTGCATATTAATTCTCATGTGATTCGTTTTTTGTAAATATATTTTGTTTTTTGCTATTTTGCTTGCATCAGATTTTTTGTAACTGCTAAAAATTTGGATTAACCCAAATTGACAATCACACAGATTTTGATTCTTAACTACCATAAAATGAAACTTTTTTTTATTTGTTTTTGATTTTGTTATAGCGGCTGTGAAAGTCAACAAGGTGATGTAAGCCTTATTTAGAACTCCTGTGAAAAGATTCAAAAAAATAATAAAAAGCAAAAAAGGAAAAATAAATGAAATGGAGGGCCAGAATGAATTACCAACCAAGGACGAGTGAGGGCTTTTGTCTTAACACCTGGAACACCTCATCCTTGTGTAATATCAATTTCATTGGTAAAAAAAGATGGGTAACTAGTTGTTCTACCCAAATTGAAAACCACTGAGAAAAAATATGCCTGTCTTTGTGGCTGACAGAATAATATATGCAATAAAATCATTGAGGATTTGGGAATTACAGTTTTATGGTCCATAAAATCTAGGACACTGTTGTTGACAACTGAAAATTGTCTGACCCTGACAAAAAGAAAACCTAGGAACAAAATATTCAGAGTTGGAAACCAATGCCAGTGCAGGATCAGGTTTACCATATATAAGTCTCTGAGCTATGGATTAGGGAGATTACATTGGTCATGTATTTTCTGAAAAAATCATGTCTGAGAGTCTTGGCCATATATGCAGTGTGTGGAAATTTGATCTCATTGGAAAAACTCAACCTCTACTGGCATGACTGGTGACCAATTCCAGTCTGCATAACTGTATCTCCTTTATTTTCCGTTGACATCTTGCTGCCCAGAAGACCAGTGAACTGTCTAAATATGAAAAAGTTGATTACTGAACCCTGATTTTTTCAGATTACTTGGATACGTACTCACACCAGAGTTGACACATGTGAATTAAGTATGCCTTACAAGGAAGTCATCATTAACTATGTATTAAAATATTCCATTGTTAAGGAGTAAGTTCATTCAAACAGCTTCTTGATGCAATGTGACACATTTCCATCTCTTTGATATCAATGGCTTGAAAATACCGCTCATCAATTCAGAGATATGACCGGCATGCTGTTACTGTGGAGAATTTGATCAACTCTCCATTGTCTGAGAAAAGAGACTCATGTAAGATCAGTAGTAATAGGTTCCTTCCTATGGCCTCCAAATCTGTAGGATTTCTGTATAGTGGTAAAGTGTAGCCTCATGATTTTTAAATCCATTTCTTGATTTGATTAATTACTTGATTTTGTGTTTTCTCTTAAGCACAAGTTCTTTCTGCCATTGATGATGAACAAATAGACTCATATGAAAAGTGTTTCCATCAATTTAGTATATGTGGAAATCTGCAACTGTCTATTTGTTAGTTTTATTTTAAAATGGAATTCCCAAATATCGTGAAAAAATAACTTTTATAATTATACAAGAATTCAATTGCTTATTGTCAGTTAGGATGAGTGGGTGGTTTCATGGAAAATGAAACCACTGAGTGGAATTTGAATTCCAGGCTAGTCTGTTCCCTTTTGCACTAATACTCTTGGAAAAGGCAAAAATGTGTCCTTTCTTCTTACCAACATAGACTGAGACTGGGAAATGGAAGATTCTGAATTCTATAATATGGAGAAGGCAACAGGAAATCACTCAACTTTCACAAGAATTTTTGGCTGTTTACTGATAATAAAGCAAAGGAAAAATGATTGGACATGATGTGCTTTTAAGGATTTACTGAGCATCGCTTAGATGTGGCACAAGTCTGAAAGTATGGGGAACCCAGTGAGGATTGAACTCACCACTCAGTCATAGTTGTTCTAGAGAGAAAAGCTTGCTAATCATTACACACCATTTCAGCCAACTATAGAAACAAAAAAGTAACCAAACAATGGAAGCATTCTTCTTCTTTAAATGCATATTGTCTCCACTCACTCTTTGCAATTGACTCGATGAAGAAATTATGGAAAACTACTTACTTTCTCATTGAGGGCGTACAGTTTATTTGTTATGTCACGGCCGAAAATGAGACTCAACACGGTTGCCAAGTAAGGCTCTTTTATCATTAAGTACTCAAGGCTATGCCTTGACCAGAAGATATAACGACACGTGGTATCAGCTACAATGGAGACCTGAAATGAGAAAAAAAAAAAAATATATATATATATATATATAGGGAAAGGGCACAAAAATATTAAGTTTTGCACATTTCATTATAAAGATATAAATACTATTTTTACATTTTAGTTCTTGAATATTATTCAATTGATGGCATCCAAATAAAGAAAGATAAAGTTATCCAATTAAATTTAACTTAAACTAGATGAGAAGAATTATGTTAAGTAGAGGAAACACTTTGCAATAATTTACTGCCAGCTCAATCATCAATGTTTTTTTTATTTTATATTTTTGAGTTTTTGCTAAATAATGATTAAAAAAGTTATCCTTGACTTTATTGTTACCGTTTTAAAAACAACACAAATAACACTCTACAAAAAAATAAATATTTCACAAGTAAATTTAGATTTAAAATTAAAATTTAATTTAATAAGTAATGAGTAAATTTTATGAGCAGATTCAATAAATTGCATAAGTTACGAAATACATATTCAAATGAGTATGACGAAATTTTGTATTAAAATATTTTACATAGCATTTCATCGATTTTGGCAGATATTGAAAAGGCAAAATGTTTCGTAAAGTTAATTAATGATAATTACTGAAATGAACAAGTACTATACTTTAATACAAAGTATACAGATTACAAGAAAGAATATTATATTGAGCTAACTTGTTTTTCCTTCTCTAAACTACCATTTGTAATGTAAATAAACAAACCAATTCATTCACTAAATTAAACTTCATTATTAAATTATGTTTATTTGATTTTAATTATATATGGTAATAAGATAAGCTTTATCACATCTCCACTGTTGCCTGTTATTATTCACTATAATAAAATAAATGTTTTTAGAACCAAAGCAGAATAGTCAAATATAGCTTCATAAGCCTCTATTTATAGTTGTTGCTATATTACACTAATATCATCAGGTTTAATATTAGGTTGGTGCAAAAATAATGTCGTTTTCTCAGATAGTAACATATGTGAGAAAACGACATTATTTTTGCACCAAGCTAATATTATCTTAATTTTTAAAACACACAGAAGAAAGAAAAGATTCCTGGTGAAATTAATAGTATTAGGTTGGTGCAAAAATAATGTCGGTTTTTGACGTTAAATAATACGTCAAAAACCGACATTATAGTGTATATATCATGTAAAAATATAAAAATCAAAATGAAATTTTTATAGAAAAAATATTAGTTTGCTCTTGGAACTTAGCAGCTGAAAAGAAACAAAATTCAACCATTAATGAGGCAATAAATACTGAAATACATAAAACTTTTCTTAAGTTTGCCCTAAAAACACATGAGTCTTTTAAAGGAACAAGAGAAAGAGGGTGCTAGTCATACCTGGTACTTCTCTTCACCAGAAACACTAGACTCAAATTCTGGAGTATCAATAAACTGTCCCTGGTAAATATGATGCAAAAAGTTTCTGCTACTGTAGACACTCAGCCTGCAAAAAAAGAAATCCTTGAATCTACAAAAATACAGAAACAAACTGCTGCAGTGTTCATGCAGTAATAGGAAAATTCTGTAATTATATTATATACTTGACTACCCGTGACCTGTTGGGTCACTGACGGTTCCACTTATAAAACATTGAAGTGGATTTCAACATTAAAAAAATTGTCTGTTTGAGGAAAGTTGAAATAAAAATACTTACTGTATAAACAACTCATATTTTATATCTTATTCACTTAGGTACCTCAACGAATTGGGCATACGTAAATGAATTTTTAAAAATGAAAATGTTTTCCTGAAGTTTTCAATTTATCTTTGAATGAAAGCTAAAGGATTAAATTTACTATACCCAGTAAGCAAAATACTTTGATGTATTTCAGACAGAAATAGGAATAGACCTACATTTTTTTTTCTCAGTAAAATCGATAACGTCAGCCATTTTTTAAACATTTGTAAACAAAACATAATATTCCTTTTTAAAAATCTTGCAAAAATAAAATATATATTTCTGAAATGTTATTTGAGGAAAATTGGCAAATCTAAAATTAAGTTAATCTGATTTAAAACAAATATTACTTACTTATAGCATAAAATGTTGTATACAAGCATTTCATAACCATGGGATCTCGTTTTTTCTGATGTCTTAATCGATTTATTGATGGCAGATTGACCGCCAAACGTGTTCATAGTTATGTATGGTGTAGCAGACGACAAATTTTATTAGGTTCTTGTTTTTGTCTGTAAGTTGGGGACAATCCTTAAATCACATGATCTTTTAAGAATATATTTATCAGTTTGTACATCCATACTTCAGAAATTCTGCATCTATATACATATATAAAAACAAATCGAAATTCTTTTAAAAATAGTTGGGGGTCTTCAGATTGTAATAAGCTTTAAAATATATGATTAGTAAATATAGTTTTACTTAACAACAATTTTTCATAAGATTATCTCATTGAATTGAACTTTAAAAGATTCAAAATCTTTATAAATTATTCAATTATAATTGTAAAAAATGAAGACAAATCTTGTAAAAATTCATTTTTCATCAAAAATTATTTTTCTTCAGGTAATATTGTCATTAATATTATTCCTAAAAACAATTAAAAGCTTTTCTAATTAAATAATGTCTTAGTTTTATTGGGCTTTTTTTCAGAACAGATTTTCAGTAAGATTGGGACCGATTTTGAAAAAAAAATTCCTGATTTACATTCTTCAAAAAATTTTGCTTTTAACTATTTTGTTGGTCTTTTTTACAATACATTTAGTAAAATGGCCAGCAATACATTTTATCTGTAGTAGAAGGTATGTTCAAAATATATTTAGTTGAAGCCATATAATTATTCAAATTATCTGGATTTTAGTATTAAATAACCCATAGATTTTAGTATTAAATAAACCATATGCTGCAAAACAAAATCAAAGAAATAACTATATATAGATATGCATTATTTATATTTTTACATATACATACAGTTGCTAATGTCTAATTATTTGATTTACCCACCTCTATGCCTATATATATAGATATATAGATATATAGATACATTATATTATATAGATATATAATATACTATATAGATATATATAGATAATATATATAGAACTTCTGTATATAATTATGAACTATATACAGTTTGATGACATAAAATAGGTTGTTATCTCTCCTAAACCTCATCCTGTCATCCATCAAGCTCACTAGCTAGGTTATACAATGCTTTACTCTGTCATTCTTGCCTTCTATCTGTCCTGTGAGTATCAAATTTTCCAAGCCCTCTTTCCTAATTATATACCCAAGAAATTTCAACTGTCTCTTCCTGATGTTATTTATAAGAGTTTGTTTTGTTTACATTTACTCTAAAACTTCATCGTTGCTCACATGTTTGGTTCCTGGTATTCTCAGCATTTTTCTGTAGTACCACATTTCTGTTGCTTGAAGTCTCTTCTTCATCTGTGAGGAGATTGCCCAGTATTTACTGCCATATACGAGGAATGATATTATGCTCCATTTCAGTACTCATTTCAGAGAATGAAATTTTCTTAATACTTTACTTTTGGAAGGCATCTTTAGCTATCCCCCCCCCACTGTACCTTCAAATTTCAGTTTTGCACTTTCTCTCCTTTGTTAAAATACTTCCCAGATATTTAAATTGTTACACTTGTTTGATTTTGGTATCACCAATTTTTAATTTACATTTTGGGATGTTCCTTTTACTATTAGGTTGGTGCAAAGATAATGACGTAATAATGTCGTTTTTTGACGTATTTTTTAACGTCAAAAAACGACATTATTACGTCATTATTTTTGCACCAACCTAATAACAACCTTGCATTCTATCTTCTTGCAATTGATGTTTCGTCCTTTCTTCTCCCTTTCCTACTGTAGGAGTCCTTGTAGTTTCCTTTCTATGTCTACTATTGACACTGTGTCATCTACTTGATGTAAATACTTGTAAATTAGAAATATGCTCCCAAACAAATTGATTGGATATTAATTGTGAGTTCAATTCCTAGGCTGGATAGTACAGATGTAGATTCAGTAGGAAAAGAGTCAGCAATTACTGAGCAGTACTAAACAAGAATAAGATAACATATCCCTAGGTATGGATTGCAAGACAAAAGCAGTCTATCCCTATAGGTTAAGTTCACTTTGAAATTTCCTGAAGAAGGTTGGAAGTACAATGGCTGAAACTTTACAATAATAACAAAAATAAGGACATTAATCTGAAGGTAAATAATGCAAATAATGATAACTCCTTATCTTAGAAATTCAGGCAGGTTATATTATGATTGTAGTATTATAATTATAATCTTTAATCTTGAAACTAATCTACTGACAATAATGAATACAAAATGCATGGTTGTTTTCAAAAGGAACAGCCCAACATGCAAATTACAGATTAGAGATACTGAAATCAAACAGGTGCAACAATTTAGATATCTGTGAAGTGTTTTAACAGAGGGTGAAAAGTGCAAGATGGAAATCCAAAGGCACATTGCAATAGTGAATGATGCCTTCCAAAAGCTTTGCAAAGTATCAAGAAATAGAAAAATATCATTAGAAACAAAGAAAAGAGTACTGAACAGTTTTGTAATAAAAGTCCTCCTATATGGCAATAAATGCTGGACCATTTCCTCACAGATGAAGAAGAAACTTCAAACAAAAGAAATGTGTTTCTACAGAAGGATGCTGAGAATGCCATAGACTGAACATGTGAGAAAGTAGAGACAATGGCAACAAAAAGACACTTAGGGTTAACATTAGGATTTGTAGCTGAAATTTCTGGGGCACATAATGAAGAAAGATGGCTTGGAAAATCTGATACTAATATGTCAGATTGAAAATAAGTGGGACAGATGAACGCAATGCATGACCTACTTGTGGATAGTGGAGCAGGTTTTAGGAGAGATGGTAAAAAGATAAAATTTATTAAGAGATCCAAAGGACAGGAAATTGTGGAGAGCCATGATCTCCAAAATCTTGAAGGGACAAGGCACACGGGAGAAGAAGGCCTTCTTTTAGACTATGTAACAGTGGAATAAACAAAATATTAGTAATAGACACAAGTACATTATGAGTAATATATTTTCTAGTACATGCACAAACTTCACCAGTAATGAACAATCAGATAGAGGTTTATATTTTAACAAGAGTCAGATCAAACCAAAAATGTTGTATTGCTGACCTGTATATCTGATCTGGAGTTGTCTAGTTCTCATTTTACTGAGTTCTAAAGTGTCTACACAGCTTTGGTGGTGTTACTGGTGGCGGTTGGGGTGGAGAGTGATGAGTCATTTTCCACTTTACATTTCCGTTCCCAAAGATACAACATCCCAAGCCTATCTGTTACTACATCCATGGCAAATGTTCCAACAAGCTCCATTCTTTACTGTCAACAGCTAAAACTTTTACTGCCAAGACTGATCTTGCTATGTCTACAGGGTCAAATCACTTCTATTCCTTGTGTATTCCTTTCATAAGAAAGGCACTTCACTCTGAAAACTGTTTTCCCAACTTTGTGGAACAGACTACCAAATTTTACAAACTTCACTTCTATTATCTATCCTCTATATTCTCATAATCTATTCTCTATATTCTCATAATCTTTAATTCCATCTCCTACCTTTTATGTTCATATCACATACCCCATTCCATAACCTACTTTGAGTGGCTCTTAGGCCTTGTATTGAATGAACATTAGTAAAAAAAAAAAAAAAAAAAAAAAAAAAAAGCAGTTTCTCTTGCCAGAATATCATTTACTTGTAATCAACCATAGAAATAAGCAATTCATACTTTTATTTGATAATGTTATCAAACTGCAGGGGTAATGATGCTGGCAATTTGCATATTCCAAATGGAAGCCCTGAATTAAATCCTTTAAGTGATGTGTGGAAGTTGTCAAAATAATAAATAAAAAAGTCATATACTGAGTTTGCTAAGCTCAATGGTAAGAATAAATATTGTATAATTGTTCTATTTTACTGTTATCACCATTGTTAATCACTTATTATACCTAAATTTTAAATTAAACTTTATCACAGGTATATATGCATAATTAATATACAAATTTCAGTGTGTATTACATGTCATAGAGCTTATTCCCCACAGAAGAACAACTGTATTAAAAGAATGCATGTGTATTGTATAATGTTTAACAACTTGGAAAGAGAAACTGGCAAGCTAAATTTGAATTCCAGCCAAGTTCATCACGTTCACTTTTGCACATATACCCTTGGGAAATGTGTACGAATTCATCTATTCTCCTCCCACCTATGGGTTAAATAGCAGGGCTGATTGAGCTCTCTTGCCTTGAGGAGGCAACTAGACTATGAGAAGGAAAACTCTGATCTCTGAAGAGGGATGGGCTCCATTAGGTTATCTTGCTCTAGACACATCACTACTACTACTATAGCTGCAGTACATATATTGTCCCTATGACGCTAATGGCTTAAAGGATTTGTGATGTGATTGTACTCATTCTGCTACAGGAGCCCATAGGCCGATCATGTTTATTCCAGTTTTACATCTCCATAGCTACTTTAAAAATTGTCATTTTAAATCTTATCCTTTATCTTTAATGCTGAGGAAGGTGGGGGACTATGCAAGTAAATGACTCACAAATGCACCAGTATGAAAATATTAATGCTAATCAAACTAATTATTAAAAATATATGAAACATTTTTGGAGGTGGAGTGATTAACACTCAATAGAGATTGTACATTCTAGTACAAGTAAAATTTTAACCTTGTCATACCACAAATATCTATAGCAGCTTTTCTAAGTTTCATTCATGCAAATAAACTCCTATACAAACAATATAATTTTATTAATATAAAATAATATAAATATTGTAACATTAAGCTGTAAAGAAGTAATAACAAGTTTAACACAAGTAATGATACAATGAACAAAACATTGAATTTCATAACGCATATAATACCAAATCTAACAAATTCAATACCAGAGACTATAAAAGAAGAAAGAATACTTTGATTTTTAATGCTGAATACATTAGTTTTAATTGAGTTTAGCTGTTTTAAATTATATATATATATATATATATATATATATATATATATATATATATATATATATATATATATATCCAAAATATAAAAAATGAACAAAGTGATTGAATTTTATGAAATAGTAATATCATTTTTTTAATAGATAAAAATGTTTGTACAATGTGATTACATTACACATTTGATGGCAAAGATATCTTTATAAATTGATGCAATGCATGAATAAAGAACAAACCTGGCTGAACCTCTAAAATAAAATACAAAATTATTCATAAAATAATATAAATAAAGACAAAAAGAAAACTTATCTTACCAAACGCATTTCATTCTCTGAGGGACTTTATCGAGGAGGTAAATGACAAGATAAAACATATCGGCTAAGATAAGTTTTCCTTTTCTCTTTATTCCTATTGTACTTTTACAGTTATACTCTATAATACAATAATATACTAAGTATATTTATTTCATGAAACAAAATGAAAATTACTTTGCAGAATATATTAAATAAATATTATCAAATTCTAATATCTTCCATAATTCTAAAATCCTAACTTTTTTCATAATACATTGAAAAATAAATTTAAAAAGTAAATTCTAAACAGAAATATAGATATACTCACATTCCTGATATTAATAATCCTAGCTTATCTGTCTTTGTGATTGACTGTGTAGCATAGCACTCTCCTTGGTAAAGAGTCATTAAAGTGCAATATTCAGCATTTGTGAGTTTCTTGAAAATCCCCCTGGCAAAAGAAAAAAGGGCAAACCTTAGAATGTAAAATACAAACAGACAAAAGCTGAAATACAACAATGAGAATCTTGTAAGAAGAATCCTGAAGAACATCGTTCATTTTCTAATGACCAAGTCTTTAGCATTAATTATGAAAAGAATTAACAACTATTTATTAATCATAACATCAACAATCTAACATTTTAAAATTATTTAGTACAGTGTAACCCGGATATAAGAGAGCTGTCGGGACTGGAGAAGAAGTCTCTTATATCCGAGTTTCTCTTATATCCGGGTTTGGTCTATTTTGTTTAGGTAAGTATGGCTCTAATTTGGGACCTTATAAAATCTCTCTTATATCCGGGTTTCTCTTATATCCGAGTCTCTTATATCCAGGTTACACTATAATTATATTTTGCTTTCTTATTCTACATACTGTGTCCTTTCAGGATGCTGGTGATCATGGCTCTCCACAATTTCCTGTCCTTTGTAGTTCTTCGTAAATTTTATTTTGTTTATTTTATTATTTTGTTATATCGCCCAAAACTTTTCTCCATCCTTTTACTCAAACTCACCAGGTTGGTTATGCATTGTTTTCCTCTTCCCCCTTGCATTACTGTGAATATGAAATTTTCCAATCCCTCTTTCCTCATTATGTACCCAAGAAACTTCAACTATCTCTTCCTGATGCTGAGTATAAATGTCCTTTTCGTTTCCATTTTCTCTGAAACTCTGTTGTAACTCACGTATTCTATGTCTACTATTAATGCTATTATCTGCGTATCTATGTTAAGATTGTAGCCATCAATAATGAATCCTTTTAGGACTGCTAATTCTCTCAGAATTGCCTTACTATATAGGTTGAATAAGTCTGATGAGAAGATACACCCTTGTCTTATACCCTTTTCTATTTTTGTATATTTACTGAATTCATTTTCTATTCATATACAGGTGGTTTGCTGCCAGTATAAATTCTAAATTATTCTGTTTTTGATCAATTCATTTTCTACAGTTTCTTTCCATGATATTTAAAGCCCAAAAATATTTTAGATTGTAAGAATTTTTTTTTGTGGGGTTGGGGAGATAATAATGATTTACTGATATGTCTTACTAATTAAACTATAGCTGAGGAGAGAAGAGATGGATTCATACCTTTCTCAACAATATAATGAACCTAACAGAAATTAGAACTTGGCTCTCCAATTAAAAATTCCAAACCATTATCCATTATACCCCACCCACACATCCAAGCTTACAGCATCTGGCATTCCCAAGCAGCTACCCACTTAGCTACTAACCAGGCTCAAAATTGCTTAACTTCAGTGATCATAAGGGAACTGGTGTTTCAATGTAATGTGGCTGTATGCCATGGACTATTCTAATATCCTTCTCAAATATGTCAAAGTTACCTAGCAGTTTAGACATGTATTATTTTAAACACAGTCTCTAAATCCTGGAATATTTTAATTACTACTATTTAATATAGTAATGAATATTCAAATATGAAAGAGTAGATTTTCATATTCTGACATAAATGAAAATCATTTGCTAAAGAAACAATTGCTTTACTAATTAGGCTATATCATCCTTTTATCATATCTACCAGTTTATTTACCTATTTGCACCTAATTTATAAAACAGTTTGGCATTAAATCATTCCCTTATGAGTCTCAACATGTTGTTCCCATTTTCTTCTCAGTTAGTTGAACACTAATAGTTTGTTACTTTTTTTTTCTTCTGTATGTATTTTAAATGCTTGATATGAGGGAAAATTAATCACTGGCAAATTATGGCGAGTTATAACTCATGTGAATTCAGCTGCAAAGATATAATTTATCTTCACATCTTGCTAGCCATGTTTGCTGCTTCTATAATTGCAAATATTCTTTACACTTTGGTTCAATATATAAATACATTGACTGTTTCTCTTTTTAGAGTGCTTACAGCCATATCACTTGAAACATTGGTTCTCGTACGATTGCCAATGTTGAATGTGGTGACCACTTGGGTATTACACCAATTGCTGTAAACGTGTATGTTCAGGTAGTGTAATGGCTTGGAATTGAAAATTGGAGAGCCAAGTACAAATTCCAGTCAGCATTGTTATATTCACTTACATGCAAATATCATTGGGAAAGATATGAATCAACCTCTTTACTCTCCAACAATGGATTAATTAATAGGACTTGTATCAATAAATTATTATCATATCCTAAAATACTTACAATCTAAGAATATTTTGGGGCTTTAAATAACTGTCAAAAGGTTGATGAGCCATAAAAAACAGGTAAATAAATCAATCTCTTTTTGGTTAGTGCCTATCATAAATGATAATAATATAGCTTTAAATTATACTACATTTATGGGTATGAGTGCTCAATATCAGGGAGTGTGTGTGTGTGTGTGTGTGTTGGAGAATATGAGTCAAGTGAAAAAGCTCAAAGAGGATATATTTTGACGCATGTTATGGGAGTTGGGTTTGGCTTCTTTAGGTCAGAATGATAGACAAAACTGTGTGTAAGGAAAATACTTTTGGCTTTTTTCAGGATGAGAGGAGCAATAAATTAAATTACCTCATCAGATCCAGCCACTAAAGACCAGAAAGTTTTTGCTTGTTTGTTTATTTTTATATTAGAGCCATTGGTGTCTCCATTTTTGTTTCAGATACTATTATACATTCTATAAATATGCATATATATATATATATATATATATATATATATATATATATATACACACACATGGTAGTAACAATAATTTCTCTGACACTAATTTAAATCACCATGATCAACCAAAAGTAATGAAAATATTTGAAACAAGGGACAGGAATACTGTTTAAGCAGAAAGCAAAAATACTTTCAATTTCAAATTCACAGAAATTATTCAGTCATTCATATGCAGCTATTATTTTTGATGCTTTAAGTAGTGTTCAAAACTTTTTATAACCTCAATAGATGACTATATGTATACCTACTGGAAATAAGTATTTCAAAACTCTTTGTGAATCAATATTGTTATCTATAAATAGTTATGTAGATAAATATCATGTGAGTTAAAAGATAACTATAATTTTTTCATTAAATTCCTTTTAAATATAAATTCTATAAAGTATATAAAATTAATACACGGAAAAAATATTTAAAAAATATGAATATCCTTTCATTTATTTATTAATATTTATTGGTATGGCAATGAACATTAGACAATGTCATGACAGATGAAGAAGAGCCTTCAGTCAACAGATATATGGTTCTATAGAAGGATGATGATAATATCATGGATTTCATCTGAAAATTGTACTGGCTGCTTAGTTGACAGATGCCAAATGTTTCTTTGTAGGGTAATAATTAATATTACTGTCTGAGCAACAAGGAAGATCTGAGTAAAATAGGAACAGAAATGACATTTTCACTTAGAACAAGAGAGAGATTGTTGAAATTTTTTGAACACCATAATGAGAAAAGAGAGCTAGAAGAAATGCAGCTGAAGACAAGAGGAAAAGAGTAAAACATCAAAACTCACATTGTGAAAATGGATTATAAAACAGGGACTTGAGTGTATAGTGAAGAGACAAAATATTACTTAGAGCTACAAAGGATAATGGAAATGATAACAGTAATAGTAGCTGTTTCCTTGCTAGGAAACATTCGGCATTCATTGACCAAGTAACCAGTACTACCTTCAACTGAAATTTGTAAAATCTTTCTCTGAAAAAATTCTCAGAAAAAAAGGATCCCAGTATTGATGGGGGATTCCTTACTAACCTTCTGTGGAATGTCAACATCTTGTTTATATCATTATTTTTTCTTCAAATCAGAAGTGCTATCCCTTTTAACCATTTCTGCTGTTAAAAGTTATGTGCTTTTTGTTATTTGGTACAGTTTCTTGTTTGTTATTCTGTAGTGCCAGTCCAAAAGACTCAAGGACCTAGAGACTTCACTCACTCATAGCCATTTTTAGCCACTGTTCTTAAAAAGCAGGTAGGAAATTGTGAAGAGTCATGATTACCAACATCTTGAAGAGACACAATATATAAAAGAAAAATATTTTGTAGTTTTACATGAAACTTTAGTTTATCACATTTTTAGAACTTAAATGTTGCTATCTTTAAGTTGGAGCAACCTTACCAATTTTCTCTTATAGAGGCAATAGTCTAGTGGTAGAGTTAGTGATGATAGCAACACAATGATGGAGTAAATGAAACATAATTTGTCAAAAACAGAAACATACATTTTGATTGTAGAAGGTCAATATAGTGTAATCAAAAGAATATGATGAGATTTATGGTTGAATGGAGGCAAAACATTTACACTAGTCACCTAATTTAAGTAAATGTTACGATTATATGCCTTTTATCATGAAATTGTAATGTAAACCACCAGTTGATCACAGTGATCTGTCAAAGTGTGTGGGTGTTAAAATAACATCTCATTTCCATGTGACTGACTGCAATACTCTGGATTATTATATGTGAGGTACAGTTGGGCAAGAGACCAAAAAACTCCTTGTAACACAATAATTGAACTTAAGGCACATATTATCACATCATTCACCAACTTAAACAATGACACCATCCAGAAGAGTTGCAGGAGATTCCAAAGTCGTCTGGAGGTCATGATTGAAGCTAATGGTAATTTAATTGAATACTTTTTAGTATTTCAAGTTATTTTTGTGTAATTTTGGTAAGTATATCTGTTTAAATAAGATGTCGTTGTCATTTTCATTTTCGCATAATTTAGATGACATTTTATCCATCGTACTATGTACAATAGCCATTCACACCAAAAATAAAAAGAATGAACCGGGAATCCTGCACATGTTAAACTGTAGATATAAAAAAACACACCTCGCCAACAACAAGCAGTTTGGCTCAACAGCTCAACCTCATCATTTGACTACCAGCCCATTCACACACCTCACCAGTGTTGATTTCTACCCTGAGGATAGATGGATCAACCCCACCAATGATATGCTACCAATAGGCTTAATTAATCCACTCCAGCCTCTTCCCTAATACCAACTGTAACCTTGGTCAACCAACCCGCTACCTATATTTGGTCATAGCAAAAATTCCCTAATCACTTCCATTACCAACTGCAACTAAAGAACTGCTTATCAACAATTTTGCCATATTTTCCCACAGTTATGTATATATTCTAAAATGTTATCAATACATGCTGTTTAAATTTTAATCCTTGTTTGTTCTTTTCTTTGAAATCATATGAAATTATTAAAATGGAAGATCCTCACCTTCCCAAAATGATTAAGTCTCTTACATTGTTGCTGTGACTAAAATATTTATTGCTAAAAATATGCCATCAAATATAAACATGGATGACCTGCATAAATGCAATTGGTTTTTCTATTTATGATATGTTATTGTATAATAAATTAAGGCAATTTAAATATTTGTCTTTGTTTTTCATTTTATATTTGCTTTGTAGTCAATTGAAAATTGATGTTGGCAATTGATAATTTAATGATGTCAGGATCAACCAAACAATTCTGCTAGTTATCACTAAAACTATTTTAATAATTGAAGCATTTAATAAATGAAACTTATTTTCCACATGAGAGCACATCACAAATGATTCTTATTAATCATTAAATCTTTGATGATATGAAACTTGTTGATATTGTAGAAAATAGATTAAATAACTGAACAAAACTGAATTTAATGTCAAAAGCCTTTTATAAAAATCTTTATAGAAAACTGCGTTCATTTTTATGTAGTTTTAAGAGTGTTCATCACAACCAGTGTTTCAAGGCAGATTGAAACAAATTTCAAATTTACAATGTTGGAAATCCTTCCAAAAATTAAATATAAGGAAGGTCTTGAAATTTAGTATATTCTAGAATTATATAAAAAGTATACCATGATTCTATCTTTAGATATGGCTCTGCTTTTCATTGGATTTTATTTTCTACTAGCTGAATACTTGTCCTATACATATAGAAAAATAACATTATCAGCAAGACATCTATTTTCTAAGGTTCTTTTCCTCATTATACTGTCTACTTAGATTTCCTGCATTGGAAATAGTTAAATAGAGCTGACCCTGGAAGGAAGATTTGAATAATTTTCTGCTTTCTTCTTCTTTTTTTTTCTAATCATTTCATTCCAAGCAAGGTAATAATGCAAAGGGTTCCTTGGATTGGATGAAAATGGGAAAACTTTAGTGAGAAGAAAGGACCATAAAAAAACAGGATTAAGACAGAAGGTAGTGTTTGACATTGCATTTAAACTTTTAAAGATTATAAGTAGCAGGGAAGCAAAAAATTAGTACAGAGTTCCACAGGTGAGAAGTACGAGAGAAGAAAATGAACATATACTAATTATACTAATAAAAATTAATTCAGTAAGCTTATTATTTTTTGAGATGTTTAAATAATTTGACACAGTTTTAACAAAATCTTAAGTACTTATTTTCTACAGATTAATTGTGTAGAGTCAAAAAAATTCTCTCAAAATAATCCATTTAACTAAATAGATTATTTTGGCAGAATTTTTTTGGACTTTACACAATTAATCTGTAGAAAATAAGTATGAAATAAGGATCTTTGAAGACACAAACTAAAAGTATAGATTGGGATTTCAATTTGATAACAACTTTTAATAACTCCTCATATTCACCAATCCAAGAAAAAGAAAGTGTTGTAACAAAGAGTAGCCACTACATAGGAATAGGAGAAAAACATTTAAAAAAAAACTAATGAATCAAGTCTGTGTGGTCAAATCTATGATTTTTGGAATCAAATCATCTGAAAGACCCCTTTCTGCTTTCTATCAGCATGGCTGATGCTAACCTCTTGGGCTAAAATTTCCAGCTGACATGAAGTGAAAAGCTTATATTGATGTACAAGAGAAGAAAATGAACATATATTAATTATTAGGTTGGTGCAAAAATGATGTCGTTTTTTCACGTAGTAACATATGTGAGAAAACGACATCATTTTTGCACCAACCTAATATAATAATAAAAATTAATTCAGCAAACTTATTATTTTTCCAGTTGTTTAAATAATTTGACACAGTTCTATGAAAATCTAATTAAACAGATAATTTTGGACTATTTATATAATTCCACAATTAATCTGTAGTAATGTGAAATAGCAGATGACAACAATGATTACTTGCATTATTTACATTACTCACACTGTTATTCTCATCTTCATTGCCATATTCATAATGTTTTGGTTGTTGTATTCTCTAGCCTTCTTCAGGTGGTTGGAATTCCAGACCGAACCATTTATTTCATTTACTAGGGTAAATTGTTCTAGTTCCACATTACAATGATAGAAAGAAATCAATGATCAGCATCGATTAAAAAGAATAAATTCTTTTAAATCTAAACCATCATTTATAAGTTTTAATTTTCATTCTGCAAGAAACAAAATCTCCATACTGCTTTGACTTATGATTAACCTTAACTTCTTTCTTTTCACAGTTGTTTTCAACAAGATTTTATTATTTATTTCACAAAAATGTAAACCCAAACTTTTTGTATTAATTTCACTCCCAGTACTTACTAAGTAATTGGGAATGTTAACATCTTGATTATATCATTATTTTCATTTTGAGTTACATATGACATCAGGAACCTTTGATCTAAAAAGAGTTGATCTGTGGTGATCCCAGTATGTACTGTTCAGCCTATGAGATACCAAAGTAATTTTGTACTTGAATCAACTCAAAATGTCAAAAGATCTAGGTGCTTTAAGAATTGACCTAGAAGGTGATCTCAAAGCTACTAAGTGCAGAATCAGGCTTCAAATGTTAATAGTAAAATTAACCATTTCCTTATAAGGAAACATACAGTATTCACTGACTAAATTGTTACTACTGTCAGATGAAATTTTTAAAATCTTTTTCTTAAAACAATTTTTCAGGAAAATAAGTTTTTCAAATCCAGTAGCTGTTATTGCTCTTTCCAGTACTGATGAAGGTTTCCTTCCTAACCTTTTACTTGAAGTAATCTGGAATGTTAACATCTTGATTATATCATTATTTTTCACTTTGAGTTACATATGACATTACATTTTAGCTGTTGCTGCTATTGAAAGTGATGTTGTTTGGTACAATTCTTTCTGATTCTGCATTGTCAGTCCAAAATGTTTGAAGAAATGGGGTCTTCACCAAAACCTTTTGCTCATAGCCATTATTAACCATTGATCTGAGAAAGCAGTTGTATACAGCTGACAGTTTAGATATTTCTGAACAGGTTTGGTGCCATGTATAACATCTGTATGAATGTTTCAATCTGATGAGTTTATTTAGGAACATGACTCATGTTTTCAGGTTAATGATTTTCTAACAATTTATGGTTGTGGACAAACCTACCCCCCTCTAGTGCAGCCTATTCAATGTTCAATTTCCTTATCTCCTATACTAAGTTTTTTTTTATAATCCTGAAATATTTGAAGTGTTTGGTATTTGCTAATTCCACATCTTGAATTTTTATGCTGGATTAGTTGTCATCACTGCTTTCATTCCAATTCCAAATCATTTATTCTGTTTTGGAATGGTTTGAGTCCTATTTCTTAGAACACTTGATAGAGTATGTATGTTTTTTTTTTTAATTTTCTGTTCAAAATCATTCTTATCCTAATTATGAATACCTATCTCATGAACATAGCCCCCCTTCAAAATCAGTACATTGGCCTTCGTTGGAAAAGTAGGACTGCTGCCTTGTATTGGTAGATTTGTTTGTGATGTGGTATGGAATGCTTAAATGTTCTGTGCCCATCACACTTCATATCTGTGTTTGTAAGTGCACAGAGCATCAAAAAATATCATTGGGTGCAACAACATAATAAACAAGTGAATCCAATTGAACTTAGGATATAAGACATAAGACAACCAAATAACAGGATGTTATGTAAATGCCTGACTCATCAGCAGGTAGAAGAATGCACTCACAGAAAGGCTTGAAACAATATACCCTTGATTGGCTGACATTGATTTCACAAAGTACAGAAGTGAATAAACAATTATTTTACATATAAAAACTTTAGTTTCATATTATATTAAGATGTTACTAACATAACATTATACGATTTGTTATAACCACATCTGATGTTGAATAAATTCAAGCAGTGTATGAAATACAGTCAGACATTAATTTCCTTTTTATATTTCAACAACTTATTTTGTTTCAAATCAAGCTTAAATGTAACATTTTATAAAGATTTTTATTTTATGCATTTATGTATTTTTATGGCAAGAAGTGCACAAATAGGAATTTGTTCAGCAGAAAAAGAAATACTTGTATGTTTATACTTTTCAATCATGAGAAATGAAAAATGAAATCTTTCCAGTTTTTTCCCTGATTTTATCATATTTTCATTCTTCCTTCTTTGACTTGTATAAATGTCTTTCTTACTTTCTTTATACACTTTGTGACTTATAACATAAATGAAAGCAAAGTTACTACAACTTTAAATAATTTAAAGATTATATGATCAGGAGCAGGAAAATAATTATTTTAAAAGTAACTTTTTCTTTTTAAAACTTATACCATATCAATTTTTATATACAAAACATTTTTATAAAACTTATGAGTATATGGCCATACATGCAGATATTGATGCTTTCAAACATAGAAAATACTTGCTCATTTTCAAAAAGAAAATACTGATTTCAATGTGATAAAATAAACCTGTGTATGTACTTGTAAAATCTATCTCATTCTGGAATGCATCAACATTTACAGGTATAGCGCTATGATAACAAACAGAGAAGTTTCACTTTTTGTTAGATTTTATAAGGGTTATCAAAAAACATTTTTGTTTTTACAGAGCTTTAGTTTAAAGCTTATTTTATGTATGATTCCATAATTTACTACTACCACTACTACTACTACCACTACTACTACTACCACTACTACTACTACCACTACTACTACTATTACTATTACAATTCCTATGATATTGACAGGATATTGATATTACAACACCTGCATCATCAACAGTGAAACATAGACAACATATGTCAAACAAGAATGAATGCTGAATAGTTTCCATATGCACTGCTTTTCTGCATCATCGACATCAATTGCAGTAACAAAGTATCCAACACCCAGGTTCTGTCACATGCTGCCCTCCCCACCATGTACACACTGCTCAGACAATGCAGGCTGCACTGGCTTGGCCATGTGTGCCAGATGGAAGGTGGCCATATCCCAAACAATATCCTGTACTGCAAACTAGCTTCTGGCAAGAAATCTGTTGGCCACCCCCAGCTGTGCTACAAAGATGTGTGATAAGAAAACTCCAGACATTAAGGTTGGGGGGGGAGAGAAAATCCAGAGGAAAAGATAGTAAGGCAGATTACTAGCCACAGCTGATGCTGTGCAAGAGCATTGGCATGACTTAACATGCTGGTGCATCATCCATAGTCAACACTGACTGATGAGGGCCTACTATATGTATGTTATAGCATTGTCATCAGTAGTCTTTAGTCTTACCTATTGTTTCAGATGTTATAATGGTGGATACAAGTATTTACACTTTGACTATTATGAGGCATTATTTTCAAGTGCACCTCAAATTTGATGAGGGTGCTCGTAGAATTTGGGTAGTAGAAATAAATGAAACAATTCCAACTGTATTATCAAGAATTAGTTTAAGAATTTTAAGGGTAAAGACATGTCCTTTAAAATAAAGTCCAAATAAGGATGACAATCAATTGTAGATTATGATGCTTTAAAACACTGTTGATTAGGACAAATTGCTGATATAACTGCCTACCTCTCCTCGTGTTCTAACAAAGAATTTAATCCACCTGTCTTTGTTTATGGAAGAAAAGTAAGAGTCTGTCATTGCTTGAGTTAGATAACACCCACACATTTATAAATGTTTTATCTACCTCACAGTCCAATGATCTCTGTCCATTAATAATTGCCAACTTGGAATTTTGCCATCAAGTTTTCTCAAAACTAGTTCTTCCTAGCACAGTCTGCCATAATCTCCCAAAGAATACATATAATCACAAACAAAACTATTTAAAAAATCAACATCTGCTGAATGACACTTGACTAAAAAATGTTTCTTAGAAAAAAGTTGATCATTCTGTTATACAAGTTGGCGTACAAACAGTGCAAAAGTACTTGACTAATGACTAATATAAAGAAAATATATAAATTTATTGTAAGGAATCTTGTTAGAGACAAGAAAAATAATTATTTTAACCTATACAATCAGTATTTTCAAAATGGTATAATACACTTTATAGCCACTGGGTTTATGAGAGAACTTAATTTTTTGTATTTTTTAAGTTTTCCAAAACATCGAAACACCTGTTTGAAATTCAAATATCCATATAGGCAACAAATATTGTCAGGTTTCATAAGATCATTTACATTTCTGTATAAACCTGGAGAAAGACAAAATAGAAAAAGCTAAACACTTCTGATTTCTCTCTCTTCAAAGTTTGATCAAGGAAATAAATTTATTAAATGTCATTAATGAAATGCAATAATCCAGCTAAGTAACAAACTTAATGTAGAATTTATTCAGTTTATGAAGTACAAAAGAGAAACCAAACTCCAGGCCTCAAAAACTTTTGGGCTTATGGCTGTATCATGTTGAAACACTGATTTAAAATACAATCACTGAAGTTAATCAACATCAAGCCTGGTCAGTACCTAAATGGGTGACCACTTGAGAATACCAGGTGCTGTAAGCTTGAATGAATATGTGTTGTAATGGATAATGGCCTAAAATTGGAAATCAGATTTGATGAGAGTGACCCCACAGATGGAAAGAAAGGAAGGAAAGGTATAAGCAATATAAATTGCAATTCAAAATAATAATAATAAAAAAAAGGTTTGGAGAAAGACAAAATAGAAAAAGCTAAACACTTCTGATTTCTCTCTCTTCAAAGTTTGATCAAGGGAATAAAACAGCTGTGCATCATGAATAAAAAAAGTAATTGGGAAGGAAGCATATTTACTCACTGAGGATAAGAAATAC